>JAVTVJ010001113.1:484309-903181 GCA_034509425.1 Eopsaltria australis | reverse complement strand
GAGAGGGAGAGGGAGAGGGAGAGGGAGAGGGAGAGGAGAAAGAGAAGAGAAGAGAAGAGAAGAGAAGAGAAGAGAAGAGAAGAGAAGAGAAGAGAAGAGAAGAGAAGAGAAGAGAAGAGAAGAGAAGAGAAGAGAGAAGCTTCAGAATTAGATTGGTTAAGCTGGATTTAGTGAGGTGAATGAAATTCCCAGTCTGATGCTGGTCTGAACTGGGAAGGAAGATTTGTGGGCTTCCAGCACATGGCAGCACTCGTGTTTGCCCACGTGGGTGAGGTTTCTGCTGTTTTTGTGGCAGCTCAGCCAAGGCCAACCCGACTGCCTGGGAAATCCTGCCCGTGCAGCCTCTGGAAGCATGTGGTCATCCTGGTGATCCAGGGAATGCAGGAATCCAGAGAATGCAGGAATACAGTATTCCAGCCCATTGTCCAGTCAATAAAGTAAAAAATGCCATTCCTGTTTTAGCAGATGGCAGCAGAAACGCAATCCGAGGAGCAAGAACACTAATATAGAAATCAATATCTATTACAGTTTAAATCACATTGCAGTCCTGAAATGATAATAGCAATCCTTTAAAAGCTAATGCTGATCCTGTTTGTATTAGAAATCGGTTCAATGCATTTCGGGTTTTAATTCTGTTACAAAAATAATTAACTTTTAACCTAGACCCCCCCAGCCCCAGCCCCCTTCTCCTTCCCCAGCCCCTGATCCCACAGAAGAAAAACAAACCAACCAGCAAAGAAAGCCCCCAAACAAACCACCCTAATCACTTCCTTCCTTCCAGTCTGTGACAGGGGAAGGGATTTTTACAAAGGGAATTCCCACAGCAAGCATGGCATGGGCAGTGCAGAGGGATTGTTCAGGCATCCCTGTCCATTGCTGTGCAGATCTTTTCTGGACAGAGCAGCATGAAGAAGAAAAGAAGTTTTTACAAAGTGCTGACAGACTAAACGCTCCCTTCTTAGAGTAAAACCAGTGTTCTGATGCTACAACAGCATCTTTTGATATAATCAGAAGAGCTACTTGCACAGCAATGCTGGCAAAGCCCATCTCTGCTGGTTAATGGTGTGAGCCTGATCAGCACAGTGAGAACCGGCTGGGGCATCATTTCCAAGATAAATAGCAAAGAATGGATACTGGGGAACACCCGCAGGCCCTGGGTGTGCTGCACCACCTGAGGAGCCTGGCAGCAGCACCCCAGCAGCTTTGTGGCTACAGGGACCACAGTGGCTCAGGCCCAGAGCAGGGGAAACCCAAATCAATTCTGTTACCAGCAAAATCCCCCACTGAGCACTGGTGCTCACACATCAGGGGAGAGCCTGGTAAATCCTGGATGGTTCCAAGACCTGAGACTGATTAAAGGATGGGAAAATACATCTTGCAGTGACAGTCTCAAGGAGTTCAATTTATTTAGCTCATCAAAGATTAGGTTAAGGCATGTCTGATCACCAAGTAAATACTTGGGGAAAGGGAAACTGATAAGAAGAGGCTTTTCATCCCAGCAGAAGTGCAACAGTCCCAGAGGCAGAACATGAAACCAGACAAATTCAGGCTGACAAGAGCCACACACTTTTAATTAAAAAGGAATAAACCACTGGATGAATTCCTGGTAATTTTAGAATTATAAATGGATATTTCTTTAAAAGATATGCTATACCACAGAGTAAAATTTTTGCTAGCTCCCAAAGTTGAAAAAAGCCTAGAAAAAAAGGTAATTTTATTAGCTTTTTGATTTTTCATTTCCTCTCTCTGTAGCATTCAACAAATGTTGTTTGATTCAATTAAAAAGCCCTCAATGTCATATATGTTGTTTCTAGCTCATTTTACCTCTCCAAAACCTACTCCTTTCTAATTTTGAGTACAAAACAGTGCTCAAAAGCTTCATTTGCATCCTCCTTTGAGTAAAACTTAAGCCTTTCTATGCCAGACACAATCTTTTTCACTTCATTTGTTTCTCCAGCTTCGTTTGGAAGAATTTAAATCATTGTCCTTAATGGTTCATATGTGCATGCAGATACACTTCACACGCTCCCATCTCCAACACCTGCTCCCCCTGGGTGTCCTTGAGCATTCCTTTGTCATCCCATTGAGCAGCTCTGGAGCTTCCCAAGCCCCTCCTGGCCCCAGGGTCCTACCCAGCCTTGACTGTCTCCTCTCCCCTGCTCCCTGTGACAAGCCAGCAGCAGTGAGCACAGGAGAGAAGGGCTTGTCCAACACCTTTGAACAAAAGGGGTTTTTAAGGAGAAAAGGGCAGGGTGGAGGGACTGTCACCATGTCCTGCCCTGGCTCACTCCTCTGGACTCACCCCACAGCTCTGTGTTTGCTCATGTGAGGTGCAGCACGTTTATTCAATCCACCACTGATTCTCTGTAACTGAAGCACCAGTGGCTGCTTGCCAAAACAACTCCCTGGGAACACAGCCAGTGGCCCAGGAGTGGCCACCTCATGCCCAGGGCACAGATGGGTCCCAGGAGGGTGAGGTCAGATCCCTGTCCTGTTCAAGTCCTCATCCTCTGCCTTTGCTGGAATGGGAGCTGCTGCACTTGAGTAAAAACCTTTTGGTTTTTTGGGGGAGGGATCAGTGTTTGTCCAGTGCTGTGACCCCCAACAACAGCTCCTGCAATTTGCAGTGACAGGAGTGACACGAGAGCCACTCGTCCAAATGGTTTTGTCCACAACACTCTTGACAGCAGAGATCTGAGAAACAAATGTGCCCATTGGAGCTTTTCTATTCACTGATATGAAAAAAATTAACCACACTGTGAAGAAAATCCAAACTTCCTTTTTGCAGTCTTAGCCCAGCTGGAGTCTCTGGAAATTCTGGGTTTAACTTAATTTTTTTTTTTTTTTAATTTTCTTTATTGTCAGTCTCATATCTGAGCAGCCAAGATCAGTCAGCTCACACAGCAATGTTCAC
This sequence comes from Eopsaltria australis, assembly GCA_034509425.1. NCBI lineage: Eukaryota > Metazoa > Chordata > Aves > Passeriformes > Petroicidae > Eopsaltria > Eopsaltria australis. The sequence goes on along the minus strand of JAVTVJ010001113.1, from coordinate 900,267 downwards.
ATCAGCCTGAGCAGCCTTTGGACCAGGACCATAAATGAGGATTTTTAAGAAATCTTGACAAATACTGAACAGTTAAAACAAACATAATGGCTAATAGGTTACATACATCACTTGGTATAATAAACCTCTGCTGATTTATTATGTTTCTAATTCTTGCAATATGCAAAAAACTTAAATTAATCATTTCTGTAGAGGCATAATAATATTGGGCTCCAATGTCATATCTCTGCAGTGCAGTTTGCCTGGAGGACTAATAAAAACTGATCATTAAAACAACTGGATTTGGCTTTGATTAGAATCACCACAGAAGAAAGGGAATAAAAGGAATTACAAAGAAGAATGGGGAAAGTAAATGAAACAGACAGATACTAGTGAATACTGTACATTAATATTTACTAAGGAATTAGGATAAAAACTTTTAATGTGGCCAGCAATGAGGTGTGAAATACAGCACATTAACAGGTTACTCACTGCTGCAGCAGAGTATAAACCAAGAGGGGAAGGTGCAAGCAGAGGTCACTTCCATCCTTCTGCACTAAATTACCCTCTACCCTACTTGGAAACACAAACAAAGCTTTGAAACAGAACCACAAAAACCCTGCATATACACATATGAAAAATAAATTACTTTGTTAATCATGTTAGACTGAAGATCAGATTTCACCCTGCTCCCACCATGACTTCTCCTGTCACCATTTCTCTACATTTCACAGTCAAATGTGTTTTTTCCTCTGCAAAGTGGCAACTTTCTGCTTGAAAAACTACCAACTGTTTCTTTAGCACAAGTGGCAAAATATTTAATAGGAGATCAAACGCTGATTGCTCTTTTTAAAATTTCATTTAAATTAGCAGTTCCCACATCTCCCTTTCAAATTAGTCCCACTAATATCTAGAGGTGGAGAAGACTGAAGTTTACACTTAATAGTTTTTTAGCAAGGACCTGTTTCTGGTTTGCACATTCCATCCTGTCTTTATTTAGTATCAGGGAGAGAGGGTGGAAAAATCTGCTTTTCTGAGGTTCCCAGGCTGCTCCTACCTGCACTGAACTGGCTCTGCAGTTCCTCACCCCAACGTGGGACCCCATTCTGCAATCTCCAGAAGTCACCACTCACAAGCACCAGCTTGGATGATTTTGATGATTTTTTTCTCTTCAGATGAGGGGATACCTTGCATCATGGAATATTTACAGGATCAGGGGACAGGGTCTCTGTCAGTTTGAAAATGGGCAGTGAGAATGGATCTTTCACGTGTCAATATAGAACACAAGGGATTTCACACGTGCTGGGAACTCTCCTGACAATGGTTTGGGAACCTTCCATGTGAAAATCTCACTGCCTGGAGCTCTCCATATGAAAAAGGATTTGGGTCAAGCTCTGAAGACAGAGGTGCTTCTTTTTAGACTTCCTGAGCCTTGACGCTGTACGCTGAGTTTCTGAAACACAGATGTAACTTAGCTTCACTCTGGATCTAGGACAGAAAAAAAGGACAAATGCCTTGTCCCTGAGGCACAGGATTTTCATCAGGCACTGGCTGAAAGCCTCAGGTGTGGTGCTGGTGGCTGGGATGGAGCTGAAGCGTGAACAGTTTTGGCAGCATCACCTTCCCATCATCATCACCAGCAGTGCCCCAGCACTGATAAAAGGAGTCATGACTTGTTTTTCACACACTTCTCCTGGAAGGATACCTCAAACTGCTCATCAAGGGAGATCAGAACTAGCAGTGGTAAACGTTTTAGGGAGGAAGCCCTGCAGGATCAATGTAATCAGCATAACTCCTGCTGTCAGTGCTACCACAGCACCATCGATCAGCTCCCACTTGGGCACAGCCTGACCCAGGGTTAGTGATCTGTGACCACTCAAGGCAAGCACTGGAAATTACTGCAAGCCAAAGAAGCATCTATTGATCAGCAAACAAAGGGAAATGCACTCGAGAGCCTGCTTTCAGAAGGTCCCTTCAGAAATACTGAAATGAGAATGCACATCCCTATTTTATACTGTTCCATCCCCAGACCTGCCACAACAAAAGGCCCCACCACAGCCAAAGCAGTGGCTTCCCAAAAGGTCTCTCTTGGATAAAGAGACAGATTTGGACAGAGGCAGACTGAGTGTCCCCTGTGCCCCAAGCCTGTACCCCAGGGACAATCCCTGCCCACCCCAGTGCCCCTGTCTGTGTGCCTTTGTGACCAGCAGGGTGGCAGAATTAACAAGTTTTCAACGAAGATCAACATTTCAAATTTCATCACACGTGCACAGGCAGAGTTATGTGGAAATAATGGAAAGGGAGGAATGGGACAGGAGTAAATGGGGAGGCAGAAATGCAAACTGCCTTTTCAAAACCCTTTTACTCTTCATGCCTTGCTCCTGTTAGGAAAACCAACATGGAAACGTGCCTGGGTCACCACGTGCTTTGTTGGAGTGTGGGTTCCCAAAATTCAGCTGCATCCCCAGGGTGGCAGAGCTGAGACAAAGGAGGGCAGAACCATGGAACACATCCCAGGCAAAGCCAGCACAGGGAGCCCAAAAGATGCAGAGGAGCAGCTGCCCCCGAGCCATGGACAGGAGTGACACCATCTTTAAAATGTATCTGACAATATTGAACTGCTTCAGGTACCAGTCACAAATTGGTTTTCACTCTTTCTTCTGTTTTGTTTCCCATTTAGGAAAAAAAGACAACGCAGAGCAGGAGATGCACAGAGCAAGCAGAACAGAAATTAGAGACTGTGAGAGAAACACAGAGAGCAGGGAGTGTCACTGAGGGATCTCTCACTTCCTGAGATAACCACAGATAAGATGAAACATTCATATTTTCCACAGCAAATAAAGACTTGCTTTGACATCAGTGATCTACAGAGCACATCCTTCCAGTGGCACAGCACAGCCTCAGCTCTCAGACACAGATCAGATCATGAGGACAAGTGTGACTTTTACAGGTAATGCACAGGATGAAGCTGTGGAGTAGGTAAAGTAGGTAAGCACAATTAAAGTCAGCTGATAATTTTATGGAAGATAGGTGTTGTCAATAAAAAACAAAAGGAAAGGAAATTCCCTGCTTACACTCCATAACAAGACCATGTTTGATTAATAATGATCATTTTATCACTGTGATAAGGTTTTTATAAGGGGTTTGATTTAGTGCAGTATAATATTCTGGTTAAAAACACATTATAACAAGTCAACTGAAAAAATTAAAGTGCTAGCTTGCCAAAGGATCATCATTAAAAGAGATTGCTAATGAATTGTCACTGGTCCCCCCTGTATTTCCCAACACTTTCACCCATGCTCCAGATGGAAATACATCACAACTGCTACAAAAACCTGGGGGGAACACAGGTAAATGAAGAAGAAAGGGTGTCTGTGCTAAGGAATCCAGATCACCCATCTCAGTTACAGAAAATAAACTTGAACAGAATCAAATGTGACCTGGTAAACACGCCTGAGCACATTAATCACCCTGATCTGCATTTTACACTGCCTGCAGTGCACTCCTTCCTCCAGCCTTCAAAGGACCTCAGCCATGGCAGCTACAGGGAGGAGAGGCCCAGAAAAGCCAAGTTTAGGTCTGGTTTTTGAAGTTTCCAGCTCACTGTTCCAGCATGAAGCACACTGAGCCACTGGGATGTGTAACTCCCAGTACCAAAGGCACTGCCAGGGAAAGCAATCTGAAATGAAGAGCATTACTGCACGTCCTGCACTGTCCATTGCTGTGCTCCCAGAGTGAATGGCTGCCACAGGAGATCCTCCTGCCTCTCCTCATTTCTTTCTGCTTCCTCACGTGCCTTCTGCTCTGTCATGCTGCTGCCAGCAGTGAGCCTTTGTCACCTGCCTGTGCTGCCCCATGGCAGAGTCTGTGTGCCCCTCTCCAGGTCACTGTGCAGCTTGGAGATCTTCCTCCCCCTCCTTTAATTGTTCTCACCCTCTAACTACACGAATTGTCACTGTTAGAGTTCATCACTTGCTCTCTGTTGCCTGAAAGCTGTGTAATTAAGAGCAGCATGTGGCCTGACTTGTTTGGAGGTATGAATATTATTAAACAAAATAAGATTTTGATTCAGTTGCCTTCCTTCCCTCCCTTAACCCATGTTTCAAACCTCTCCCAATCCATCCTCCTCATCCCTTATCTTGCTGTAGCCTCAGAGCAGCTCCACTGTTGTACATTTTACCTCTAGAGAAGGCCATGCACACACCATCATGTGAACAATAAAGCAGATACACAGCTCAGCCGTGTGAGCTGGGGGCAGCCCAGGTCCTCAGGGGGAATTCACACCAGCACAATTCCCACATTCCACCATCTCATTTGCTCTGCTGGAAAACGTTCAGCACGAGGAATTATGCAGAGCACAGAATGCTGTGTGAGTGGAGGGCTGGGCAGGGAGAGCCTGGGTGTTCCTAATGAGCACCTGCTGCAGGAGATGCTGCCAATATCCTGTGCAGAGGACACCAGGCAGAGCGAGGCAGGTATTGATTGGTGCCTCCAGGGTGCAGGAGGAATTGTTCAGGGTCTCCTGGAAGCACAGCCCACAGCAGCTCCTCAGAGATGTGCTGCAATAACATCATCCCTGCCACGGATCAGCAACGGAGCAGAAGCAGCGAGAGGCTTTCCAGAAATAGAGATGCAAACGAGCACCCCATTTACCAACCCTGTCACTTGAAAGGAGCCAGAGATTAAATAAAGTCCAACTTGCCGTTTCTGAGTAGGCAGATTGTTGTGGGTAAGACACTTCCTACTGTGTTGACTTCTTAAATCTCCCAGTGCCTGCTCGGAGAGGGCTGAAGCCGATTGTACCCAATGTGCTAAATGTCACTTAGTCATGATATGTGAGGATTCTTCCCCGCCTCCTGTGGACTGGGAGAAAACAGCCTGAGCTATAATTTCATGCCAGTGAGAGAAAGTTCGGGCACCAAAGGGCCAAGGAAACGTTGCCAAGCTGGTGAGGGTGGCAGGAGGTGGAAAAGAATGGGGAAAGAAGAAATAATGCGTACATGAACTGTCGTGAAAGCTTTGAGGAGCTACAATTAAAAAAAAAACAAACTGGGGAGGTATTTTAGGGAGATGAAACACTTGCTAATGTGATGCTTATATTAAAATTGTAACCAGATTGGATAGTGGTGTAAAACATGTCACTGGAACCAGCATTTCCATATTGTATGTTATGGATTCTGCCTTCAGGGCAGAAAAAGCAGCAAATGAAAGAAGAGATTTCCACCCCACCACCCCAGCTGAGTTTCATGGAGTTATTTCAGCAGGCTTACTTAGCAGGAGGCATACTGGAAAGAAGTATTTTTAACTGAAACGATCAGAATCAGACAATTCAGCCCCCTTTTTTGACTCTTCAATAAGATCTTAACCTGAGGAAGGTGGTTTTAATTCCATTTGAGTACTTTTTTATCTTGATAAAATGCTGCAATATTGTGCACTTCAAGTAGCTCACTTCCAAAATGACAGCAATATTTTATTATTTGTTGCAATGGATCTCAGGGAGAAGCAGCTGTGAGGGAAAGGGGAAAGGGAAGGGGAAAGGGAAGGGGAAAGGAGAGGGGAAAGGAGAGGGGAAAGGAGAGGGGAAAGGAGAGGGGAAAGGAGAGGGGAAAGGAGAGGGGAAAGGAGAGGGGAAAGGGAAGGGGAAGGGAAACGGAAAGGAAAGGAAAGGAAAGGAAAGGAAAGGAAAGGAAAGGAAAGGAAAGGAAAGGAAAGGAAAGGAAAGGAAAGGAAAGGAAAGGAAAGGAAAGGAAAGGAAAGGAAAGGAAAGGAAAGGAAAGGGAAAGGGAAAGGGAAAGGGAAAGGGAAAGGGAAAGGGAAAGGGAAAGGAGGATTTCTTTGGGATGAACCCGAGTCACTCCCACTCAGTGGAGACAGGACTCCTCCTATTACCAGGCAATGTAGAGACACCCTCCTGAAGGGAAGGAAATTCCCTTTTTGGGAGTTCTCAATGGAGAGCAGCTCCCAGCATGGTGGGGGCTCATTGCTGAAGCAGTTTCCTTTGTATAAGGGTTGATGATGGGGAGGAAATGATGAATCACCCAGACAAAATGATGCTGTCAGCACAAACTGAGCAGAAAAGAGCTCAGGGAACCTTCAGTGTAAGAGAAGCTGCCAGTGCCTTGTGCAGCTCAACAGCAAGAACCGCAAGGCTGAAGCACCTCTCACCTCTGGCTGGATCCACACACAGAACCCCAAAGGGGACAAATTCTGGCAAACAGGGACTTCTCTTAAAGCTCAGCATTAAGAAAAAAAAAAAAGGAATTGCAACAAAAAGACCACAAACAAACTTCTCTGAATTAAGTTGACAGAATCTGCAAATAGCTCAGAATAAAACAGTTGGATACTCCAGCCTGTTTTCCATGGAATTCATTGCACTTGGAGAGAAAGGACAAACACCAGGCAGATTCTTTATGGGTGGGGAAGGAGGGGGTTTAGGATGGCAGGAATTACAGTAAAATTGTACTCAAGTCTAATGGATATGGCACCTCCCTGTGTGGAAAGCCCCAGAGCTGGTCAGTAAAATAGCTCATTGAAACCTCAGACCCTCTTTAAATTTACAGAAATGTGGGTAGCAATGATAAGGCAGTCAGTGTGGAACTGAGGAGAAGTTCTGGCAGCCCTTGATTTCTCTCTGCAAACTGAATTCTGGCTGCTTCTTAAGTGATTCAGTGTCTGTTAAATGTTTGACTCCCCCTCCAACTTCCAAAATACGTTTGGCAGAACATTGCTTATTTCTATGCTAACCTTGGGTTAAATACCCCTGAATCTCTCAAAAACCAGGCCCAGACCCAACACCCAACCCACACACCCCAAGTCAGGGCTCCTGGGCTTGCAAATATTTTAAACTTGCCCCAGGTTTCACCCCAGCACTGCAGGGCCCAGCAGGCAGAGCTGCCCGAGAGGAAGGATGGGTTATCCTCTGGGAAACGCTTCTGATTATTGCCAGCCACATCTCTGCACCCCTTCACCTGTGGCAGAGGTTGTGCTTTCTTCTCAGAAGATGCCCAGGATTCTGAACAGCACAGGAAAACCTGTCCAAACACAGGGTGGGGGAGTTTCCCCACTTACTCAGCTATCATCTTTAAAATCTCTCACCTTTCAGTGATCAGAACCCGCTTAAAAGCTTTTCCAACACAGAAGTAAGAATCCCTCTGGATTTTTTGGCTGAGATGTGAATGCTCAAGGCAGTGCTCAGCACAGGCCTTGCTGTGGAGTGCTGTGCTCTGCCTTCCAGCAGCCCGAGCCCCTTTTTTCACTGCTCACTCAGAGCTGCTGGCATGGGCAGCACCGACACTCTTGTTGTGATCCCAACCATCTCAAAACAAGCTTCAGGAGGGATTCTGTTAATGCAGGTTCATAGATATCAGCAGCCCATCTGAAGCAGGGCTACCTGGGTAATTCTTATCAAATACTGGATTATCAAACTGGAGGCACAGTGTGATGCAGCATGGGGACAGCTGGACACAGAAGATCCCTTGGACTGAAGTGTCCCCCACCACCCTCCTTCCCCAGAGCTCTCACAACCTCACCCTGGGGTGACAACACTCCCTGATGCTTGGGAGCCCTTGGAATCCCATCAAAACACACCAAGACTTGGCATTTCTGCTCCTGAACAAACGTGTGCTCAAGATCAGAATTTCCTGTTTAACCCAGGCTGACCCCTCAGAACTCATTAAGAGAAGCACACACTTATCTCTAATAACTGTTTGCCTTGCTCCATCCTAAATTCAGATCCTTTCCACTCTCCTTCAAAAGATATTTATCATGGTGAATTTCTCAATTTTACATCTCATCCTCTTAAAGGTCAGGGTACAATGCTGTATTTATAGAAAAATCATAGTTATCAACAGCTAACATATGGGCTGCACTGAATAGCAGAAGTCATGGTATTTATATCATATTTACTGAAAATGTGTTTGCAGCCTCATCCCTCCTGTACTGCTGGGTGATGCACTAACTTACAAATTAAACATTAACAGCGATGGCAACTGATTTACTAAATAGAAATCATAATGATTCACTAAATCACAGCAGCACCTGCTGTTCCATATTGGCATTTATGAGTATTGATGAATTTTAACACTACAAAGTGTTAGAGATACCATGCTCTGCACTCAGATCAATAGGGCTCATGAAAATTGGTAACAATCACTCTGCCATCCAACAGAGAGGCTTTCCTGTGCTTCCAAAGTTTGCCTTCATGCTCAAGGCTGTACAGTTACATCTGCTAAATCCCAATCACCAGAGGGAACAGCAAAATCCAGATAAATTCTCCCATGAAAGCACAGCTCAGCAGTGTTCTCACCTCCTGTGACATCTCTAACTCATCCCCACCTTCCCCTGAGTGGACAGAACAACTGCAAACCCCAAACCACTCTGGTGCTTGATGTATGGCAGAGGAGCTGCCTCTGCTGCTGCCTGTGGCAAACAGAGGTCTCTGAGAACTGAGCTGCTCTTTGGTGAGTGATTTCTGTGCTGGGATGCTGCGGACACAGCTCCTGTGCCAAGGCTGGTGCCAGCAGTGACCTCCTCGAGCCCCCACTCTGCTGCCCAGGTGAGCCAGCTGCTGCCAGAACGTGCCTGCTGCAGGAACACACAGACAGGAAACTCATGAGACTCCCAAACAAACACGGTTTGGGGTTTGAGTGTTTGTTTGGGTTTTTTAAAGCTTGGCTTTCCCCCGAGAAAACACTTCCTATGGGCTCAGTGCTGCATTGTAAGGCCAAGTTTGTGACTTGTGCCCTGTGACCCATCTTTGGAAAACCAGGAACACTCGAATGTGGAGTGACATCAGGGCATGTTCTGCCTCTAATCTGACCACAGGCTTATCAGTTTTATTTGTTTAATTCAATTTATTTAACCTGCACTGCTGCCTGGTGGTTCTGCAGTGCCTCCAGCAAACAGCCTGGGGCTCTGAGCCCAAACCCCTTTGTCAGGAAAGGAACACTGGTGTCAGCCTCAAGGACAGCAACTGCTTTCTCCTCCTCCTGCCTGCAAGCTCAGCTGGCTCAGAGGAGAGCTCTGCTGGCTTGCAGGGTGAGAGCTCAGAGCTGCTGAGGGCACAGCAAACACCTCACTGTCCCTGGTATCATGGGAATTGCTTTGCCAGCCTGTGTCACTCTGCCCATCTCCACAGAGGCTGAGAATCAGACCTGAATGTGCTCAGTAGTTACAGGAGTGGCTCTAAATTGTTCTGCTAAAATTAATCTGTTAGAAAGGAGAGCTAACCCTGGTTGTTTCACAGCCCTTGCCAATTAACACTTGAACCCACTCAGGGTGTATGATGTGAGGAAGCTGCCTGACACGTCCAGAGAGACGGTTTTGTGGGAAGCAAAGGATGCAGCTCTCCCTGCAAACCTGAGCATCATCCCATGGAAATCTCACTGCAAGTCCTCTGTGCTGCCAGCCTCCAAACGTGCCAGCCAGTGCTGCTGAGAAGCTCTCAGGATGGCAGCTCCACCAGCAAGGCTCACAGCAATCACCTGATTAAACTCTCATCTGTCATCCTGATTTCATTACCTGGTGCCTAGGCCATTGCTGCTCGGGATTGTTTTTCAACACCTGTGGTAGTAGATCATTTACCCAGATGACATTTTATTTCATTTTTACAGTTCTAATCTAATCTGTGAGCTAACAGAATTGTTTTAGCTGTCGTGCATTTGGAGGCACACAAAGAGCTTCATTAGACATCACCCTCTTCATTTTGCTGATGCTTTAAGAAAAAATTACCAAAACCAAGCATTGCTCTCATTTCAGCATAAATTCCCCAGTTCTCTCCAGGTTAGACTGACTGAGAAGTGCAGCACTCCATTATCACAGTACATTTAAAACATGCATTAAACACAAAACTACACCTCATCTTGTTTAATGCCAACATAAAGCCAGATCTGTATCAACCTGGAATGCTGGATGGTCTCTCCAATAACCCAGTGTCTGAATTAAATAAAACAAGTCTCTTCATATGAAGTACCTGACCATGCAAACAACACATGCCAAGCCCTCCTCACAGGGGTCAGGGAGTGGTGGGGACCTCTCCTTTCACCCTCAAACACCTGCCTTCAGTCTGCTGTGCCCTGCACAGGGGATCCAGGAACTCCCCAAGTCTTAATAAATCAGATTTCACTCCCTGGGGAGCTGCACAGCCTGTCAGAGTCTGTGGGGAACTGGCAGAGCCTTTTTGGAAGAACATTTCTTTTATTAACCAGGCAGATTATGGTGAATTGAAATTTCTGGGTAGCAAGGGAAGGAGAGGTACCCACTGATGTGGGGATTGTAGGGTTCCACCATGGGGGGTCTAGAAAAGCAGCCCTGGAAGGCCCAGAATTGGCCTTTTCCCTGGAGGTGACCATGGAAACACATCCAGCTCACCTGAGATGGGCTGGGATAAAGAATGCTGGGTTTGTGACCTTCTGGAGCAATTGTGTGGGAATATTGTGGTTTGTGCCCTTCCAGGGCATTGTTCACCTGTTCCCATCACAGGGAACATCTGGGCAATGCTGCAGGGGACTGGGGACACTCTGGGTGCATCTTTGCTGTTTGGGTGAGGTTCTGTCCTGGTTGTGTGCTGGGATTGAAGGGATTTTCACTGAGCAATGAAGGGCTTTGCACTTCTCCATCGTGTGTGAAGTCCATGCCCTTGTGTGAACACTGCAGGGATGCTGGCAGCCAGGCCAAAATCAAAACTCTGACCTAAAATGCCAGGCACCCTGAACTGCACCCTTCAGAAGCTGGCATTGAATTCCCTGGGTGGAATTTTCAGACAATTGAGTGACTGTGCTTCTCTTTGACAGCTCTGGCCAGCTCCTCTCAGCAGCTCAAGGTCAGAATTCAGTGTCTCTCTGTGCTGTGCCACGCTCCCAGCCACACAAACCCTCCCAAGCTCCACACAGCCTCCTCTCTACAAAAGCCAGGGGCCACACACCTTCTGCCCTCCAGGAAAGGCTGCTCCTGAGGAGCTGTCACGGCCCTGGCTGAGCAGGGTTCCTCAGGTACCAGCATTACAGTGCAATGTGCCAGAATGGAGACAGCAGAGCCACCAAACCAGGACTGCTGCTCCTGTCCCAGGGCTCTGCCAGCTCCAGGGGCTCAGGAGCCTTTGGACACCACAGAGGTACCCCCATGGATGTGCTGGGGAGCTGGAGCAGTTGCTAAACTTCTTAAATTGAAAAAAAATAAAAAAATCTAGTTTATGGATCTGTCGTATCAAATAAAAAAAAAAAAAAGTTTGTTAATTTTAAGTAACAATAATCCACATTGAGGTTAAAAAAAGGCCAAACTGTCTAGGACAGAGAGCACAGGTACATCTGTTCAGAAAGGTCACAGAAGCATGCCCTGTGACACAGAGAGGGCCCTTCCATCCTATCCAAGGCCTTTCCTCTGCCCTGAGAGGTATCTGACCCTGCTGTTAAATTGCTGTTCAGTCACAGTTTCCCCCTTGTCACCTGTGCATGGGGGGCTCCTGGCAGAGCCCACTGGGGCAGGGTTAAGTGATTTGTGATCCCTCCCCAGGGCTGCTCCCAGGCCCACACCTGCAGCCAGCATCCATCACTGATGCCAGCCTGGCTCCCCCAGGCCTGCATGGCCCTGGCAGCTTCATCAATTCATTGTTCCAGCAGGGATCTCACTCCCAGGGAATGATTAAATGGATTGTACTCATTTATTTATTTATTTATTTTTAAGGAGCAGAGGATGCAGCTTCTGTCTCAGGTGATAAAACTCCTTCTTGCATGCATTTACCTCTCTGGCAGATTTGTCCTTACATCCTTACAACCCTTTTTCTTTTTTTTTTTTCTTTTTTTCTTTTTTTCTTTTTTTTAGGCAAAGCTCAAAGATTTTCCCTAAGATGTGGTTATTCACAACTTTTCTATCATCTCAGTATAGCAGTTTGATACTCCCCAGGAACTCTCTAATCACCTCTGGCCTACACAGAAGGGATGAAGCATACAGCCTTTTTTTTTTTTTAAGGAAAAGAAAAGAATCCACAAAAAACCCCCACCAAACCCCAACACAAAAACCAGAAAAACCCCAAGTTCACAAAAGCCTCACTGATCTTTCAGGACCCCTGAGTTACTGCTCTCCCAGAAGAGACTTCATATTTGAAATTATGAAGGGTTTGTGCCACTCCTGAATCTCCTTTTCACGCAATGATCTCTTTTTCTTTCCTTTAATGAAATCCTTCAGAGCTCAGGGCACCCAGAGGCACTTTTGCCTGCAGTGCATTGGAAGTTGCAGAGACTCACAGGTTCCATCCCCTGTTTTGAAACAGGTTTTGTTTCAAAATTTCTTCCTGCTGGTTTAAGATAATCTCCACCTCCTTTTGACGAGCTGTATTTTCTTTACTGAAACACGAAGGTGTTGAGGTGGGAAAGGAAGATTCCTGTCCTGGCAGGAGCAGCAGTGCTCATGGACAGGGAATTGTGCTTCTCTTCCCAGGGAACCTGTCCCAACCTCCTCCTCCTCCTCCTTTTTATGTAGCAAATGGGATGGAGCCAGAAGGGAACAAGGACTATAAATAAACCTCACAGCTGGGAGAAGATGAGTCTTAGCATTTTTCCATCCCCTCCCTACCACCCCCAAACCATTGCTGTAATATTTTTTCTCATTCATTACTTGTGCACAGCAGGAGTCAGTGAACAGCAAACACACCTGGGATGGGATCTTCCAAAAAGGAAGCATGGAAGGATCTGGCATCCAGATCCCAAACCAATTCCCCTGCAACAACCAAGCAGGACAACTGTGCACCTTCTTCCACAAAGCCTGGGCTTCTGCTTCTTCCCCAGGAACAGATTTACACTTTCCAGCCACAGTTTGGAGACCCCAGACTGATTTTTCTTTCTGAAAACCTACCCATTAGACTGTTAAAGCTGCATCATATGAAAATGAGCAGGCACTTAAGAGAAGCCCATCCTTTTGTTCCAAACCAAGAACCAAGCACTGCAATGATTTAAATCACATGCTCCCTTCCAGCACAAATGTCACTTACATGTGGCTGAGAAAAATATTCCATCACTTTGGTGGATCAGGGAAGATAATTAACATATGCATTGGCTAGTGTGTATCAATACATAATAATCTCTGGTAAGGCTACTAAGTCAGCCTTAAATGTCCAAAAATAAGAGATTTAATTCTTGAAAACTCCCCTTTGCCTTGCAGAACTGGACCTGCTCCAGTTTGGAGGTGACAGGATCCACAGGAGAGCTCAGAACAAACACCAGCCTGATGGCTACGAGATCCTCAGAGAACTGTGCCAGAAAATCTCCCCCCAAACCTTGCTCTATTGGCAAACACAGCTATTCAGGAGGAATTCCCTTCTGTGCATGAACAGGGGATCAGCAAAGCTCAGGAGCCAGCTCATTTCTGTGCACAGAAGAGCCTGAAGTTACCCTAAACCTTGGGACACTTGGCTCCTTCCCTCTGGAAGCATCCAGGAAAGTTCAGCTTCCTTTGTCAGTGTGAGCAGCCATAGAAACAGACTGAAAGTGCTCCATGTTGTAAAATAACAAACTCCACTGATTAATTACACCCTCATTTTCTCTACCCATCAGCAAATGTACACGTGAAGAGAAGAAATCCATTTGCCTAAAAGAACCAAGGTGGTTTTTGATCCACCATGAGGGAATACAGCAGCAGGAAAAGGGAAAGCAGATTGGAATTGTGACTTTCCCACTCACCTGAATCCCCCCTCACTGGCAGCACCTGCCCTGGGCTCTCCCAGCTCCCCTCACACCCATGCAGCCTGTCCCAGGCTTGACTTGATGCACCTGCCTTTCAAAATATCCTCTGACAGGGGGTAAATGTGACATGACAGAAAACTTACACAACTGTCTGGAGACACGTTATTTGTTAAAAACCATAAATAAATGTGGGCATGGGAAGGGGGCTTTTCCTTAAGTGAGAGGGAGGAGATGCCCCCTGTCAGGGAGCCCCTCTGAGCAGAGCAGCACACCTTTGATGCCTCAGGATTTTAGCTTTTATATTTTTCATATATTTGTAATCCTGCAATTCTTTAGTGTAGAACTCTAAACTCCATCTCCAGTGGCAGCTGCTGCTTTCCCATTTTCCTCAGACACAACAATTCCTCTCCAGGCCTGGCAATCCAGGACACCTGACTGTGTCAGGGCCCAAAAAATGTAAACAAAAGTGAGTTGGGGGGAGCAAACTTGGGGTAAATGACTTCATTACCTGAAGCTGTAATTGGAAGATGAACCCCCAATATGCGAATGGGCCAGACTTATGAAAGTCTGAAAATCTGTGACCCATTGTCCATTTTTTGGGTGTAGCCCCTGGGGGACTTTGTCTGCCCTAAATGCACCTGAAGGCCCTTCAATAAATAGAATTGCTTTTATTCCCTTAGTTTTGCCTGGCCTCTGTGTTTAGGTAGCCCCAAAAGGCATCACCTTGCTCCTGCTGGATTTCTGGCCAGCTGTTCTTCACACCACATCAGCTGATCTGCTCTCTGGGTCTCTGTAACCACCCAGGGATTTACTCAGTGGGAAAAGCCTGTTTAATTACACACCCCAACCCCAGAGAATCCACCCTGGCATGGCACTGGCAGCTCAGGAAGGTGCTGAGGTGAGCCCTGGCAGGACCAGCCAGTGCCACCAGCACAGCACAAGGAGCCTCAGGGGAGGGATGCTGTGCAATGAGTGCAACAAGATGAGCTGTGTGCATTATTTTCAAAATTAGCATCAGAAAACAAAGTCTGCAGTTTCAATCCCGATTTATTTCCTCATTTAAATATCACCTACTTTTCCTGAATGAAGCCTGCAATATTTTGATTTAAATTACAGTCATCAGTTAAATCACTCATTTCAGGTATGACAGTAAAAGTGATGTGTTGTAAAATTCATTCCTCAGCTAACCTGATTTTCATGTGTGTGACTAAAACAGCTGCTGCTTTCTGTACATTTGCCTTTGAAAACACCTCCAAAAATAGTGAGGCTGGAGAAATGCTGTGGTAAATAAAAATTGCTTTCTCTGGACTGGTTTCTGGCAGCCTTGGATGTGTAAAGAGAAAGACACTGGCTTTAGGAACTATCCATGTTTAAGGGAAGGCTAAATATAGTCATGAAAAGGCACACTGTTCATGGACAAGGAAAGCAAGCTATTTCCAGGAACAATTTGCATGAGATCTTACCCACTAACCTAGAAAAATAAATGGTGCATTCAAATACACTGGGGAAAAAGAACACAAACCCAAAACCAACGATTCCTCCAAAACAGCAACATCCCCTTGTCAAAGAGAGAAACCCAACCCATCAACAGAAACCCTGGCACCCTCTCCTGCCTGGACATCTCTTCATCATTTTCCATACTTATCAAAACATCCAGAGAAGTCCTGACTCACCAGTGGGGCAGCACTCACAGGGGCAGAGTGGCCAACATTTCCACCTTGCTTCCACAGTGCTTGAAGAGGGAGGGAAAGGCAAATCCAGGTTTGAGGGGAGCAGCCCAGCCCCTGCAGCAGACAGGAGCTGGAGAGCCGTGGCAGAGACCCAGCCAGCCAACCTGGCTGGATTAATGCTTAATAAATCCTTCCCCTACAATCACAGAAACATTCAGGAGCCAGTTAGAAAAGCAACAGCACAGGAAAAAAAAAATCTGTGGAGGTGACTAATTTGGTGAGTGAGCACAAACAGGATACACAACAGCTGCAGGCCCAGGGAAACTGCAGGGAAAATGCAGCTCCTCATCAGAGGTAATGAGGAATTTAGAGAAATCCAACCAAGCACTTGTTCTCTGCAACAAGCTCAGCACTAAAGAGGGAGCAGCTCACACCAAGCTTCCTTCCACAACCCCATTCCCCTGGGTACCCCAGGCAGGCTGCACAGCCCAAACCTTCAGCTGCCCCAGGGACACCAGCCCAGAGCCTGGCTGGGCTGTCAGGACTGAGATCCCATCACCAAATCCTTGGAAATGAGCACTCACACACAGGACAGATGGAAAACCATGGCTCTGAGATGTCCTGCAGGGACAGCCTGTGCAGAGCACAAAGCACAGCCACACCTGAAAGCTGGGAAGTGTTTCCAGTGATGCCTTGGAATGGCTCCCTAGAACAGAGGCTGGACTGAGTTAGAGAATAATGAAGTTATTTATTAATTAAAGGCCTTCAATAGATGCACCTTGGGCAGTGCAGGAGCCTCCCAGAGGCTGCACCCAGCATGGACAATGGGCACCAGTTTTTCACACAGAGATAAGTTTGGTCCATTTGCATCTCAGGGGTTAATTATCCAATTCCAGCTTCAGGTACTGCAGTCACATTCCCCCAGTTTGCTGCCCCCAATTCACTTTTGTTGATCCTTTTTGGGGTCTGAGGCTGTGGGGTGTCCTTGGTTCTCAGGCCTGGAAGGATTGTTGTGTGTGACCAAACTGTGCAGAGAGCTCACTGACACTGTGTATGGAGTGCAGAGTTATGCACTAATGCAGTGCAGGAGCTGAAAAATATAAAAGCTAAAACTTAGGGCATCACCAGCATATCCCTATTTACCTAAACAGAACCCAGTCCTCCCGCAGAAAAAAAGCAGCTCAGCCTGGCAAACAACCTGACTGCACTGCTCTGGTGTCAGAGGTTGGCACAGGGGTGTCTGAGCTGAGCTGCTCTCAAAGCTGTCCCAGGCAGTGCCACTGAGAACCAGCCCCAGCCCTGAGCTGCCCAGTGCCAGCAGCCTCGGGAGCTGGGAGCACCTTCTGTCTTCTGAACCTGGGTGCTTAAACCCAGGTGTTGTGTTTGGAACTGTGTGATGTGCACACACTGCACACAAACCCCTTCCACACCGTGTTTGTCTACAGGACTTTGCAGAGGTTTCTGCCCTGCTGCAGACAATTCTTTGTCAAGTTGTCAGGACTGGAGATTATTGTAATGGTGGCTCAGAAGCTGCACCAAGTTTTTTTTTGGATGCAGAGACCACCCCAGACCTCAAAGCAGCAAGCAGGACGTGGCAGAGCCCTCAGCACAGAAACCTCAGCCCATTTTCTGATTCCATTCAGGTTCTGCACAGTGCCCACATCCTTTACCCACCTTTTCCTCCTGCTCTGCATTTTGCCATCCTCCCTCCCTCCCTCCTCCTGCCCAGCCCACCCGTGTCACAGAGGCACAATCTCAATTCCAAAGAGCAGGTGAAATTCTCTTTGGAAAGCTCAGATAGCTCCCAGTTCATCTTCCCACGCACCCAGTCACTTCTTTGAAAATTTAAAGGCACTTTACACAGCTTGTCCTCACTCAGAGCCTCTTCTGCCATGCAGATATTTCCTTCCCCCCTTCCTTGTTTTCATTCTTGCACTGCCACCACCACTGTCAAAAGTAATTCTATTTCAATTTCATGGCTTGATTGGGCTGAATGTAATGGAACCAGATGCTGTGAATGAATGAAAGTTCCTTCTGTGAAGACCCATCACATTTCTGAGCTAAGTGGGCCATGTTCAGCGGCACGCAGGTACTTCATATGCTTTCAGAGCATTCATCTGTCTGTACCAGGTATGAAGCCAGTTCAATGAGCTGAAACTAAAGTAAAAGCATTCAGCTGGCCTTTGTTGTTCCATAAAGAAAATATTATAAAGCTTTAATTGCTAGTTAATCAACACACTCCAAAATAAACGAATCACACTGCTTTTCCTGGTGCTTACGTGGTTTAAAATAGCCACAAAATTACACGCTCGCTTTCCCCCAAGGGCTTTCAGTTGTGAACTATTCCAAAGATGAAACAATTTAACCAGAACATTTTCCTTCAGTATAATCATGAGGCCACTGCTGAATAAGGCTGCATAAAACTCAGTACTGCAGAGTGCTGGTGGCTGGTGTGCTGAGGATTTCCTGCAGAAGGATGATTTTCCTGAAATCCTCTTGGATGCTCCCATCCAGTGGAGTGCCAGGGTTGTGCTGTGCCAGGGAGGGAAGCCAGGCCCCATGGGCAATACTCTGGAGACTCCTAAAGCAATGCCTGAAGGGGTTAAACCCCTTATTTGAAGGGGTTTCAATCAGCATTTTTTTCTAACTTTTCCTAGCGGCTGTCCAGGGGCAGAGCTCAGGGAACTTGCTCCAAAGATATGCACAGGATTCACTTGCAGATAACTGCAGCAGCAATAAAACATGGAATTCAACAAATGAATGAAACATAGTGGAGCAAACCCACTGCACTACTGAGGTATTTAGCATAATACTTCCAAAATCAATCAGTGAACAGGAGTATTAATCTTAAAACGTATAAATTCTTAAAGACTCAGGGAGTGCAACTCCAGCCTGCTGGAGGCAGATCTTGCCCAAGCTTCCAAATTATATTGGTGGGGAAAAAATGAGTCTCCTTGGGTGTGTGAGTGTAGCCTGAGCCTGAACAGGACTGAGGTGTCAGGGGCCATCAGCTCTGAGCCCTTCCCTTCCTAATGGCCACTACAGGGCTGTCCATCAAGATCAGATGGCAGCCCTAAATGCCTATAAAGCATCTTAATGTGCACTAAAAAGCTCTTGTGAAGTCTGCTGGCCTTATTACAGTCCCTCTGCCTTCTGGGTATGCACTTTAGGTGCTCTGTAGGGCAGGAAGAGCTTCCTGCTCTGTGCCCAGCACCCAGCAAGGCAACAGAGACTCCCTGGCTCTCTGAGACCTCCAGCCCTTTCTTTGTACTTCTGCATCTTTCCAGGATGTTTTGTAGATTATGAGCTGGTTTAGGAATAAACACCCAAATTGAGGTGCAGTTTCATGGAGATGGGAATCAGGAAGGCCTGGATGTGCAGCAGGGTTATTGACAGCAGCTCTGAAATACAGTTTGAAGCACGAACTGGTGTGGGGCATCTGATTTTCTGCTGCTGATCCCACCTTTGTCCAGACTGACAAACAGGACACAGCATCACCAAGAAAGTTGTTTATTCCTGAGGGCTTCCTTTCCCCATTTCCACATTTAATTGCAATACCAGCTAATTTTCTAAATTAAAAAAAAAATCCTTCTAAGGTTAAGTTCCTTATTTCAGCAGCATCCAAACGGTGTTTCAAACAACTCTTTAGATGGCCAATTTTCCCCTCAATATTTTTGGTAGATGGCTCATTATGGAAAATCAATTATGTTGTTTCTCATTAAATGGTCCAACAGTATCATGAATGTTAAACATAATAAATTTCACATTGCAAGACAATTTCCATAGTTGAAATCACGAGGCCAGTGACATTATTAGCCTTTCCCCCAGCTAAAGCTCTTACATTACTTCTGATTTTCTCTTCCTCCTAGGAAGATATAATTTATGAGGGCAACCTAGTCTAAGCTGGGTTACTGCTTGAATTCTTGCTATTGAGAAGCAGAAATTATATATTAAAATAACAGAATAAAACTACTTACATATTTTTAGAATATGGATGACTTTTCCTGTTGAAAAGAGATGAATTTAATACTACAGGAACAGGCACAAATTTGACTTAATTAATACACCAGGCAAAGAGAGGGAGAACTGCTTCTGGTGCAAAGGAATTGGCAGTCATGGTTCTTGTGTTGGGCAGGGAAACCTTAGCAAGGAACAGAAATTATAAATAGAATGTTCCCAACACTGAGCACAACCTTTCCTTCTTCCCCCGTGACACATCCACCACAAGCAGGGAATCCATAAATAACCCCACAGTGTGCATTGATGGATTCCACTGCTCCCAATGTGCACAAACCCCTGCCCATGGGGGTGTTGCTGCTCTGCCTGTGGTGCCAAGCTGCCACTCCTGGGACAGAAGTGTGTGGTGGGGTCACAGCCAGGCTCCCTGTCCAACATCCAAAGGTTCCCATGGGAAGCCACGCCACCAGTGCCATTTATGTTTTCTAAAACAAACAATACAAACCAAAGCTTTTTTACTCAATATGGAAGGCATTTCATGGCCCAGGAAGGATCCATAACAGTTTGTGGAGGGTGACATCTCCCAGCTGGCAGAAGCAGCAAAAGGAACTGGGAGGATGCTCCAAAGCCTGGAAGGCACAGCCAGCACCAAACCCTGCACACCCCAGCACAGCCTGGCAGCCAGGGCAGCTGAGGAATCCCTCTCCAGACACACCAAAGGAAGCAGCAGTCCTGCTCCACAAACACCCCTGGGCAGGACTGGCTCTGCTGGACCTTGCCAAAGGTTGGCAGTGCCCACCCTGCACCCAGCAGAGGGGCTGAGTCTGCCAGGCTCAGTTTGTTTCGCTGCTAAGGGCAGCTTCTGCAAGAAGGATTTGTGTGACACTTGAGTAAGTGACTCTTGATGTTCCTGGTGCTTCAAACCTGTGAAATTAAACTGAGGAATGAAAACTGGCCAGCCTGGGACTGGGACTGGCAGGGAGTTCTGACCCCAGCAGGACTCCCCAGCACATCCCTGCAGCTGCTGCTCAGGAAATCTCCTTCTCCCCCTGTGCAGAACCTTGTCTGACTGCAGCAAAGGAAACACTGGCCTTGCTTCAGCCCTCAATGACTTCACATGAGCACTGGGATTTTTTTCCCCTCCTCTCCTTTTTCCTTCCTGAGATGTTTTTCAGTTGTGGATGAGTGGATGAAAACATGCTGGGGCTGAAACCACGCTTCAGGCTGAGCAAAGTGTCTGTGGTTTGCAAAAACACAAAGGCATAAATCTAAACCTTTCTATTAATAACTGAAGGGAAGAAATTTCTTTGTACATTATACCCTTGTAATAGCTTTTGTGATTCTATTTTTACAGCACCATGGATTGCCTCCCAATCTCTGTTGTCTAATAAACTTTCAGGACACCTCACACAGGTGAACAGGCAATTTCTAATGTATTCCTGACTGTAAATCCACTACTACAGAACACAAAATTAACTAAAATTGCAAGCAAGACCAGGTATGGAAAGCAAACCAACCTGAGCAACTCTGTGCTGCTCCTCTCCCAAATGTTAAGGAGTGTGGGGAGAAGTCTGAATTGCAAGGGAACTCTATTAGATCCCCTGGAAGTTTTCCAAGGAACCCCAGTTTCTTTAGAAGGATTATTATGTGAATTCACAACCAAAGGCTCTCTCCCTAACAAGCAGCAAAAGCTCATGGAAAACAGAGTCAAATGGAATATGCCCTGAGGCTCAATAAACCTGGAAAATTCTCTCTCCTGGTGGTGTGAACTGTCCATGATACTTTTTCTCAAGTGGTGGATCAGGAACATCAGGCAAGAGAGCAGAGCAGGCACCAGGGAAGGTCACAAGATGGTGACCACTGCCCTGCAGTCTCCAAAAGCTTCTGTGCCCAACACAACACCTCCCTGCCAGACCATCCTCTGAGAGTTATGCACTGTGAAAGCAAATTCTAGGGGTTTAACTGTGCACTCATTAAGGAAATACGACTTTGAGAGTGAGAATAAAAAATGTGGAGTCGTTAAAAAACACAGAGTTTGAATAAATGGCTGGTAAAATGAAAATGCTGCAAGATCCTCGTTGGGAAGAATCTGCACATGGTTCCCTTTGTGGGGCTGCAGAGAAGGGACTGCTCGTGGTGGGTGAAGTGCAAGATGATCCAGACAATCTGCTGCAGCAGGTAATCAGCTGGATAATTTAATATGACTTAAGGAAGAACAATTATACATCTAATGGCTAACAGAAAAGCAAAATACATCATGATTAAGGTTTTGCTGGAGGAAATGGGAAAGGCTGGAATACTCTAGGAATTACACTGCAGAGAAGAGTGATTAGCACATCAGCTCAGTACAGATGACTTTTTGAAAAGGAAGACACAAGAGAAAAAAGCTTGTTGTTGCTGCTGCTATAATCCTCCTTCCTCACAGAGAACAGTGCCAGGCTCAGCTCTGGTCAGTGGATGAGCAGTGCTAATTTCACAGTTTTAACACACTTTTTCATATTAAGAGAAGTGCAAAAAACCTCAAGTCACAGCACTGAAACAGGGAGCCATAAAAATATTTTCAGTAATTAACCACAGCACACTTGGATGAACAGGCACATGGATGATCCTCCTTGAAAGCTCATCACTGGAGATTCAGGATGCCATCCACATCTTCCACCAAAAATAATCACTTTGCAGAAGATGCTGAATTTACTCAAAGCCTGTTTTGATGAGGCTTTTTTAAAACTCTCTAGAGAAAAGAAATGGCATCCTGAATGTGAGAGAATCTAGACCAGGTGCCACTTGAGAGAAGGTGAGGGCACACAGCACCACTCCTGAGGCAGCACGGAACATTGGAGACAGAAAGACTTTGATTCTGACTTCCAGGGTTTTGTTTATTCACTGATTTTATGGGGGTCAGTTAAAGCTTACAAGCAATGCATCTGCCAGCCTGCCAGAGGTATGAAACATGCTCTGGATCTACAAAGAAAAATATGAAGTTTTAAGGAGGCATGAATGTCTTTAATTATTTTTAAGCAAAAACCAGCGGCACTTGCTCAAAGCTCAGGCTCCAAGTTTTTGTGAGTAACTGCACTTTGCAGCAGCCAGAGCCTCTTCCACAGCCCCTGTGCCCTTAGGGGCAGCCAAAAACCTGCAGGACGAGCCCAGAAATGAAGGCTGCAGATGGAGGGATCTGGGATCTGTGCACTATGAAGTTTGTGAGAACTGAAAGCCACTGTGCCTCACTCTCCTCATCTCTAGAAGGGAGATTATCACCCTTGTCTCTGCTGAACTATCCTGGCATTTATGAATATAAAGGAAGTTGAGCAGTCTGTGAATGTCAATCTTTCAATTTTTGAGCAATTAAAAAATAAGAAATCCTCCTGTGTTTCTGTTTTAGCATCTCTTGTGTTTTTCCACATGCAGAGCATTCTGTTTGCTGCTCCTCCAGTGCACTGTTCCCCTGACTTTAGTTCTTCTTAAATGCACCAAAACAAGAGGGCAGCAGCAGAAAGCCAAAATAATATTCATTTCACAAGAAGTAGAAAACTAACTCTGGGTGTTTAAACAGTCCACAAAACTGGTATATTTTCAGTAGACGCCGTACATGAGGATTTTAACTTTCTTAACCGTAAGATAATATATAATATATTTCTATAACAGCAGTTTTTACACATTCAAAGCCTCTCAAGGTTTGCTGGTCCATTGCAGGATATTTAAAACCAGGGCCTGCAGAAGAAAAATATTCTGTAGAAAACAAAACAGGACTTTTAGTGCTGTAGTTGTGTCCAAGTAACAAGGCATTTATCATTTCCACCACACACACTCCTTCTCCTTTCATTTAAAAGCATTAGGGCTGTTAAACCTGTAAATGGCAGCTCCAGAGCCAGGCAATAAAAATGCACTTAGAGCTATTTTAACCCCACATGTAAGTAATCCAAACCTTTAAGTTATTAGAAAAGACACAGATTGTGACAAAACTGAGAGGCTTTTTCCACCATTCATACAACAGGCTGCGAGAGGGAGATGCTATTTCTCAAATCTGCTCCATCCCCACCTCTGTGCTGGTAACTCTGCTGGCCAGGGGTGAAAATCTGTAATAAATCAGATTGCACAGAGGCCCTTGCACCATCCCAGTGCCAGCAAAGGGCACAGCCTGGTGCCCTGGCCTGACACACAGACCTGGGATGCACAGACTCCTTGGAAATGATAGCAATGTTTTCTGAGAGAGGGGTCTGTGCCTGGGGACCAGGGCAGGCTCCAGCACTGATGGGATTTTACCCCTGTGTGCCCCCAGGCTGGGCCAGCCAGCACTGCAGATTTCTGCACTTGTTGCCCATTTTCAAGGTCACATCCTGGAAAAAAGCCTGGGAAAAAGGAGGCTCAGGGGTGACTTTGTCACTGTTTCCAACTCCCTGAAAGGAGGTTGTGGCCAGGTGGGGATTGAGCTCTTCTCCCTGGAAACAACTGACAGAACAAGAGACCACAGCCATCAGCTGTGCCGAGGGAAGTTTGGGTTAGATGTTAGAAAAAAATTCTTCACTGAAGGAGTGATTGGGCACTGGAATTGTCTGCCCAGGGAGGTGGTGGAGTCACCATCCCTGGATTAAAAAAAGCCTGGATGTGGCACTCAGTGCCAGGGTTTGGTTGATGAGGGGGTGTTGGTTGGACCTGATGATCTCTAAAGGTCTTTTCCAACCTGGTCCATTCAGTGATCCTCAATTGTGAGATGCACAGCCAGCCCCAGGGCTCACACAGGGGCTTCTCCCTGGCAGGGTTTGCAGACTGAAACCCACCCTGAGGAAAGCCTGACTCCACCTGCAGCACTGCAGCAACTGCTCCTTCCTACCAGTTCAAAATACACACCAAGTATCCTTGTTGGAACAGCCCTGATATTGAATTTGCCTGGTAACATCTGCTGGGTACTTGAATGTATTTAAAGAGTTAAATTATAGGAAGCAACTTAATGCCTTGCAAGCAGAACTCGGACTAAGACACATCTTAACATGTAATTTCAGCTAATAGAGCTAAGCTAATAAAACCAAATGCTTTCTTAGGCAATAATTGAATTTGTTTGGTACAAAGAGCTAAACAAGGAAAGTATCATTGTCACCATGAAGGTATAACCTGCTTCTGTCAAACTCCTTCCCAGCACTCAGAATTTCAGCCCTGGTGGAATGAGCCATGGTTTTGCCTCTGGTCAATGCACTGGAATGATCTCCTTCCCACAGTAACCTGTGCTGGCCTCAAAATCACTCCTGCACAGCAGAGCTCTTCCTCTCTCCTCTGGGCACGTCTTGTACAAATCAAAGTACTGTTTGTTTATCTGGCTTTGTTCAGAACACAGCCAGGTTAAGGATGGATTTCACTCTTCTCCCAACAATCAGCAAACGAGGTCAGTGGGATCCCTGTTTGCCACTTGGAGGGAGGCATTCCAGGGTCAGCTCTGCCTTGCACTGCTCCACAGGGCAGGACAATCTCCTCAGGTGATTTCTCCCATGGAGTGAGGAATAAATTGCACATCTTGCTCCTCAAGGGGAGCACATCTGCAAGCAGGAGCACTCCCAGCTCACACTCAGTGAGCTCAACCAACACCTCCTGCTCCCTTTGCCACCCAAACCCCAGGCACAGCCTCAGCTCCTGACACCAGAGCACTGCCAGGGCTCCCATTTCTTCCAGCACTACACACAGGGATACCCAGCCCCACTGGAAATGCCTTTGGTAGTTTCATTTCAATTGGCATAAGGATGCAATCAGAAACATTCACTGTCCCTAATTAAAAGAAGATGCCTCATGAAGAACAAGTGCAACTCTTTATTCTTCATTCATAGGACTGCAAATGGTTCTGGCATTCAAAGGTCAACCCAGCAGCATTCTCTGAGCCAACACCCTTTTGTTTCTTGACCATTACATAGGGTTGTTTTTTCATTTTGGTGTTGATTTTTTTTGTTTGCTTGAGGCTTTTTTGTTTGTTTTGCTCTTTTTTTTTGGGTAGTGGAATAGTTTAGTACAAAAGGATGGCATCCATTGAACAGAGAACCTGGCTGGAGATGCAGAACCCTTTTATTTCCAGATTCCTAAACCTCCTCCTCCACAGTGCAAAGCACAAGCCTGCAGGATCTCAGGCATCAGGGAAGTTCCTTGTTCCACTCACACCTTTGAGAGGGTAAATTCAGCACCTAAACTGCAGCCAGCTCTCCCTGGGCTGCTGGCAAGGGGTCTGAGGGCCAGGCACCACATTTTGGACACTCTGGCTCAGAGTACACAGGATATCACTGGAGCATCTCATCTACACTGTAATTGTGGCATCATTACATCCCAATGGCAATGAAAAACATCTCAGCTTCTAACCAGGCTAGTACTAAACCACTCCATCCCAAAGGGTGTCCTGAACCAGGAATTTACTAATTCCATTTAGGAATTCCAAAGAGCAAGACCAGGAATGTTGGCTTCCACTCCTGATTTGTGCTTTGAGTTCAGCCCTTCTCTTGTTTCCTGACTGTCCATGTGTTTCTTCTGAACCAGCAGAGCTGCCTGTCTGGTTTGGCCAGAAAGGAGCCTGGGACACATCAGCAAGCCCTGCCTGCTCCCAGCACCTGGAATTGCCTGCAGGGAGGGGAAGAAGAGCCCTGTTTGCTGCCAGAGCCAGTGATAAGGAAGCAGACCCTGATGAGCTGTGCTCCAGCCTTGGCCACAGCAGCCATCACAGAGCCACTTCCACTCCTGAGCTGATAGAGGAATGAACATCCATTCCTGAGCTGATAGAGGAAAACCCTGCACCATAAACCAAGCACAAGGACAAATGTGCTTTAGAAGGAAGCTAAAGAACTCCTAACACACCCACAGATGCTTAAAATAAACTGATGAAGTCCTAAAATAGCAACCAGTAAAAGTAGCTTTAGAAGCCACTGGCTTTGTTGATACAGGATCTTCCCAATACAATAATGTTTACTCATTTCTGATGAAATCATTATTTCTTAAACTGAATCTCCATGGAGAGCTTTTGCTGATGGCTAAAATGGGTGGATGTTTAGGAACTGGCTCCACAGAGTGGGTTTGAGTGCAAAAAGATCAACAACAACAACAACAAAAGACAGGCACATACAACATTCTCACATTATCTCTCTGATATCAGCTCATTGTCACAGGAAGAAAATAAGAACCTTCCTTCAGATGCCAGAACTTATCCAAAGCTGAAAGAAATAACATTTATTACAGTTTAGCCCTGTTCCTTCGGGAAAGCAGTGCTGAGAAGCAGCCCCCATGCTAAGAGATGGATTGCACAGGCTGTTTTCATAAACCATCCCCAAAACCAAAGACCACATTTCTTCACTCTGGCAATCGGTAAACCTAATTAAGGAAGAGAAACACTGCAAATGAATGCACTTAATTCTGAAGGAAATGTGCAGCGTATGCAAACTAGCAGCACACTGAAAAAATGCCTGGGCATCCTTTTTCCTCTCCTCAGGCCTCAGGAGCTCTGCAAGAAAAACAGCTCCTGAGCCAAAGCAGGGGAAGTGCACAAATTCTTGCCACCCAAGTGTTACAAACGAGCCCAGCTTCCTCTGCACACTGCTCCCTTCCAAAGTCATGGAATCACAGATTAGATTGGCTTGCAAGGAGCCTTTAAAGGTTCCTTTCCCCAGAGTAAATCATTAATCCACACAGAATATTCTACTCTGGATAAAGAACCCTCAATAAGCAAGACCCAGTGCCAGGGGCTGATTGAGTGTGGCCAGAGAGGATGGAGGAAGGTGCAGGTACCCACTCACAGACAGGCTCAGGGATCATGAATTATCTGAAAATAACTCCTCTGGTACTGTCACACACACAATTTCCTCCCAACTGCAGCAGTGAGGGAAAGGCATTGCCCTGGTCAGAGCTCCAAGAGCTCTCTGAGCACACACAGTGTCACACGTGGGGCTCGTGTCAATGCCAGAACTTCAGACCACAACCTGTTTAAACATGTTGTGTTTTTAAATACTTCCTCCCAAACAACAACAAAAAACCAGTGACTGGTGATAATATAACTGGAGGTTGTATATAAAGGAAATGGGGAATTGTTTAGGTTAATCTTTAAAGGACCCTTAAATAATGTAACATTGCTTACAACACACAGGGCCAAAGATAAGATTATTTTAGGTTGGCTTTGTACTCTGGGTTTTGTTTTTTTAAACCACTGCAGGAAAGGAACAAACAGCTGTATATTAATGTCAGCTTGATTTAGAGGGAAAAACACCCAGAGTAACATGGCAATACCAAACTCAGAGGGGTCAGGGATGGGCCTACAACCTGAAATCATGTAGATTTTAGCATTTCCAATTACCTGCAGGAGTCACATCCTTAAGCCTGGACTACACCATAGTCTGTGGAATCTACATTGGTGTTGAGATGGTTTCCAGTTTCCTCCAGGCACATTGCAGGGTGTCTGATAATCAGCCCCTTGTTCTAATAAAATGAGGGTTATGGTATTTGCTCACTGAATTAGGGCCTGCAAAACCCTGGGTGATTTATTTTCCACCCCAGATTTCAGCAGCACAACCATCTCCCAACATGCAAGGGCTCAGAGGGGCTGCCTGGCCCTCCATGGCACAGCCTCAGCAAGGTCTCCAGTGATGATGCTAACCCCTGCAGCTACCAGAGGCTCTGCTAATTGCCACCAATCTAATTATCCTTTCTATTCTTACAGGCAGTGGAAAAGGCTGCTCCAGATGAAAACACTGCAGCACATGACTCCTTCATTTACTCCAAGTTCTGCTACCCAAAGCACTGGGAAGGGAGAAACACTGCAAGTGCTTGATGTAGAGTCAGAGAGACACAGGATCACTGGGACATCCTTCATGCCTTGAAAGCCCAGAAGTGACAGCCACACCATGGAAGGTGTCTGCAAGGGACACTGCTGCTTTTGTGCCATTTGTTTTGCCTGGCAGCCTCAGATTTCCCATGGGCTGCAGACAGGTCATTTAGAATATGATGGAGCCTGTGAAGGGCACCAATATTTGCAGTAGCCCCATATTTCAGATTTTCCAGACATTTTTTTCGTCCTATGCCCAGATCCAAACAGGAAGCAGTCGTGATAGATTCTCTGTCTTGAAGCTCAGAGCAAAAGGTCTATGGAGAAAGAAAAAAAAAAGAAAATCTGGAGAAGTGAAGTTGCTGCTTGTTTTTCCCTTCCCTTTTCCAGGGGGAAGCTGTCCTTCACCCAGAGCAAACGAGGCTCAAACTCCTGACGTGCAGCTGGCACACACAACACTCAGTGAGATTATGGAAGCCACAGAATGCAACACAAACCAGTTGTTACCCCAAGAGCTGCAGCAGCATGGAGCCACACATCTGATCTATACCTTGAACTCCAAGGGCTGGCCCAGGTTTGTATCACCCAGAAACTTGGCCTAAATCAGGTATTTCCATGAAGTTTATTGTGCAGAATTCAAACATTGCATGTGGATTCACCCAGGAATACAAACACTACCCAACCCTGCTGCTTCTCTGGATTTCCAGAGCCTGGAACTCCACAAACACCCTGCAGAGGTGGGCATGGCAGGCTGGCTCACACCCTGTGCTGCTTCCACAGAGGTTCCTGCCCACCTGCAGCCCCCCAGGGCTAAAACACACACTCAAATCCCCAGGTCACCTTCCCAGGTTGTTTCAGCCCTCATCATCATCTACCAGACTCTGAAGTGGCTGCAGCTGCTCATTCTGCTCCCTTCATCACCTGTGCCCTCCCCTCAAAAAAAGCCAGCAGCACAGTGGGGTGGCAGCCAGGGGTCAGGAGAGCCTTGACAATGCTGGTGAGATGGCAGCACAAATCCAAGCCCTGCTCTGACCCCCTTCCTGCTCCCCATCCCTGGCACACCAGGGGCACAGGCCAGGTCTCCCAGGTGGAATTGCAATTCCTCGTGTCACAATAGCCTGGCATGGATGCATCTTCTACACAGAGCAGCAATGCAGCTTTTAAAAAGCTGGAAAGATTTCACAGAGTCAACATCTGGCAGCAGTTGCCAAAATAAACACAGCATAGAAATATTTGTGAAATAGCTGAGGAGCACTGTGGATAATGTGGCATTATACTAGAACCAGAGCAGCATATTAATCAAGGAACAATAAAGCTTTTAATTATATTTTAAAGAGTCTCACTTAAAACCAATGCAAAACATAACTCATGTGGAATGACTGGCCTATTTCCCATTGGCTCCCTGTGCCAGTTCTCCAGCTGTAAAATTAAGAAAACAAGTCTTGGGGGCATAATGAGGGAAAAAAAAAAAAGATGAAAGACTAAGGAGCTCCAGTAGAGCTGTAATTGATACCATGTAAGTAGGTGGGCTGGAGATCACATCCAAGCACCACAAAATTGTGTTTGTTTGGAAGGAAATACCACAAATATTAGAAGAGGACTTGTGGCCATGCAGGACACAAGTGCAGATTCATTGGGGAAGTGGAACAGCCTCCAGCTCAGTGCCAGCTTCTGTGACACACTGAGAGTGCCAGAGCTGTCCCCTGGCACACCAAACCCTGTGTGACACACTGAGAGCTGTCCCCTGGCACACCAAACCCTCTGTGTGACACACAGAGTGCCAGAGCTGTCCCCTGGCACACCAAACCCTCTGTGACACGCTCAGAGCTGTCCCCTGGCACACCAAACCCTGTGTGACACACTGAGAGCTGTCCCCTGGCACACCAAACCCTGTGTGACACACTGAGAGTGCCAGAGCTGTCCCCTGGCACACCAAACCCTGTGTGACACACTGAGAGCTGTCCCCTGGCACACCAAACCCTGTGTGACACACTGAGAGTGCCAGAGCTGTCCCCTGGCACACCAAACCCTCTGTGACACCCTCAGAGCTGTCCCCTGGCACACCAAACCCTCTGAAGAACACTGACACTGCCCAGCCACAGCCACAAGGCCACTGTCACCCACTCCCTGCACCCTGGGAGAGCTGGGCTGCCAAAATGCTCCTTCTTCTTGAGCTTTGAGCAGAAAGAAATAAGGCTGGGACAGGCTCCTAAGCTGCACCAGGCAGGGTATTTTAGACCAAGTGTGTGGAGCTCACATAAATCAAGGCACCTTTCAGACATAAGGGAGGAAAGACTGACAATATCTGCTGCTTGAGGTGCTGAGAAGGGAGGCTCTCATCGTTTACTGTCAGCTGCACAAGGTGTGCATGGCCCTCTGCAGCACCCAGCTCATCTCAGCTTCCAGCAGAACTCAGATTGATGGAAGCCCTGCTTGAGCAAGGTACATCTCCATGGAAATCCACTGTGATGGAAGGATCTGCCCCAGGAGATGGGGAGCAGGACAGCTGGGGCTCAGTGACACTGAGTGACACTCAGCTGATGAAATGGCAGCACTGGCCACAAGCACTTTGGGAGTTTTTTGCCTTAAAACCCAGCCCACTCTGTTCAAAATGAGCTTTCATGTTAAAATCCAGGATAGCTAGAGCTAGAAAACATCAGTGCAGTAAAAGCTGCAACAACTCATTTAGATATTACCAAAATGAGGGCTCTGTGTGAACCCTTCCCCAGGCCCCACATTCCCAGTGGTTTTCCCTGTTCCTGTTAAACTGACCTAAATGTTCTCTCCTCCAAAAAGCTCTAAATATTGTATTTACTCATCACTGCACACTCCTGAAGAAGCAGGGCTGTGCTTTGCAGTGTGGGTTTAACACACAGGAGGTGTTCATGGCTCTGCACCCACTCACACTCTGTCACTTCAGGACCTCTGGCAGCACCAAGGAAAAAAATCACCCCAGCTGAACACCCAAAATCACCCCAGCTGAACACCCAAAATCACCTCAGCTGAACACCCAAAATCACCTCAGCTGAACACCCAAAATCACCTCAGCTGAACACACAAAATCACCCCAGCTGAACACCCAAAATCACCCCAGCTGAACACCCAAAATCACCTCAGCTGAACACCCAAAATCACCCCAGCTGAACACCCAAAATCACCTCAGCTGAACACCCAAAATCACCCCAGCTGAACACCCAAAATCACCTCAGCTGAACACCCAAAATCACCCCAGCTGAACACCCAAAATCACCTCAGCTGAACACCCAAAATCACCTCAGCTGAACACCCAAAATCACCTCAGCTGAACACACAAAATCACCTCAGCTGAACACCCAAAATCACCCCAGCTGAACACACAAAATCACCTCAGCTGAACACCCAAAATCACCTCAGCTGAACACACAAAATCACCTCAGCTGAACACCCAAAATCACCCCAGCTGAACACCCAAAATCACCTCATATGAACACCCAAAATCACCCCAGCTGAACACCCCAAATAAGTGGGATATTGCAAAGAATGGAAAAAGGGATAATGAAGTAGATTCCAGTGACCAAGGAGTGTAAGGGAACAGTGTGAGATACCAAAAGTCAACCTGAGACTCATCTGAGGATGTGAAAGCCCATGACACAGATGTTCTGCAGCTGGATTTGTTCAAAGAGAACCGTAAAGCTGAAGAGGAGCTGCCTCACTGTGCACTCTGTGGCTACACAGCCCCTCAGCTTTGGGATTATTTGTGATTATGCCAGTGAATGTGCACAACTGGAAACAGAGACTGGAATGTCTCAGCAGGAAATATTAAATGGGAATGGCCCAATGTCCCATGTTCTGCCTGGGAGAAGCACAAAAGACAGAGATTCACCATAAAAACTCATCCATGGTAATGTCTCTGATGGAAAACCACAACATTCCATGACTCCAGGTCTAACTGAGATTGTATCAAAGTCTGTAGCAAACTCTGGCTGAGGGCACAAAGTGTCTGCAGGGGAATGAGGGACTGATTGGGGCTCTGGCCTTCCAAACTTTTTAGAGCACGAGACAGATGTGCTGCTAAAAGCTTCTCTGGTACAAACCATGCCAGCAACAGCCTAAAGTTATCTTCTGCAAACAGGGGAAGGGTGACTCAAATTTCCAGCACTGGACAATGAACTTTCCAGCTCAAATGAAGCAGCAGAGATTCTCCTCTTTGCAACCAGGCCTTAACGGTGTGAATCCCCCAAAGAGAAGGCTAAATGGTAATTTAGATTTAAAAAGATACAGACACAGATTAATAGGGTATTTGAATTAGAGGTCAGCAGCACTGTCAATAACCCAGGTCATGCACAGGAATTCTCCTAAGGAGGGGGTCCAAGCTTCTGAGCCTGGCACAGGCAGGATGAGCACCCTCCACCAAACCAGGCACAGATTACCCTGCTTTGGGGCACATTTATTTTTAACTCTTCAACTTAACCCAGCAGCCAGCTGTTGCAAAAATACTCAGGATGACTCCAGGATCAGAACTGCTCTGTAAATTACCCACGCTGGACTTTCTAACAGAATGAAGTAAGAAAATAGTTGTTGGCCAGGTAAAAGGCAGGAGAAGAACACTCTAATGCTGGGACAGCAGATAAGCTCGATGGAGAGAACCTGAATTAATTTTACTGGAGATGACACAAGGGATGCTATTATACAACAGAATTACTCCTTATCTAATTTCTGCACACCCAGAGGATTGTGTCCGGTGCCTGCAGACAATACATCCAGGTGGAATATTAGCACACTACCCAAGCAGCAGGCTGAAAGGGAGTACATTTTCACTGGGGCCATAATTCCACAAGAGAGTATATTTTTATGGAAAAATCCATTTTTCACTTTCACAGTGATGCTTAAGCATTGCAATACATTTTATGATGGTTTCCTCAACATTAAAAATACAACTTCAAATAATACAGAGCAATAAATATGACACTTGTGAATACGATGGGAAATGAAGCAGGGACAAATTCTGGGTTCAGTTTTTAAGGTGGGTTGATAAACTGCAGCTCATTCTATAGGGCTGACATACCTGGAAATGCTACTTTTCTTTGCCTATTTTTTTTTCTTTCCTAGGCTTAATATTGCCAATTTCTTCTTAATTGGTGTTGGGTATTTTAGAGAGGAGAGAGGAACAAAAATGACGGGCTGATTCCAGTTGTTGCATCTGGCACTCTGGTGACAGTTTGGAAATTACTTTTAATTAAACAAGTGTTGATTCTTAAAGTCAGGAGTAATCTGAGCCTGTAACATGCAGCTGGGAAAGCAAACAGCCATTAGTTCAGCTGATAAACACATGCTGAAGGCAAGGAAAAGGAGGATGTTACTGGGATCCCACATGACGCAGACACTCAGAATGGCTGGGGGTGCACATGAGCACCAGCAAGGCTGACACAGCCCAGCCTGGGGCCTCAGCTCAGTGCCAGGCTCTCCCCAGAATGCCACCTGATTGGAAAAGCAGGTGATTTGCAAGGATAATCTGATTTCTGATATGGCACCAGCAGATAGGAAACCATCCCAGGCAGCAGAGTGACTGCAGGACTCACCTTGGAGGTATCAGTCAATAAAAAAACCCCCCCCTCTCCCTGTCCATCACCTCTCTGCCTTCAGATCAGAGGAGTGGCAGGAGAACCAGCCCCTGGCACAGAGCAGGGAGCTACACCTGCAGGCAGCAGAGAAAATCCCTTGTGATCCTCACTGCAACAGGAGGAAACTCTATGGAAACCTGGCGTGGCGCAAGGGAGAGCTCAGAGGAACAAAGCTTGCTCTGATCTGCTCTAGAGCCAACAAATCAGCTGGAATTGGGCACACAAACAGCCCTGACTGTAAAGGAGAGAGATGCAAGTATTTGCAGTAGTTTTTCTGTGAGTTGGAGCCTCTGGAAGGCAAACACCCAGCACTGCCCTTGCTCTCCCCACGAGCCACTCATGGCACTGCACATTCAGATCAGCACCGTGTGCTCTCTCCTCACTCTGAGGTGCCATTTCTCCTCTCATCCAGGCTATCAAACCAAGAGAATGCCCCTGAGGAGTGTCCTGTGAGCAAGGCAGAGTCCAGAGGGGTTCAGGGCTCCTGTCCTGCTCAGCTGCTGCTGTCCATGCTCCACGTGTGCCCTTGGCAGGTCTGGCTGCAGCTGGAGCCAGCAGGGCTGAGCCACACGAGCTGGGTGAGGGATTTCCTTGTGGCTGCAGAAACTGGAATCTCTCAAGCTGAGAGAGAGGATGGTGTCTGGAGGATGTTGGAAAGATATTCCTGATGGGCACTGAAAGCTTGCAAAGAATTAGCAGAGAATGAGGCTGAAATGGAGTTAGGGTGCTCACATGGGTGTGACCAGGCTGCTTCCAGGAAAGGATGTCTGAGGAAGCCAAGCCATGGAGCACAGCTGGAGAAAAGGCAACACATGCTCTCAGCAGAGCCCAGGAAACCAGGAGCCTGGAGAGGGACACCAAAGGGGGCTGGGAAAATGAGGAGCAGGGACAGCTGTGAACCCCTAGAGCTGCAGGAGCAGCAAAGGGGCTCTGGTGATACACTGAATAAATTCTTTTCTGCCTATAAAAAAATGCCAATATCCAAATCCAAAGGCACTGACAGCTTCTGAGATAGTGCCAGAAAATGAGTATTTAACTTTTTTACCCATAAGCAATACCAAGGGAATGTTAATAAAGAACAGAAAGCAAAATATGGGCTCACAACTCACAGCCACAAGAAGAGGCTTCCCCTTTGAAATGTTCTGTGCTCCCCACGCCCCTGCACTCTGGAATAAATGCTGTCCTGGCTCCTTCCCCTGGCTCAGCCAGGAGGGTTCTTCTCCCAGAGTAACTTGGGCATTCCTCTCATGTCCCTCAAAGAAATCCCCATTTGAGACTTCTGAGATTGTCACATACTCATCTGACAACAGTGCCCAGGAATTTCACATAAAAATAAAGGAGTTTGAATACTGCAAGGATTCTTGCCATCTAGAAATTGTGAAAATGGATCATTGCACTCAGTTTTCTGTGAGAAAAAACCTGAAGAGAAATAATAGTAATAATAAAAATCCCCTAAATCCTCAGGCTGAGATACTGACCTCCAAAGAGGTCAGCAGAGATGAGAGCTGAGAAGACGAAAACTCTGCTGGTGTTTATTCACATGGCACAATTAAGGCAGTTTGAGAAAATGCACTGAACTTTAAACACTTCTTGGAAGCCCTTTTCCTTTAAAATCGAGGCTGTTCACAGATTGTCTTCTTTTAAAACTGAACCTTTTTTTTTTTTGAAATTTCAGTAAGTCAGAATGTTTCATTTCTCAGCCATAATTGCTAATCAGGAAGATGTGATACAATCTGCTGAATCTCAAGAGTGCTAAGATATGAAGGGCCTTTAGCAGTGGTACAGGTAATTAAGTTTGTTATGATTTTCTATATATTCTGCAGCAGAAAATCTTGATTGTTCTTTTGGCACGGGGCCATGCCTGCTCATCTTCAAAGACGACCTGCTTTAAATTTTAAAATAAATATTATTTAAAGCTGAAGGTAATTTTATTTTAATAGAGCACATCATGCCAATGTACGTTCTTCATTACGCACAGCAATTAATTTTTTTTGGCTAATATCCCATTGCATTGAAAACTTGTCTGGTATTTTTAATACATATTCAAAAGGTGGAAACACTAAAGGCAGGTGATGTTAACCAGGATGGCAGATCCTGTGGAGCTGGATTAACACATTGGCATACTGACAGTCTGGGATTTTTTGACTGTAAAGGGGAAGTTCTTTAAAAAAGAGAACTCAGCATAATTTTCCCCTAATTATTGGTATTTCACTGCAATTTCCATGAGACATTATGAGAAACAATGCCTGTGGGGGATCTCCATGGATTCTTACTGGCTGACAGCAGAAGGAAAATGTGATTTTGGAAGGATCATGGGGTTAGGGGCTCTCCATTTCTCTGGAACCCCTTTGTGCCACTGCTTGGCATCAGAGCCACCCTGAGACCTAAGAAATGCCAGAGGTGTTTAGAACCTCCAGCTACTCCACAGAGCTCCTCTAAACTCTCATCATAAGCTCAAATTTCATTAAACACAAATTTGTCTTAAATTTAATCCTTAAACCCTGATGGTTTCAGCCAGTATCCCAAATGTAACCCTTCTCAGTGCCATGGATCCACACATGCTCACACATCTGCTTCCAGCCTGCACATCCAATTAGTTCCCTTCCTCAAGAAACTTCTCAAGTGAAGCCCCCAAGAAAGCCCTGACCACATGCATCTCACCACTTCCTGAGATTTACTCCCAACATTATTTGACAAGCTATTAGGCTGAACTGGAAAAAAAAATAAGAGTGCAACCATGGAGCTGGTTTGATGTACAGACAGCTGCCTTTAGCAGCTAAATAAAATTAAAAGTATATGACAAATTCTTGTGTAGAGGCTTTTTTATTTTACAGGCCCAGTTTGGATTTCTGGGAAGTGCTGCCTGTTGTCCATTTTGTAATGATACTTTTGCTTTGGTAAATTGTATTATTGAAGTCTCCCACACTAATAAATATATCAAAAAATAAGGCAAACATCACTCTTGGTGCACTGTATTATTAATCTGCAGTCATTTAACTTCATCACGTTTGTGTGTTTTTCCTAAAAAGTATTCACTTAAAACAAAGCAAGAATCAAAATGAATTTATTTAGAACCTGTAACAACCAGATTTCATTAGCACAGACCAACACACCTGCACTGAAGGATTTAAAAAGAAGTATTAATGCAGCATTTCCAAGAAAAAGGTGTGAGCTTCCCAGGGATACATCAATTATTGCATTACCACCCACTGCCTGGGAGTTTAGCTGGGCTGCTTTTGATGATGGGCATTTTAAGGCATTAATGCTGGGCAATTTTCTCAAAATTCCCTTCAGGACAAATCTCCTTAAGCTCATAACATCTTAATGCCTTCCAAGAACAAAAGGCTGACGTTCTCAGAGAGCAGTGTTAATGCAGTGTGTCCAGGGAGGATTGTGAGAGCTGCACCAGGCCCCAGGAGAAAACAGATTACACAGCTGCTGATCCTGCAGGGCCAGGTGGGGAGGCCAGGCAGGCACAGAGGGCCGAGAGGGTCACACAGCTCTGCCAGGTGTGGCTGTGCCAGGTGTGGCTGTGCCATGGTCACACAGCTCTGCCATGGTCACACAGCTCTGCCATGGTCACACAGCTCTGCCAGGTGTGGCTGTGCCATGGTCACACAGCTCTGCCAGGTGTGGCTGTGCCAGGTGTGGCTGTGCCATGATCACACAGCTCTGCCATGGTCACACAGCTCTGCCAGGTGTGGCTGTGCCATGATCACACAGCTCTGCCATGGTCACACAGCTCTGCCAGGTGTGGCTGTGCCATGGTCACACAGCTCTGCCATGGTCACACAGCTCTGCCAGGTGTGGCTGTGCCATGGTCACACAGCTCTGCCATGGTCACACAGCTCTTCCAGGTGTGGCTCTGCCAAGTGTGGCTCTGCCATGATCACACAGCTCTGCCAGGTGTAGCTGTGCCAGGTGTGGCTCTGCCATGGTCACACAGCTCTGCCAGGGCTTGGGGTGGCCCTGCACACAGAGATTCCCAAAGAGGAAACTGCCAGGGGAACTCCTTCTGTCTCAGAAGGGAATTGATCACCACGTCCCAAATCCCAGGAACCAATGGGATGTGCCACATGGGTGAAGGGAAAAGTGCAGAGGACCTGAAGGCTCACCAGGGGAGGGTTTTTGACTATTTACCCTCTAAACTTGCTGGCATTTACCCAGCAGCTGTGACCAGTGTGGAAAAGCACCACTGCAAAGATTTAACCTTAAGGCTCTTTCAGGGGAGCACAGCAAACACAGAAATTTATCTGCTCATATCTGCAAAACAGGAGAAGGAACCCTTCAGTAAAGACACACCTGTGCCACTGTTCAAACCTTCTTTGAGCAAATAAAGAAGAATCTCTATTTAATAACAGCTTTCTGCTTTTAAAATATTGCAGTATTAAGGTGTATAATCCCTAAGTCCATCTAGAAAGAATGCACATGGAAGAAAGGGATTGTGTTTGATTATATAAAATATGAGTGGTGCTGGATTACACTGCACTCCAGTGCCAGCAGAACATAAAGGATTTGCAAACAATGATTTGATTTTTAACAAGATGCACAGAGTTTGTCCATGGTTAGTCAGAAGCATTGTACTTTACATAAATGCTCCACAAATGGTGACACAGTAATTACAGCAGCAGAAAATGGCCACTATCTGTCTGCTCTGCATTTCCAGACTAAATAGAGATTTCATGCATAATGAATACACTTGTGTTAGTGCAATTCACTTTTTCAGTATTACTTTATAAGGTGAGAATAATATAAATGTTAAGTCGTTATTCAAGTGTTACATCTATTTTATCACGAGTTACATTTTTAATAAAATGCAACTTTACTTGAAGCACACATAATGTTTGCATAATCTGTGGAAGAAAATTGGCACTCTAGGAATTTCTAATTCACTTATTTCTTATAAAGCCTTCTTTTGATGTATTGTGCAGATTGAAAGGGTTTCAGTGTATTTATACAGATAGAAAAATATTTTCTGTGCTTGTGTGTTTGCTCCTTTGAAAAGACTTCTTTACAGTTTCCAATGTGTTTTCATACAGTTTGCAGAAATAACTTTATGATTTATCTGCAGTTTAAAAAATTCACTTCAAATCTTCTTGGATGCAACACACTTCCAGTTTTTGTTGTGACACAGATTATGCAAATGTGCTCCACAAAGAGGATGCAAAGTGGTTTTAAAGCAGAGGTTCAGCTGACAGTGCCCAGGCTGGGGTGTGAATTCAAAAGGACTGGGGGTTTTTAGTCCCATGGATGGACATTGATTATTTGGGGCTTTTCTTGGATTAATGGGGAGGCTCCCACTGGGAATTTCCCAGCATTGGGTGTGATGCTGAAGCAGTCCTGTGTCCCCATCAGTGCCGTGCATCTTTTCCATTTACTGCCAAGCTGGCAAGGAGCTGCAAACACATCACAGGACTCTGGAACATGATTGAAGTGGGGATTTTTTGATAAAGCTCTTTTCAGTTCATGATATCCACGTGGAGTTTATGCCAAGGCTTAAAGCAGCCCAGAGACAGCCAGTACCTTCCTGCTCATGAGTGTAGGGCTGCACATCCAACCTTGGAGCAGGAGAGATCCACATGGAGATGATGCTTCCAGAGGAATCTCACCAGTGCAGGAATCCCCTCCCAGCACCAAGGGATCTGAGCAGGGAACAGTGCTCCAGGAAAATCTGCATTCCCAACCCCACAGGAGTGGGTGGCCACAGGAAACAATGCACACCAGTGGCTGTGGGATGGAGAGAGAGGAGGGAGTTCTTCAGTGTGCAAAGTGTGGAGGCAATGCCTGGACTGCAGCAGGGGAGGTTGCTGAGAAGCTGCCTGGCTTTCCTACAGGGCAATGCCATATTCCACCCTGTCTGAGTGGAAAAACATAAACACATGATGGTGCCAACCACAGAACTGCTCTGCAGCTGCAAGAAAAGCCTCCAGATCTGAGGCTCTGAATATGACACAGCCTCATGACTCAGAGCCTGTGCTGATGCTCAGCGCTTTTCTTCCCCTTTGGAAAAGGCAAACCCAGGCAGCCCCTGGCTGGTTCCACACTCCAGAGCATCCCTTGGAGGGCTGGAAGGAAATCTGCAAGGACAGTGGTTGGAGAGACCCTGGCAGGCAAAGAACTTCCAAGAAAAATCCCCCATCTAAGGTCCAAGGAATGACCACAAACGCAGCAGGTACTGGCCAGACTGCCTGGAACACATGGATGTTTCTCACACCGTGGACTCAATAAAAGGAAAAATGTTCCCATGGCTTTAATAAAAAAAAAAAATAAATGAAGAGCTCCAAGAAAAAGAGGAAGAGAAAAATTAACTTGCAGTGAACATGAGTAGTTGGTCACTTTCAAAAATTGTAATTTTTTGTAATGTGTGAATGTAACAGGAATATTTCAATCCCCAGATCTATTCTGCAAGTACTTTTTATGATGAGGGATAAAATGTTCCAGCTTGGATGCAATTGTACTGCACCACTGTAATGGGATTCTCTGCATGAACTGGCAATGGAGCTGTACCCCACTTTTGGGGCTGCATCCCAGTTTTGAGAGGATCCTTTATTAGCAGTAGCTGAGTTTGAAATGTGGCCTTGACCTCTGTAAACTATATAAATCAGGGTATTAAAAAAAGACACTGTCACAGCTGATTAACCTGAGCCAATGGAATTCCTGTGCTTTGCTGCAGATCACCCTGGGCAGCACCTCTGCAGCAGCCTTGGGGTCACCACCCTGGCCAGGAGGGAGGAGGGCACCAGAATCCAACCCTTTTGTTTGCTAGCTCAAAATTTTGTCTCATTAAGTCAAAAGCAAAATCCCCAGTGATGATTACTGGGTCAGAATCAGGCCAAACTCCCCCATCTTGTTCTTTCTGGCCTTTATATTCTTTCTCATGATTTTAAGAATATAATGCCTTTAAATCAAGAAGAACTCTCTGGCTAAAAATATCAAGTTTACTATAAATTATTATTTTTACCATTATTATTATTATTATTATTATTATTATTATTATTATTATTATTATAAAAACTATATATTATTTGCAGGGAGCAAAACATTCCAGCTTGAATGGATATTTTCCCCTTTTGTGCTCAAACCCTACAACAATATCCCCTGTAATTCACATTCTTCCAATTGCACATGCACAACAAATGTTTCCATTTTGCAAAATGATACCTTTTCGATAGGGAAACAAATTTGTGGGTTTCTTAACAGGAAGAAAACTGCTTTTCCCCCCATCAGCTCTAGTGTTTTTCTATTGTGTAAGAGATTTATCCTGATGGAGTTTAGCCCAGGGCGCTGTGCTGGCCCCTCCACGTTCAGGTTACTGCAAATGTTCTTTGTCGTTGCTGCATGTGCTGCAGCTCCATGCATATTTAAACAGGCTGTTGCTCCACAAGCACATGTTCAAAAGATTTTATCTAATCAAATTTTAAATAGGAAATTACTTGTCCGACTTCACATCAGAAAGCTATTCCTCTCCCTGCTGCTCCAGACTGGATTATTGGGGCTTCACTGCTAAATGGTCAGCGCTGTGTCTGAGCCACCAGTCTTCATTCTGCCCTATAAATATCAGATGATGATTTATTACCAGGCAGTTGCAATGCTGCAGCAGCAAATTCTCCTTAATCTCTTTAATTTGGAGAGGAATGGCAAACAGTTTGGAGAGCTGGGAATTTCTAAGGCTCTCTGTGCAGGTCACAGCTCCATCAGTTGATTTCAGCATCTCCCTCCACTTTCTGGTGATTCCAAGAGGTTTTCATGCCCACCCTGACCCACTCCTGCTTATCTCTAGGAATTAATGCTAACTTGGCAGCAATTCCACGGCAAATGGGCTAAAGCTGGGGTGGTGAGAATGTTCAATGACTTTTACAAGTGAATTGAATAAACTTTAAAGAGCAGTTGTTCCCCTCGTGTGTTACCTGCCTGGTTGCTGTTACACACTCCTCAGATGAGTTCATGATCTGCACAGAGACAGAAACTCTACTGTCTGCATATTCAAAAGCTGGAGTTTGCTCCCCAGAATATCCAGTTACTGCTTCCACCTCTTCCTAAATGTTAATTCTGTTTCCCCTAAAGGGCACCAGACCCTTTAGGGTCTCAGCCTCTTTGGGCAATGGAGCTGCCCAGGCAGGTTGAGGGTGCAAGGGAGGTTTGCTTGAGCAAATCACACCTGGATCAAGAATGTGCATCATTTCAGAAAGCATTAAAGCAGGAAATGGACTTAAATCTCACTGCAAACTTGACAGAATTGTTTATTTAGAAGATGAACAAGCTAATGTGACACAAGATGCCTCAAGAGATTAAAAGAAAACCCATTTTCTTAATTTCAAAATACCTTTTTGTCATATTCAAAGTTTGGTTGGTTCTTTATGGTACTGATTTCAGAAATAATTCAAATTTGGCCTGACAAACTATTAGGCATTCAGGGAAAAAAAGCACAATAGAGAGATCAAAGAAGACAGTCTAAAGAACATTAGACAACCTGTCCAAATCCTAAAAGACAGGAAAGACAAGGAAAGAAAACATCTTCTGATAGTGATATTTAGGTGCCTCAACTAGGAATAGAATGTAATTTGGGAAAATTAAAGCTTCTGATACAAATAAACATGAGGGGCAATGACTGGATGCAAATAAACCAGACTAAAAACAGTGTTAGAAGTGCTGTAGGATCTTGTATCCAGCTGACTTTTCCATCACTGAGAGCTGTGATGATGACCCTTAGTAATTTCTAATTTAGAGGCTTCTCCCTGTTTGTACAGATTCAGGCTCCACACTTCAGCACCTCATATAAACCCAAAAAGCTTTCTAACTTCCCTCCTCTGCAAGTTAAATGCAGTTCCTGAGTTTGGGGCTACTGGATGGTATCACAGCCTAACACACCCTCAAAGGCCTCTGAAAGGTCCTGTCCAAACTGGAATTTTCAGGGAAAAATTACCTGCCTGCTTTCAGGATCAAAGGACAGAAATAAACCCTCCTAAAAACCAGCAGACAGGAGACACTGTGGGAGAAACCAGATGCAAAATCACCTGCTGAGGAATGATGTGCTTAATCTTTGAACGCTTTTCAGGGAAGGTATTTAAGTCCATGCAAGATCATCAGCTGGTTTAAGTTATCTTAAAGTACCTTGATCTCCAGGCAGCCACATCCAGCCCTATAAATTCTTGATCCTGTTGATGTGTCACATACTTTAGCCTGAAGTTGTGTTCTTTTTGTAGTAAATCGAGTCTAGAGCACAGAGCAGTTGTGCTGTGCTCTCTGGTACTGCAAAGCTGAACTGTGCTTGCTTTCAGGGCATTGTTTTGATCCTGAATCTCTCAGCTGAGACATTCTGATGGCGTATCTGCTGGCTTCAGGCACAACACAACTCTTTCAAGGAGTACTGTTTTACCTTAAAATGGACAATCAAGGGATAGAAAAGCTCAAAATGTGTACCTGGTGTACTCAAGGCAGCTTCTCCCCAGAAGCAAAGACAAAACACCCCCAAGAAACACAGGTTCAAGAGAGGGAGGGAGGGAGGGAGGGAAAACAAACCAGAGCAGTTCTTTTCCTCCTCTAAAAAAACAGTGACTGCTTAGGCTTTCCTTATGAACCATAAAACAAGGGAAGGTGTCAGCAGGGAGAAACAGAAAGTGTATTTTCATTTGTCAGTAACTTTTAGCTCTATTTCCACTGCCAAACAGCTGCACCACCTGCCTTTCACTTGTTGTGTGCCATGAGAGATGACAGAGGGCTTCTTAAAGCCCTTAAGGCTGCAGTAATTCATAACCTCACCTTAATTAAACAGGAAGAATTTACCTGTGGAAGAAACAAGGCCCAGGGTGTGACTGTAGTACCTTCCTTGGAGAAAGTGTGGGTTTTTCCCCCTGGATATCCCCATGTGCAAGCACAGCAAGGGTTTGGACAGGACTGAACTCCTGGAAGGAGGGAGAACAGCAAATGCTCCAAAGCAGGGTGGGCTGTGAGTGGCAGAGCAATTCCCTGTGCTCAGCTCCTCACTCTGCTCTCTCCAGTCAGCAGCGAGGCCTCCACGGAGGAGGGAAGGTGGCAGAAGTGCCAATGATGCCTTAGGATTTTAGCTTTTCTATTTTTCAGCTCCTGCACTTCATTAGTGCATAACTCTGAACTCCATACACAGTGTCAGTGAGCTCTCTGCACAGTTTGGTCACACAGGACAATCCTTCCAGGCCTGAGAACCAAGGACACCTC
Organism: Eopsaltria australis; assembly: GCA_034509425.1. NCBI lineage: Eukaryota > Metazoa > Chordata > Aves > Passeriformes > Petroicidae > Eopsaltria > Eopsaltria australis. The sequence continues at coordinate 856,418 of JAVTVJ010001113.1, read as the reverse complement.
ACAGCCTCAGGGCCCAAAAAGTATCAACAAAAGTGAATTGGGGGGAGCAAACTGGGGGATTGGGACTGCATTACCTGAAGCTGGAATTGGACAATTAACCCCTGAGATGCAAATGGACCAAACTTATCTCTGTGTGAAAAACTGGTGCCCATTGTCCATGCTGGGTGCAGCCTCTGGGAGGCTCCTGCACTGCCCAGGGTGCATCTGTTGAAGGCCTTTAATAAATCCCCATTTTATTCTCTAATAAATTCTAATATTCTCTCTGTCCAGCCTCTGTTCTAGGCAGCCACTCCAAGGCATCACCATGGAGCCACCCTTCTTCCCTTGTGTGGCACAAACTGGCAGGTGAACATTTTTCTGGGGCTTGCAGGATTGTTTAGATAACTTTTAATCTAATAGCATCACCATTTTAAAGGGAGCTTCCATTAAATTACAGGAGTTACCTGTTTTTGGAGCAATTTGAAGGACCTTTCATTGTTAACTCCTCCTAATTAATTTTGGTTTTATGGCATTTTGGGGGCAAATTGCCTGAGCCTTCACATTTATCCTGTCACTGTGTGGCATGACCAAGATATCTGAGCCCTTAGGTGAATTCCTTGTCAGAAGGACCTAAAGCACACAGCTCAGGAGAGGTCCATGTAAAGGAGGTTTGATTTTCCCTTTAGCTTGGCCTCTGAACTCTGGGTGCCAGCCTGCTCCTTGCAAGTGACATTCTCAGAAAAAAGCACCACAAATGAGGGGTCAAAGCATCCACCTGCAGGGTGCTCTCACAGCCTGAATCCACGTTGTTCTGCTTCGTATGTTTAGCAAGGCAATTTTTCTTAAGAAACCTCTTTTCCTCATATTTTAGCCACCAAACACCAAGTTGCTTCTTTTTGTTCATGTTCTTGGTGGTTTGACTCTGGTCCTGTTTGGGTCCATTCAGCCTTGTGCCACTTCTGTCTAAAAAAAGTCCTTTTTATTGATACCTGTGAGAAATGCAACTGAGTGGGAACTCCTTGGGAAAGGAGATCAAGGAGTTTCCAGTTTAGGGCTGTTCTCAAAACCCATCTCAGAAACAGACACAGACACGGAGCTGCTCCTGTGGCAAGTAGCCAGATAAAATACTGCTGACAGGGGCACTGAGAATTGCTCTGCTGGAAGAAGCGTGTTCAAGGGACAGAGATTACTGGGAATATTTTTAATAGGGAGTTGGCAAAAGCGCTTTACCCTTCAGTGATCTCCAGTGCAGTCCCTGATGGCTGCTTATACACAACTACTGCAAATACTTAAGCCCCAAATGTCTTTATCTTGATCTCTCCAGTGTTTAATTTCCTCCTACAGAACATGCAGTGGAGGGCTTAGGGTACCCTAAGCAACTAAAATTCTTTACCTTTTAATTTTGTCTGAACGGTGCTAAGATGATCAGAAATGTGCTGTAATTTCCATTTCTCTGGTGAAATGGTAAAACTGCATTCCCCCAATTATCATTTCACCTCTTTGAAGGCACCAGGGACAGCACCAAAGCTGTTCAGAGAGCCACAGAGCTGGCACACAACCTGTTATTCCTGCAGCTACTGCTCTGATTAGCATTAGGAGAGATTCCTGCAGGGGCTGTGTTTATCTGGTCGTGCACAAAGTCATTCCTACAACTTGGCAAAAACTCCTGTCTTCAGTGGATCTAAGCAGGAGCCCTGGAGGTGCTGGGAACTCTCACCTCAGCTCCAAGAGGGAGAATCTGAATGAACTGAAATTCATTCCTCGACACCTCAAACTGTCACGTAAATGCTGAGGAAGGATGAGGAATCATTCCAAGATTCTTCTTCTGTTCATTTCAATTAAAATTATACTGTGAAATGCAGAACACTAAATGACAAAATGACAAAAAACACCTTATTCCTGTATTGGCAGGTAATAAAATAGATTTACCCAGGGACAAAGATGAGGAAACCTCCTTCTCTCTTTTTTCTCTCTTCTCTTCCCTTGCAACACTCTCTTCCCTTCCCTGCAGCCCCCCTGATCCCAGCTGCACAGAGCTGCAGGAAATGCCACTGTCACCCAGAGAAAACCTCACCGAAGTGTACCCAGGAGGGAACAGGGGGACACCACTCTGCCATCAGAGTAACCCATCTCAGGACCAGACCCTCCCAAGTTCAAATAAATAATCAAAAATCTGGACTTTTCATCTTGATTTATTTAGGTTTCTCTGGTTTCCTCTGCTCCCATGTCTTTTCCTAAACTGTGCCCTAAAACAGGAGCCAAAACCAGAAATTTGCCAGCTGTGGAACTACCACTCAGTGCTGAAGGCCCTGGCAGGATTTGCTGCTGCTCCTCTTGACACATCTCATGTCTCTCTCCCACCCCAAAAGGCAAGCATAAGGCTGAGTTTTCATGAAAAATCAAACTTCTGTGAGGGTTCAACCTGTTACTGTGCTGTTCTGTGGACAGAACGAGGCATTTACACTGAGGCCAATCTGGGAATTGATAGGCTCTCTAAAAACAGAGTTGGAGATAAAATGTCTTGAGCAACAAAGGCTGTAGAGAAAGGGCTGAGCAAGGCAGCAGGATGGGGAGGAGGAGTGATGGAGATGTTTCTGTAGGCAGGAAGACAGCAGACACTGAAAATGCAGCATTTCTGTGAGCCAGGATCATCTGTGAGGACGCGTGGCAATGAGGAGCTGATGAGCATGGCTGACTGCCAGCAGATATTATGATCTCAGAATATTGATGTTTTGTACTAATAATTACAAAATCAGCAGCTGTACAACTGCGTATTTGGGTAAATACAAGTGTGAGTGCATCCTGTGACATGGTGAATGGAAATGAAGTGTGATTAAAATGACAGGTCACACAGTGACAGTGATGCCAAGAAAAGACAGACAAGCTGAGAGAATGATAACATAATAAAGCATTAAAGAATCTTGATATTCAAAAGGAGGAATCTGATAATGAAAACATTCATAAGCAGTCAGAGAAACACATTAACTTTCCCCTGCTGTTGAGAGCAGATACAGATCAGACAGAAGACAAGAAGAAGAAAGAAAATTTACTTGCCTGCACTTGTAAAGGCATATTGGGGCAAAAATGCACCCTTCTCATAAGCCCTAAATAATAAATCTACAACCATCTTCAGATACTCTGAAAGATGGGGATTGTCTACAGAGCCAAGAAGGAAGCCAAGGGTTAGAATCACGTCATCTGAATGTTCCAGGTTGATTTGTTATAGATTCCCACCCAGGCAATGAACTGTGGCAAGAGTCAGGATGCTCAACTGAGATTCTGAAAGCTCTTGTTAAAGGGAGGGAGCTTCATGAAGGAATTAGGAGGAAGTACAGAAGAGGGTGAGGTAAGCATTTGGCAAAAGCCACAGCAATAAAACACATTAAACCCACAGTCATGGTCCAGGTCTGCCTGGGATGGCCCAGGATGTGTTTTTCTTGAATGCCTGCAGTGACAGACACGATTTAAATATTGTATAAAACCTGCTGTGCCTGAGGGTCAGCCCTGGTCAGGCACCTGTTATTCCATGGAAACCCACTGCTTTTGGGATGGGGACACAGCAGAAATCCATCTCCAGGCCAAAGGAAAGCTCCCTATTTCCATTTCTGAATGATCTCAAGTTTCCAGGTATGTCAGAAGGAGTGGGGTTAACACCTGCCCCACCTGAGGGCTCAGCTTTTTGAGCCACATACAGATTCTAACCTCAGAGAGGTGAGTCTGGTGCAGAGGCTGCAGTTCAGGTACACCAGACATTTGGGGCTGTCTGCTCTGTTCAGTGGAGGAGGACCCATGGATGGACTGAACTGTATTTTCCTTCACCTGGGCTGTTTGCTTGCCCTGCCAGCTGCAGTCCAGCATGAGCTGCACTCCCTGGGACTCTGCACGATGGTGAACCAGGCTCCTCTAGACAGAAGCTTGGATTAATTTCTGTCTTGCACTGGCTGAGTGCAACATCCAGCCTCAGATACAACAGAGGAGCACCTGGGTGCCCCCTGCATGCAGGTGTGCTCAGGGACTCCTGCCCAGAGTGGTGCCAGCACAACCTTCTTCACCCCAGAGCTGCACCCAGCCCAGAGCTCCACACAGCTTTGGGCTTGCACTAAACACAGGTTTAGGCCTATCTGTGGCCTAAACTTTTCCTCCACCTTTTTTTAGGAGTGAATCACCTCATGATTTCCTTGAGCTGACACCTGATGTTGGTTGCCATTGCTTGGGTGGTGCCTCGTCACAGGACAGAGCTGGGGACTGGAATTCCTTGCACAAGCTTCCCTTCCCACCTTTCAGCAAACATCTTCCTCCTCTGAGCAGCAGAAGCAGGACCCAGTGTGAATATTGCTGCTCTCTTCATGAGCAGGACACTCATCCCTGCCCCTCAATCCTGCAGGGCACTGAGCAATCCCTGCTCTTCTCCAGCACCACCTTCATGTCACAGCTGAAGAACAAGAATTTGCACCAGTGGACTCATGCTGTGATCAGGTCCATGTAACACTGGCTCTGTGAGCAGGCCAGGCTCAGCAAGGCTCAGCCTAAGATGCTGCTTTGCCCATCTGCCTAGAAACCTTGCAGGACTGCAGCAGGGCAAAACCACAGAGCAACCTCCCCATCCACGCTCAAGATTTATATGGCTGGCTTTCCTCTCCTTCAATCTCTCCTAGCAAAGCTTTGTTCAAAGATGATTCACAGATGTTGTCATTAAAATTTGGGACTTGCCAACAAATAACACATGGGCCTGCTTGAGAAACTGCTGTTCCCACAGCTTTCCCCAGGAAGGGATGCTCGTGGTAATTGGGAAGGCCTGGGATGATACAACATTGTAAAGCTTCTTCTACCATCCAGACTTTTCCAAGAGAATGCTGCTTTCCTGAGAATTTATCTTGTTCATAAAAATCATTTGGATAAACACACAATATAGAATAGATAATTAAGCCCATTACCATTAAAGAAGTGTTGATCTTTTCAGGTAACAGTGAATGTGTCAAGCAAAGAGTTATTTGTAACAAAGATACAAAAACCCCAGCATTAGCTAATAGATAGCCACCTATCTTAATTATAGACATAAAATAAAATGATTAACTGATATGAGTCTCAAAGGCTACAAGGTGACAAACAAAAGGACAGGACTGTACTGCCCATTGCAGGATTACAGAGGCAGAAATCCCCAACCAAAAGGGAATAAAAAAACAACAGAGGGAAAAGGGAATTACAATGACCTGGCTGGAATTTACACACAGAATCACTTCTGTGCTCACCCACTCAGGACAAGCTGAAATCTAAAACCCAAGAGCTCAGCCCTCTGTCAGCAGCTTGGAAAAACAACGTGGGGAGACAGCAATGGACCCTGCCTGGGCAGATCTTTACTAATAACTATGAACAGGAATGTTCCATGATGGTATTGATGAAATTCCTGGCCACTTATTGATAAGGAAAAGGTTGGTTTTTTTTTTCTGGGAGGTGGAAAGAAATGAGTACTTCAAAAACTAAAAGCAATCTCAGTCTTTTGCAATGCTCTCAACACACAGGGCAGTAACTGTAATTTTCATATAGTTTTGAATAAATGACACATGAACATATTTACTACATTCTCAATTCTGCATTTTAGAGGCTGACACTGAAATACTCCCCTCTGTTGCTAAAAGCATGACTGCTCTGCCAAAAAGTCTGTGTTTGGAAAGGCTTTTACTCCTCTTTTATTCCTTTTGTTCTGCTGTTTGACTCTGAGCTCCAACACACCCTGAAGGGCTCGGTGGCATTTCCCAGCTCTCATTTGTGTCCCACCCACACCTGGAAGGACATTCCCACTGACTCCACCACACCTCAAATCAGACTTTGATTTGAGATTTAGTTTTAGCACCAATTCACCACTCAGTTTCCAGGCAAGCAGGGCACAGGCACTGCTGTCATGTTCCACTTCCACAAAACAATGGCTAGATGGACAGGATGGGTTTTAATTTTAGGAAACCCAAGTTCACAGGCTGTACAACTGCCAGCATCATCTCACAGACATGCAGCAAGGGGAAATTCAACTAATCTGATGTTTGTTTTTCTTTAATGTTCTATTAAAGCAAAGCAGCTCCATAATGAGATTACTGCATTTTATCTCCTAATTGTATCCAGATATGGAAAAGAGATTTACTGCCAGTGGCTTGTATACAGTACAATATTTTAAAGCTAATTATGATGGAGCATTACTATTGTCACACAATGAAATACTTGTTCTTCTGTTATGAATCAATACCATTTTCTAAAATTTATTGTAATTACCTTTTTAATTGGATGTACACCCTGCTAAATTCTGAAACAGTCAGTTATATAAATACAATTCTTTTAAATCCAGGATGATTTCAGCATAAAATATTTTAATTAAACAGATTGCAAAAAAGGAGAAAAAGAGACATTAAGTAGCTTTCCATTATTAAAGCCAGCTGAAAGTCAAGTCTTGAAAGCCTTCAAGTTTTTATTTTTGAACTCTGCCATTGTCCATGGAAGCGTGGATACACATCCTGCCCAAATGGTGTATTAATAGTTTGATTGTCCATTGAAGATTCCTAGCACCTGGCTTTTGTTTCTATTACTCCACACAGGGAGGAAATCATATTACAGTATTTATCCTCCTAAATCCCCAGGGCCTAAAACATCTACAAGTCTTTTCTTTGCTCATGGATGAAACACAGTAAACAATAAAAAAGTCAAGCGAAGAGTTTTAAAATAACATTGTATCCAAGTTCCTCTGTTCAAACATACTGGTGAGTAGATGGTGAAAGCCTCTGCTTGATCTGTCAGTTGTAATTACTAAATAATTTTTTTAAAAATTAAATTTAATTAAAACTTTTTTACTTAGTAATTTTTAAACCTGTGCCCCTGTGTGATGATACCCTGTTCACACAGGCCACCAATGCAAACTACAATTCAGGTATTTCTGAGCTGGTCCTGCAATTCCCTGCAACACTTTGCACACATTCCAAAGCACATCCTTAAGCTTGGTTTTCCTGAACAAATTTTCACAATAGGGACAAGTGAAGTCTGACCACAGCACATTTGCAAACCTTACCTGGCTATGGGGCACCTCTTCCCCCTCTCCACTCAGTGGCAAAGGGACAAGAAAAAGGCATTTTTTATCTCAGCAGAACCAAGAAGCAGTTTGAAACCTACCTGAGCTCCAGCCACCTCAATGAGCATTGTTTTCAACCTGTATTTCATGTATTTACACATCCAACCCACATTATATTTGCACTATGGTAAATTAAACCAGTTACATTTTGGTGAGCTGAAATGAATCAGAACTTAGAGATGAGGTAAACCAATGGTATCAAGTATTTAGAAACATTTTACTTCTCATTCAGTTACTGAAAGGATTTAACTACATATTATATTGCCAGTATGCTGGTGGAAGCTGTTAGATTGTGAAGCTGATTCTACACTTGATGACATATTATCCAAGTAATTTAATGAATAAATATTGCAGAATGCAGAAACTGAGACTATCGAGAAATTGCATTTAACCAGCAGCTCATCACTGGGGAAAAACCCCACAGTATTTCCTATGTTTTTTACAAAAATATATACTTGAGCACACTCTGGATCATCCTTCACTATCATTATGCAATAAATAAATGTTTATGTTAACACTTAGCATACGCTAGAAGGTGATCAATTTTCTGTTTATCTGAGGAGCTCACATTATCTAGGAAGGCCCTTCAGCATTCCTGTGATCCAGATTTCACTGCAGACATTATTCACTCTACATTTAAGTCTTTTATCTGCATGCCAAGTGTTAAATTATATTGGGTTACTCTCTGTATCACTCTATTTTTACTGCAGCTCTTCACAGATTAAGATCCAAATCCTTTGAATTTGGTAGGATTTTGACAGCAATTCCAGCAGTGTAAGCCTTAGCTCTGTCCACCTCATTGTGCCACACGAATTTCCAAGCTCTCCAAGTTGCAGAAGGTGAATTCATTTACCTGCTGTGTGCATCCTGTCCCCGGATCCCTGGCAGCCATCCTCATCATCACAGTCTCCACTCGCCTCCAGCTCCTCGCTCCTTCCAGCCCCACTGCCAGCATCCCGGGGACCCCATGGCTCCAGCTTCACCTTGGCCTTGCCAGCATCCAGCTGAAACAGCACAAGTGACAAACCAACAGTGGTCAGGCTCTTCTCACACAGCTCCTACCCCTGGTTTTTACAGCAGCTTTTTTAAATGCTTCCTCGTGTGCTTTTTCAAGAGCAGCTCCTCAAGCTGGAGGCTGCTCCTGGCAATTCAGATGTTCTGGAATTACAGACTGTGCAATCAAATGTCCTCCACCATAGATGACCAAAATTCTTCATCAAACTTTTAATTGAAACCATCACATCTACCAGTACCACCACAGGCAGTGCTGCTCCTAGAACTTTTCCTTTGCCAATCATGGTTTGGAGAACTCTTGTTAATGCTGGTGCAATAATAATAATAATAATAATAATAATAATAATAATAACAACAATAATAATGATGCTGGTTTTTACAGCAGCAAACACCTCCTCGTGCACTTCTTCAAGAGCAGCTCCTCAAGCTGGAGGCTGCTCCTGGCCATTCAGATGTTCTGGAATTACAGACTGTGCAATCAAATCTTCTCCACCATAGGTGACCAAACTTTTAATTGAAAACATCGCATCTACCAGTGCCACCACAGGCACTGCTGCTCCTACAAAAAAATCAGTTTGAGGAACTCTTGTTAATGCTGGTACAATCTGCCAGCTGTCCAAGAACTTGATTTGAGGGATTTACAGTTGAACACCATGATAAAACTTCACAGCTGAGGGCATTTGCTGCTTTTCATGATGGGCTTGGGCACTTGGAAACCTTGCCCCTGGGTATGACTTTTAAGATGCTGCCATTTGAGATGCCTGTACCAACTGCAAGCTGTTCATTAGGTTTCACTCGAAATATATTTCCAGGTCTGAGCACAGAATAAGAAAACTTTTTCTAAAATAAATCTAAATGTATCATACTAGGTCATGCTTGCTCTAACAACATATTTATCCCCCCAAACTCAGCTTTTTGATCTTTAGATAACTCTTTCTCCTGCTGACACCACAAACAGCTGCCTGCTATTAGCACTGTGGGAAGAAATGATTTTTCAGCTCACTGGTAGTTCCAAAAGATGAAAAATTTCATTTCCTTGGGAGTGAATCTAAACCCAGCCTGTGCAGGGCACACCAAGAGCAGCCCTATCTGGGGAAAAAGAATTAAAAGGCTTAGACCAATGAATTGTGTTATAAGGCAAATATTCATCAAGCAGGGAAGGTGCAGGAGCAGCCTGAACCTTTCCCCCACACCTGAGGAGCACTGACCAAATGGAAAGGCTTTGTACAATGCTGTCACATTGTGGATCTATCCCATTCCCTTCAGCACAAGTGTCCTCCTCCCAAAGCATCCCAGACCCATTCAGGCTTTGTGATCTGCTCCATCCCAGAGGATTGATAATTGCTGGGACTGACAGAACGTGTTTTGAAACAGAACACTTTGGAGATTCAGGCACTAAAAAGGAGCTGTTCTGGGAGCTGTGGGTGAACTGGAGCACGGGGTAACACAGCTGTATGAACTGGGCTGGGAGGATGGTGATGGATGCAGCAATTTCTCTGCAGTGGGAGGCTTTGTGTCACAGTCTCCTTCTTCCTCAGCTGCTGGGAGCTGCCATCCTCAACCCCGGGGCTGACAAATGCCTGGAGTAGCACAGCAGAGATCTGGTTCTGTGCAACAACAGCTGCCAATATCTACAAGGCAGAACCCAGGTGATGCCTTTTTCCTGCTCTTAGGAAATAAAGCTCAGACACAGTCAGAGGGTTGGGGGTCCTTTACCTCGGGATTTAACAGGATCCCATTCCATGGCTCCTGCCGTCCAGGTAGAACGCATCACAAAAGCCCTGTCCCTCCAATCGAGGATACAATTAAAGACCTTACTCATTAGCATATCTAACGAGGGCCCAATGAGGGGCTGGGCTGGGCTCACTTCTAGTTTACAGAATCTGTCCTGCCAGGGCACCTTGAGTGCTTACAGCAATAGAGTGTTTGGTCTCTGACTCTCCAGCTCTGGGGTGTTTGGTCTCCCGGCCTGCAGGACACCAAGAAACCAGGCTGAGTTATCACCTAAAGCATCACAAGTGTGCAGGCTAATGCCTGTGGATACAGGGAACTGTGTAAAAGGCATTTAGGAAAAAAGCAAGAAATCCCTCAGGCATCACAGGAAATTCTGCACCCTTTCACTGAAGAGATCAGTTGGCTCCTTCTGAAGGCACAAATAACTCCATGGGCCAGTGGGAGGATCAGTGAGGGGGAGGAGAGGGATGGACTCGAGTGGGGATGTGCACTGAGCACTCTCTAATTGTTGCTGCGTGTCTGTTTTTTATAAACAAGCTGCTTAATGTTGAGCCTTGTTATTCACAGCCATAAAGACTGATGTCATGGCAAGACAAAACAACATTTTGTTAAACAATTGGAAAATTTTGCCTATGAGGGAGGAAGATAACTCAGTTCTTTCACAAATTTATTGTGTCCTGACCAAATTAGAAAAGACTCATTCATTCTTAGTTAAAATTCTTCAGAATGAAAAGAAATGGCTAAGTGGCAAACAGAACAGACACAAAATTTAATAAAGGCTTTTAATGACTGCTTGCCAGTCAGAGCAGAAATGTTTACTGCCTGTTAAGGCACTCCTTTTCAAAAATTTGATTGCATTCATTGCCTGTGGCTCAAACCCTGACCTCTGCTCACAACAAGCAATACCTGAACCAAATGGGCCCCATCTCCAAGGAGGAAGCTGAGCTTCCCAGCACGGTGCACTGCAGCATTTTGGGGTTCTGGTGCCTTCCCTGCAGCAAGAGAGGAGCTGGAGCCCAGATCTGCATCTCCTCTGTATCTCTGAAGGTGCCTCCAGCCCTTCCTTGGCTTGTCAGCAGAGAGTTAATTACCCAGTTACCAAATTAGCCAGAGCCCTGACATCCAGGGTCACCACTGCCACTCCTCATCAACTCAGCTGGGACCTACCAACCCTTTTCCCCTCGGATACCTCTCCCCAGCCTCTTCACAACAGGGCTTTTATGTCCTGTGGCTACCACTCACCCAGAACGAGGGACCAGAGCCTGCCTTCGTGCATCAGTGATGGTTTATCCATAAATAAACCCATTCCAGGAGAGGGAACAGTGCAGCCACTTCAGTGAGGAGCCCCAGCCACCCTGTGCCTCCCCATTGAGAGGGCAATGTCACCCTTGCACAGTGACCTGGGACCCTTCTCTTTCCCAGATTGTGAAGGCACAGCTCTCCTCTGGCTGCTGCCACAGGAGTCCAGTGAGATCAGTGCTCCAGTGCAATAGCAAAGCTCATGCCAGCATGCCCAAATCCACTTTTTTTCACAGAATAATAGAAACCTGTCTCAAAGGCCTGAGATTGCACCCTGGATGTGTTTAAAAACAGCCTGGATGTGGCACTCAGAGCCAGGGTTTGGTTGATGAGGAGGTGTCAGCTCAGAGGTTGGACTTGATGGTCTTCAAGGTCTTTTCCAACCTGGTTCATTCTGTGATTCTGTGAAATCAGCACTGGGATGGTGGAGCTTTAGCAGATCACAATGGAAGACATGAACCATCACTTTCTACTCTCTGGGTGCAGGGGATGGGTGAGGGCAGGGAATGCCTGCTGTGCTTTGTGGCTGTGGGACTGGAGGTCCCCAGCACAGGACCTGGAGGTCACCTGAAGGTTCAGGTCATTTTCAGATCCCAACAATCCTCCAGGATGCTGCCACCAAGCACAAACCCTGCTTCCCCAGACGGCTGCGGGGAGAATCACAGTCCCTGGAGAGCAGAGATTGGAGTCACTCGTGGCATTTCTGTCATTCCTTAAGAGCCACTCTTAAAAACACCTTATTTTGGTGACTCTTTCCCTGCCAGCTGACAAGTGATGCCATCCAGCCACCTCTGGCAGCTCAGCACAGCTCCTGCCCTGTTCTGGTGCTGAGCATTGATGCCTTGGTTAAATAATTGCAGTGAATTTCAGGCTGGGCCCTGGAGCCTGTGCCTTTACCTTCACAAAGCACAAGGCATCTGCTGCCTAAGATTCCAGGGAATACTGGAATCTTAACAGCTTAAAAATTAAGTCTTCAAGCTTTTGCCATATGTGGAAGGTAATTTTTTTTCCCTTTTGAAAAGGTTACATAAATAGATCAATAAGATTTGTACAGTCCAACTGGAAACTGCCTCAAATCAGGAATTTTCCCAACTGCAATAAGCTTTGGGTCAGGTTCATAAATCTCTGAAGGGCTTCTGAGAAACTACAGACTGCTTCTGGGGGGAACTTTTAGTATCTGTATCTGACTCAGCTGAAAGGTAAAAATCCCCTATTATTTCAGCTCTGAGTCAGGCACAGAGGACTCTCCTGCATGGATTTTATTTATTCCAGCAGAGGTCCCAACCTTAAGTGACATTTAAAGAAAAAATAATTCTGCTGACATAAGGTTTTCTGGAGAAGAAAGAATTCATGTGAGAGTGGCTCCTGTGCTTGTCCCCTATTAATACTTCATGATGTAGCACAGGCATTCCCAGTCACATAAAAGATTCCTGAATCTTCAGAGGCTTCAAAGAGCCCCTGACACACAAGCCCTGAGCTCCCACCACGAGTCTAATCCTAATTCTCCCTCTGAACACATGGGTGCCAGAATACAAACTTGTTCCCATGGTTTTTCATGAAGCCATGTTCCACCTGAACACTCCCGCACCTTAATTAAATAATAACTGTTGCACTCCATGAAAATATTCTATGAAAAGGTGCCAATTTCTGTCTGTTCCATTGATCAGTCTGTTTTCTGAGGGGTCATAAATGCAACGTGGATGACTTCAAGCTGTAGGATAATAACCCCACTCCATCAGAAAATAGGTTTAAAATGATATTTTACGCCACAGTTACAGGCTTCTCAGGTCAGTGAACACAACAATGAAAATATTCCCTTTGAATAAAGCCACTTAAAAGTTGTGTGCATGGAATACTCAGAGACAAATTCCACGGAATAATTGCTCCAGAGGGATTTGTTAATTAGTTTTCTACATGACAGATTGCTCTGTGAATGCTTTTCCTCTCTGAGGAGTCAGCTCTGAGGTGAAATGTGACTTTGTCCACTCACCACGTGAGCACAGGTATCTCTTGCTGGTGTTTCCAGTGGGAGGACAAACCAGCTGATTATCCACTGCATTTAGAAACTGTGAGCTAAGCATGATTTTTTCTCAAGGTACTCACAAGCAGCTGCCTTTTTAAAAGTGCTCCAGTGACATAAATATGATTTGTAGAGACAAAGCCTTTTGCCAGCTTATGCACAAATAATGCACAAAGCCTCATCTCGAAAAGAGCCATAAATGACTCAATCCTCCCATTCATTTCTGTAAAAATAAAAATGAAAAATCCTTTCTGAACCATTATTAGGTCAGAAATGACTACAACTGGAAAAGACAATGAGGCTTTGTTTTTGGCCTGTTCTATACATTTTTTGCTAGGAACTGACACAGTGCTTTAGGCAGAAAGCTGCATTTTACTGGTGCCTTGTGACTGAGCAGATGTTCTGTCATTTCACAAAACAATAGCAACATAACAGATTTTAGCCATAACTGCCATATATACGCTTATTCCAACTGGGACCTTTCCTCTGAGATAACATTTATGGTTCATTTTCCTCCACATGTGCTCTTAGCTCCTTTTTAAGAGCATTTGGCTTTTGTTTCTTCTTTTCATGTCATCTAGCACTCATATATTGCAACGTAAGTAAGGAAAATAAACTTATTTAGCTTCAATTTTGCCAGACGTTTCCTTTGGTTCATCCCTATTTCACAGAAACCCAAAAACCCTGATGCATTATCCTTTTCTAGTTTCTTCAGAACTCCTAAATCCCATTTTTAGCTGAAGGGCACACGCACCCAGCCTTCTGCAGCAACCAACACGCCCAGCCCTCCTCCTGCTGTTTATTCAGATCCTTCCAACAACCTTTGCATGCCACATCCTGCTCTACCATTCACCTGGCCACATTACAATCCTTTAACTGCACAGCCATCCATAATTTATGGGACTCACTTAGGGGCTGACAATGGCTTTGGAATTTTATTCACATCCCTCCAGACCAGACCTTTCCAGCTCAGGAGCTGGACCAACACCGGTGGATTCCTTTGTTCTGTGGCTTTTCTCTCCAGCCTAAGCACCTCACATTTACATACGTTGATATTTGTATTTATTGTTTATGCCAATGCTCCTGGAATAAATAAATATGCATGTATTTTCTATACACTGAAGGGGAGGGCTCTCTTCAAGCACATGGAAAATGCAAAGTGCAAGTCTCAGGAAGTGGGGCCCCACACCCTTCTTTTGCCCTCTGCCTCAGTGTCTCTCTCCTCAAGCCACACACAGCAATTTCAAAGTTCTTTTTTCCATTTTTGATAATTTTTTTCCAGGTTTTCCTGATTTGTTCTCCCATCAAGTTTCTCAGACCTGCTCTGTGCTGGTTTGTGACACTGCAGCTCCCCACAGAGCCACCTTTTACACAAACTGCACACATTTCTGGTTACAGATCCAGCAGCAGGGGGGCCACAGTGACAGAAAGTTTCCTGGGGATCACTACACGAGGCAGGGGAAATGACACAGCTGCTTCTAATGCCTCTTACATCTTGTTTTTCATCTCCTGCTTCATTCCAGAATCATTTAATGTACATTCCAAGTACATCAATTATTTGACCAACCCTCCCACTCTTTCTGAGTACCTCCAGTATGAGCTGCACATCTTTTGGGAGGGTCAGGACTCATTTTATGACTTTATCCATCTTTTTTAAGCCAAAAAGCTCTTGGAATTGGTGTTTTGATTTGTTTTGACTTGCTTTTATTCACATCAAATCACTAAATTACTGCTTTCAGAAACAGCATCTGTATTCCTACAATGGCTTTAGATTCTTATGGTTTCAGTGGAAGTTTCTTGCAAACATTCCTTATTTTCTCTGTTTCCCTCCTGATTTTACAGCCCCAGCTTCTCCACACACACTTTCCAGTCCTCTGTCACTGAGGCTCTGCATTTGCCCACGTCTGTCTCTACCTGTGATTCCTTTTTGTTCTCCTGGTTTATGCAGAATAATCATTGCCCTCTTCCTGATATTTTTATTGCCAGGTGACACACTGGACACCTTGGAATCCCCACTTTCACTGATCTTTTACTACTTTTCACTCCCCATCTGAGTCCCTCCTCTAACCTGGCTGTGTCTCTGATTTCCTGGATATTCCAATGCAGATCCATCCCCCCCAGCAGAGGAGCTAAAAGCATTTCTTTCATTCTGGTTGGATTCCAACCCTTTCAGCAGGAATTTAAAGCTGGTTTTTAGAGATTCACTTTGTTACACTGCACAATTAATGCTTCTATTTGTGTAGTTTATGGGTTTCTGTTTTCCAGCTGCTTATTCAAGGTGAGATTGTTTCTAGGGGATTGCCAGCACCAATATTCACTGAATTAAATGGCACAAGCTACAAATGTTCTCATATTTGCAGATTACACTGTGAAGGAGCAACAAGAGTGTCCACTCACAGAATTTTAGCACTATTAACAACAGAGTTTGTGTAAACTGTCATCCACAAAGTACTGTCACTGATGTAAAGTGAGCATAAGTTAAAAAAAAGACTTATTCCCATTAATAATGTGCTTAACCAGATGCCTAAAGAGAAGAAAGAAAATCTGATTTAAATTCAGCAAGTCAACTGGGGCAAGGAAGCAGCAGACACCTCTCCTTGATGTCTTGCCTTGGTGCTGGGCTGGACATTTTTGGTATTTTGTGATGCACTAAAGAAGATCCTTCTGATCTGGTATCCAATGTGCCTAACTCAGACACACACCTGGTCTAGTCCCTGCCACAGGTATGAATTTCACCTTTAGACAGAAAATGTAGTGTAGTGCTGCCCAAAAACATAAGAGGCTTTTTAAGCTGCAGTACATGTAGTTTGAAAATAGAGCATATGGCTCAAAAATCTGTTGTGTTACATTGAAGACTCTCTGCATCTTGTTAAGGTAAAAAAAAGGTAAACAATTGCAATGGAATTGTAATAATTTGTAATAAAAATGTAACATAAACAGAAGTATTGGTGAGGACTAGGCAGTAGACGCTTACAAAAGACCTTCGATTCTTCAAAATAGTTCATTTTGGGGCGGGGGGGAAATCACCTTTAGAAAGTGTAGTGTACTCTTTCCCAGAATAAAATCTGCTTACAGAAGACCTTGGACCCTTCAGAATAGTTCATTATTTGGGACAGGATCTGTTTGATACAACAGCTTCAGAGGCAGAGGGTTGCTATGAGTGCCCACAAGGCGGTGAGAATGACAGAAATAAACCAGAAATTTGGTTTAAAGATTAAGAATTTAAATTATAGGAAATAGCAGGTATGTCTGTCTCTTTTCAGTGGGTTCCTGCTTTCCCCTAAGCTGTCTGTGCATGATAGTCACTACAGGAAGGCTCAGATTCCAAGTTTTGTACAGATAAAATACAATAACAGCCTTCCCTGAGAAGACCACGGCACAAAGATGACTGGGAGAACCTGGGTATTGTTGGTAAAAGCTATCTCACCTTCCCCTGAAATGCAGAGACATCTCTGAGAATAAAAGAAGCATAAAAAAAAAGGTGGGAATAAGCATTTTAACCATCAGAGTGAAGAGCCTCCCATGAGGAAGGTGGGGACAAAAATTCTCAAGCTTTTGCAAGACCTGGCTGAATAAATCCATGAGCAGAGCTGCCTGTGATGTCATGAGCTATCTGTGGTATTTCAGGAGGTCTCTTCCACACTTCTATCCTGTATCTCTACACTCCACTGGCTTCTAATATTAGAAAATTGATTTGTAAAATCACAAACCAGAACTACCCCCATCAGCAATTAGGAGTGTTGTTTTTTTTTTTCTTGCTCCTCTGATTTCTATATGGGAAAGTTGTGTCCACCTAGCAAATCATGTCCATTCTTATTTCTGTATGGGAAAGTTGTGTCCACCTTGCAAATCATGTCCATTCTTATTTCTGTATGGGAAAGTTGTGTCCACCTAGCAAATCATGTCCATTCTTATTTCTGTATGGGAAAGTTGTGTCCACCTAGCAAATCATGTCCATTCTTTCTCCCAGGCTAAGAATGAAGCCTCTTAATTGTGCCTGAAGTCAAAACGTGGTTCGAAAAATGTATTAATTATTACTGGGGCTTACCACGGTTTCCAAACGAGCTCTGACTCATCAGGGTTTAGATGTGTAATAATAGGCAAGGACCTTGTGTGTGATCAGCCTGGGGAAGTGTGAAATGAGCAGTGCCTGCAATCAGCAGGCTGGTCACACTCCATCAGCCCTGCACTGGCACCCTTCTGCTGGGCTGCATGTTTCCATGGGCTGAGTGAGTAAACAGTGGCCAATCTCAATTGTCTGAGGACCAGAGCCAACCTTTCTCCTTGCTTTGTACTCTGACAGCAATTACCTTTGTTGTTTGCTGAGGGAAATGTTCATGACATGCTCCAGTGCATGGTAATTCTGCTTCATGTTCTTGGTTAATTATCTGTTTTCGAGCTCTGTGTTGGGGAACATCATTTTCATAGTAGGAAAGGTTTGACATTTCAGTGGAAAGACTTGTGAACAATCAAAGCCTCTCATTTCCTGGTAGTGCTCAATGGACCCAGGATTTGACGTTTTGTGTGAAAACATGACAGAAGCAGGGATCTGCTCAGGCTCCTCCACACTAAACCACAGCACCAAAGCACTAAAATACAATATGGGATGAAGTATGGAAAATATGGGAAGAAGATGGGTTATGATGTTTGTCATCCCTTTAGCATGTAGCAATGTTGGGAGCTAAATCTCCAGTTATTTATTACATAAGCTAACTAGCTTTAATGACATTACAACCCAAACCCACATATAAAAATAATCCCACTGTCTCAGGGGCCACCACACTCCTCTGAAATCTTGACTATCATAAATATGTTGCATTATTTAGAAAGTGCCACATGCACAGGAAAAGAAAGAGAAAATAAAGGACTGGAGCCTATGCTGTAATGAATCAGCAAACTGAATTCTGTGGAGCTGCTCCAGTTAATTCCACATGAAGGGCCAGCCCAGATTTTTTCTGTTTGGGAAAGCATGGTGTTGTAACAGAACAGACAAATGCATTTCATGTTGCATAAGCCTGACAGAAGAAAAGACTCTCTTTCCAGATGTTGTACTCCCATGGTTTCATGGTAACATCTGAGGACATGACTGAATGCTTCTGCTAAATCATTTTTATTTAAAAAGGGAAGAGGAGGGAAGAAAATAAACTTCTGCAAGCAGCAGCTGTCACTGGAGCTTTTTTCTTATGGTTTTTCCTACAGCTTTTCATCGATGGCTTCACGGAGGTTCTGTGCCATCACAAAGATTGAGTTCCCAATCCTGTGTTTTCACCAGAGAGTCTCTCTCCTCACAGAACTCAGGATCTGTTAAATTTGATTAAAATTGCCAAAGAGTAGAGAAGACCCAGCGGGAGGGGCAAGGCAGAGAGGCAGGGACACAGCAGAGCACAGCACACAAGCTGTGTTTGTTTATGAAACCAGCTTAAAACACAACGTGAGGGCAAACACCCAAGTGCCCTGGCAGATCACCAGCGACATTTCTGCAGAGCAGGAAGAGCTCTTTGATGCAGCTTTGCTTTTCTCCTCCCAGGTTTAAATTCTGTTCAGGCTCAGAGCAGGCATGGTAAGTGGAGAAAGGTCAGTGCATCGGTCTGCACGGAACATCATCTGCTCCTGCTGCCTTTGGAGAGCCACTAACGAGATAATCTGATCACAGAGATCAAAAGCTCTCTCGTGATGCACTGGGAAAATTGATAACTGCATTCTCCTGTGCTGGATATCCTGTAATTCAGAGCTGGGATCTGGCCCACATTTACCAGAGATGTAAAGTGGCTTTGAAAGTCTGTCTTTACCTCTCATTCACACTATATAAAGGAACTGGTATTTCCTGGGAGAGAACAGGAATGTTCAGAGCAGGGCTGCAGACCTATGCTACCTGCACTTTACTGCAGGACTCCTTTAAACCATTTCAGCACACCCAAACAACCATCATTTGCCCTGATGTTTTACATTTAGATTTTATACTGATTCATTCAGAATGTTTTCTTGACAAGTGACTAAGTTCCCACTTAATCAAATATAATAATTTTCACTGATGTATCTTCTGAGGTTTCTCAATTTCTCCAATCCAATTTTTATTTCACCAAAAATTTAATTCTTTATTTAGTTAAAATCATCATCCCATTTTCTCCACTCATGGGTCTAAATTAGATTCTACTCTTGCACAGCTCTGTAGACCTCACCTAAATTTCAAGCCATGTTCAAAAGGGGCAAAGAAAATATGTCAGCTCTGCTAAAGACAAGAATTCTGGGCTGGACCTGGCTTCTATTATTGTTAAGACCTAGTTTGGAATAGGTGAAAACCGAGGAAAATTACCTGAAAACTAGCACTGTAAGACAGTCAGTGGAGAACAAAACTTTCTACTGATATTGTTTTCCCCTTCTCAGTAAGCTGCTCTCCCTTTCATTTGTATTTAATCTTTCTTGCCAGTTCCTCCTCACTGCTTACTTGTGAGCCACTCCTCTCATTTCTGCCTTCTCATGGAACAGCATCCTCGTTCCTGCCTAAATGCAGTCATCATTCAGCTGAGCAGGAGGGTTCTTGGTCACTTCTCTTTGAGATGTTTTACACATGGAAGCTCCTCGTCCCCTGGAGCCCAGTCCCTTGTGCCACACACCGAGGGCCTGTGAGGATCCTTCCATCCTCCCACCTGGGTCTCTTCCCTGCCTCAGACCTTTGGAGAGTAAGAGTGGCCTGCCTTTCCATTCTGCTCTCTCACAGCTTTTGTACCACTCAGAATCTCCTTTCTGTAGGGATTCTCAGTGGGATCAAGGAGGAGCCAACCCCAGGAATCTCACCAGTGAGCACCCCCAAGTTTCCCCACTGTGTGGGAACTCCTGGATGAGCTTGCTAGCAGTAAAGTGCTCTAGGGGAGGAATGTGGGCTGGCAAAGCTCACCCATTTTCATGGACAGGTATGTTATTCACGGTGAGATGGCCCTAGGAAAGCCCACATTCTGCCTGTCATATGTGGGGTGCCTGCCCTGCCAGCCCTGGCTCCTCCTCGGACTGAGAGCTGAGCTGTGATGGTGATGCCTTTATCCTGCTCTTAGGGAATAAAGCTCAGACAGGGTTAGAGGGTTGGGGGTCGTTTACCTTGGGATTCAATAGGATCCCATTCCATGCATTGCTTCACCCAATCGTCCCAATGTCCTCCCACCCCCAATCGAGGATACAATTAAAGACCTTACTCATTAGCATATCTAACGAGGGCCCAATAAGGGGCTGGGCTGGGCTCACTTCTACTTTACAGACTCTGTCCTGCCAGGGCACCTTGAGTGCTCACAGCAATAGAGTGTTTGGTCTCTGACTCTGCAGCTCTGGGGTGTTTGGTCTCCCAGCCTGCAGGACACCAAGAAACCAGGCTGAGTTATCACCTAAAGCATCACAAGTGTCCAGGCTAATACTTGTGGATACAGGGAACTGTGTAAAAGGTATTTAAGAGAAAAGGCAGAAAATCTTTCAGGCATCAATGACATCAAGGGCTGGTTCTGTACCAAAGTCCTGCTTTGCTCCCTCTGAACTGCGGCCTGAGACAGCAGCAAGGATCAGGACACACCCCTGGATAAGCTGTTGCTTCAAAACAAGGAGCTAAGGGTGAGAGGCCCCAGATTTTAGAACTGACAGCAAACCCTGAGCCTGTCACTGTTCCTTCCTGGCAAGGCACTGGCACTGCAGAGAGGAAGGAGCTGTGGCACTGCCACCTCCAGCAGCTACAGCAGCCATTCCCTGTCCCTCTGAGCCCACAAGGCTGGGGTGTCACACTCAGCTCTGGGAGGAACCATTGTTTGTGATGACAAAGGATGATCTAAGCAAACAAAGGCAGCCTCACCTGATGCCTGAGCAATCACATTACAGAGCCTGGATTCTGCCTAACCATGAATCACCAAGCACGAGGCAGAGATGGCATAAAGAGACTGTGAGGAATTTACCCTTCTGCCTCTGTGGCTTCCTGTCCTTCCCTGGAGCTCAGACACGGCTCTGGCAGCGGCCACACGAACCAGAGCTGGCTGGGACCCAAGTGGGAAGGAGCAGCAGAGAACCCCAGCACCACTGCTGTAGCTGGGGGAGTTGTTTGGTCTGGGCCTTTTCAGCCTTTCTGAGGTAATACAGCTATATTTAGCTGCTGAAACATAACACGAAGTACAGCAAGAACCCCGCTGTGTATTTGGTCATCTGATCCAAATTAGGCATGAAAAAAGGAGGAATCTCTCTTTAGTTTAACTTCAAAGGCCAGGCCATGCTTCTGGCTGTCAGGCAGGTAGGGCTGGCAGTGATGGCTGTGACTGCAAGGACGGGGGCAACACCCGCAGGGAGATCGCAGACGGCTGGAAAGGCTCAGCAGCACTGATGCTGCCTCCCTCTCCCCTCTCCCCTCTCTCCCTCTCCTCTCTCCTCTCTCCTCTCCTCGGGATATTCATTCACATCACTCTGATGTCCTCGATGACTGACTGCCAAATCAAAGCCTGCTCACCGACTGCGCTCAAGGTCACCTCGCAAGAAATGTTCCCTCCTCGGTCACCAGCTCTCCCTGTGCTCAACACAGAGACACAAAGCTACAAAACTTTCTGTAGAGCAAAGTCTGCAAAAAGCCACTGTGGGAATTGTGTTAAGATGCACCTCCACCACAAAGCTCTGTTGTGCTCTCTGTCCCCTTCCCCAGAGCTTTACCTGGGCATTTGCAAGCTCTGCAGGGACCGCCTGCTCCTTTGGATTTACTGCCAGCACAGAGGGCTGCTCTTAGTTGGTCCCTTATTGCATCTGTAATAAACATGATTAATCATAATAATTAAAAGGATACCCCCCCTGCTTTTTGTTCTTTTATTGCTGTACAGATGGTAGGTGGGTTTTTTTCTGTTTTCTGTGCTGGGTTTTTCTTTCGAGTCTGATCTCACCACCTCTCCATTGCAATGTATGTACACATCAGGCAGATCAGTGCAATTTTAATAAGGGGAATGGTGCTTAATTGCTCCCATTTTTATAAATCATGTTTCCTATTTCCCCCCTTCATCTGACAGATTACAGTGTAGGTAATGTGGAGCTACACCAGCACTTATACCATGACAACATATATTGCAAGTCCTGTGATTATTTAAATACCTGCTGTCCTGATTCTTACTCACTTCAGCTGGTTTTTGTTAAAAGATATGGAAATATGGAACCATAATGAAGGACCTTCTTGTCAAATTTTATCTTCAAGGAGGTTGGATTAATGTGAAGCACACAGCTGAGGTATCTGTGTTTTGAAGGGCTTGAGAGACTTTTCAATTGCTGCAATCTGTTGTGCCTCTCAGATCTATCTGAAGGTGTTCAGCACGGTGTGTGCTCTGCTCATCAGCTTTTCTTTGTCTTGTAATGAAGAAATGTTTTGTCTTCTGTCAGATATTAGAGCCACTGACATTTAAATGTTTAAGAATGGGAAATGAAAGAATGAATAGTAACAGAAGAATGAAAACAGTTATGATGACGGTTGATAAAACACCGTAAGGTGGTGTTTTACTGTTTTATTATGTTTTATTTATCTCTCTTCTGTTCATTAGCCAGAAGCCCAGGAGTTTTCTTTCAACAGATCCTCTACTCTAAAGCCTTCTAGAAAAAGGCAGTTTATTACCTCCAAATAAACTGTTACTACAGGCTACATCCATATGTTTTCTATATCCTTTCTCTGGATCTACAGTGGATGTTTTACATTAGTGGCCTCTTTCAGAAGTTCCCATTTTTAAGATGTCTCTAAATGGTCTGGATACAAGGAAATATGCAGCAATAGTCGATTATACCCCCTGATTCTTCTTAGTATTCTATCAAAAATGGGTATTTATGTCACAACATGGGTAGGACTACCACTGGAGCAGAAAACTTTCATAAATGTTATTTTATATTAATAATAAATCGTGCCTATATTATCTCCATAGTAATCTAACACTTAAAATAAATGGCCAGTGTAGAGCAGACCAAGTCACTGCTCACTTCCCTTGCTGCTTGTAAGGAAGGGGAAACTGATTGAAGAAATCACATTTTGCTATAATTTTCACGAAGTCTCCCTTCTCCCTGCTATATTTCTCCCACACCCTTCTGATGAGCAATACAGAAACAGCCTAGAGAAACAGCCTAGGGCTCCTCCTCAGCCACCCATCCCATCCCTGCTGTGCTCCCACAAGCAAATGCCTCCATTCCCCTCTCCCACCTCTCTGGGGTTCCTCCTTCCCCCTTTACCTGATCTCACACACTTTATTCTGCCTCCTCTCTCTGCCTGCAAAGCCTCCATCACTGCAGTTTGCTTCTCACATCTACTCCAAGTGCCTTTATTCAGCTCTGAAAGAGTGGAAGTACTCAGGGTGCTGATCTGGAGTTGCTGCCTTTGTTAACTTTTTTTGTGCTCCAACTCCCTTTGTACAGTGCCTTCTAAATTGTGGTGTACCTGATCCTGGGAGCACGATTTACTCTCCTTTAATTCTCTGCAAGTTAGTGCAGCCTGCAAGATCAGAACTAACCACTCTCATTTTCACAGATCGTATTAGTCAAGGATTTTTTCATTTCTCGTTGAAGTGCCAGAGCTGCCAATGGAAGGTGAGGAATAATGATCTACCTCCAGAACAGAGATTAATATTTAATGGTCCATGATCACTATTTAATTTGGACCAATCCCATACTGTTTGCCACAGAGGTCTCTCTCTACTGTTCCACATCTGTTAAATATTTTAGATATTTTAGCTTTATATTTATGTAGTTGAGGTGCAGTATAATAAAGCCTGTTAAAATCAGGAGTGGATGAAGTTATATTGGGTATTCTGAGAAAGACAGATTTAGCAAGCTTAATGGAAACCATTCCCTCCTCTATGGAGACGTCACATTTGTTTCTCACACTTTAGCACACTATGTAGAACTCAGGTTTTTTCCATCAAAGGCAACTGATGTCTTCTAGCAACACATTCAGACATGGTTTCCTCCTTAGTTCCAGCTTCTCCAGAATAAATTCATCTGACAGACAGTGGCATGCATGTGAAGAAGATCATTCTCGATGCAAAATGACGTCCCCATAAAAATATCAAGGAGCACAACTTACTGTCTGCATCTACTGGAATCCTCCTGAGCTCCTGCTGGGGTTCTTGTGAACATTTGGGCAGCACATTCCCCTCATGGCTCAAAACCCTTGCTCTGATCTTCCTAAGCTGTACTCAGCCAGCAATGTCAGGCTGCTGAACACCACTGCAGTGCCACCTCATTTTCAGAGAGCTGCTCCACAAAGCTTGAGTGTCATGAGGTGGATGGAGCATTTCAGATGTGTCTCTGCCATCAGGCTTCTGTCCACAACTCTCTGCTTTCAGTATTTTTGCTAAAATTGAAGCTTTTAGCCTCAAGAAAGACTCCTACCCTGAAGCAGGACACCTAGGGCAAGTTTCCTAATGACATCAGGGTAGGTTTAGATGAGTGAAGACAGAAGCATCCTCAGATCCTCACTGTTACAATGGTGGACACCACAGTCTTGGAAGCAACTGAGAAATGCAGACCCAACCAACAAAATGTGCTACCAACTCCCACTCTCACTCCTCATAAACATGCTTTAAAGTGATCTCACTGGGCAAGGCCTAATGATTGAAATGGATGACATAAACTTGAAATTTGAGCTGTACCACAGCAAATATCATGAGCACCACAGACAGCTGAGGGGGAAGCAAGAACCCACTGAAAAGAAAGAGACAGGCAGACATATCTACTATTTCCTATCATTTACAGTCTTAATCTTTAAACCAAACTTCTGCTTTATTTATTTGTGCAATTAAGCAGATTATTTCATCACTAGCTGTGCACAGAACTTGGAGGATTTAGTTAAGCTCTGCAGCAATTCTGAAATGTACTGTGAATACTTGTCCAAAAATGTGCCCGTATCATATAGCACGGACAGGTAAGAGAGTTCATCAGAGAACAAAAAAGCTGATGTTAAGCAGGAAATGCTCTCAGGGGACAGTAACACAAAGCAAAAGCCACGTTATGGCTCGTGTGAATTACCTACAGGAGCATTTGCTCTCTTATTGCAGCATTAATCTTTGCAGTGGTGGTTTCTCCTCGCCGCTGTCGAGCTGCAGGACAGCCCTGCCTGCTGCCCCCAGCCCTCTGCCAGCAGCTGACCCCCTGCAATTTGTGCAGGTCAGGAGTGATCCTGCAGCGAGGAGTTTTTCCCTCTCTCCTACAAGTAGACAGTGTCAGACAATGCAGGGAGTTTCTCTGGACCTCTCCCCCTTCGGTGTCCCAAAGTTTCCTCTCCTCTCCCCTTCCTTCCCGCAGACCCAGGACCACACCAGCCAGCTTTGCCCTGTCCACCCTGAGTGCCACAGTCCAGACCCTTGGGCTCTGTTCCCATTCCCATCAAGGTTCACAAGGACCTCTCTGCCCCCCCTTACTCCTGCAGGAGGGAAGGGCTGGATCAAGGAAATGTGGAACTACATAGACAGCTGAAAAATACCCCCCTGACAATCCCAGAATCACTGGGTTGGGAGAGACCTTCAAGATCAGATCATCAAGTCCAACCCATGCCCCAACACCTCCACTAAACCCTGGCACCGAGTGCCACATCCAATCTTTTTTTTAATACATCCAGGGATGGTGACTCCACCACCTCCTGGGGCAGACAATTCCACTACTTCATTACTCTTTCTGTAAAAAACATTTTCCTAACATCCAACCTAAATTTCCCTTGGCACAGCTTAAGCCCCCATCACTGTCTGGCATTGCAAGGCCACCTTTTCAGGGTTAAGTTTTTGTCCCAAGTAGAGAATTAAAAAAAAAAACAACCCTTCTGAATCTTGGAGGTGTCAAGCACAAAAAGGAGATAAACAACATCTGCTCTTCATAAAATAATAAACACACCAAACTTTTCAAGCCAGAGGCTTCCCGAACACAAAGCACAGCCCCACGTAACGTGACCTTCCAAAAGAGAATTGTCACCTCCTGATTTATACTTGCAATATCACATCTTCCCTGCATGAATTTCAAAGTGTATGATAATGTACTACAAGTCCTCAGAGCCAGAGTGAACTGTTGGAGAGCTGGCTCGGGATCAAAATGATCAGAATGCCATAAAAATGGCCCTACAGGTTGAGAGAGGAGTTCATCCAGCCCAGTACCCTGCTCCTGATGGTGGCACAAACCCGACACTGCTCCGTGTCCCTTCAGGCAAAGTGTGTCCCTCATCCTGCTGACAACAGGCAAAGGAATTCCCTGACTCCCTCCTTGAGGAGCTGGATTGTAGCTGGTGGGACATGGGCCAGACCAGGAGGTGTGACAGCCTCAGGGGGCTCAGAGGGACGGGTGACAGCAAGAATTCAGGAGCCTGTGGCCAGACTGCCTCCTCCTCCTCACCAACCCACTGCTCTCCCAGCATCCAGGTCTGCCTCAGGGATTCCTCCCCACTCTGGGACAGGATGGACTGGACATGCTGGGTAGAGCTGAGAGCCATGAGGGAACTGCAGGCTGGAGTCCAGCAGCTCTGATAAGGCTTTTAACAATGATGCATCAGGATTTCAGCTTTTAGATTTTTCATTTATTTGTAATCCTGCAATTCTGTGGTGTAGAACTCTAAATTGCATATCCAGTGTCAGCTGCTGCTCTCCCATTTTGGTCAGACACAACAATTCCTCTCCAGGCCTGGCAATCAAGGACACCTGATTGTCCCAGACCCTGGGAGATGGAAACAAAAGTGAGCTGGGGAGAGCAAACTTGGGGTAAATGACTTCATTACCTGAAGCTTAATTGGAAGATGAACCCCCAATATGCAAATGGGCCAAACTTATATAAGAGGGAATCCATGACCCATTGTCCATTTTGGGTGTAGCCCCTGGGGAGCTGTGTCTGCCCTAAATGTACCTGAAAGCCCTTCAATAAATATAACCAGTTTTGATTCCCTTAATTTTGCCTGGCCTCTGTTTTTAGGTAGCCCAAAAAGGCACCAGCACAGCTCCATGGGGGCTGTGATGCAGGGCCAGCAGGCTCCACAGCACCCACTGCCACCAGCTCGTGTCCCCCCATGTCCCAAACACACCAGGATGCTCCTACAGAGCTCCTGACAGGCTGGAAGCTCCACAGCTCCAGATCTGGTCCTGCTGACCCTGCAAAGAGCCCCCAGCAAGGGGCACACACTGGGAACATGAGAGCACCCTGGATGTGGCCGAGTGCTGCTCACAGCTGGGAGGAAATGCAAGGCAAAGTGTCCATTTGTAATCCCTGATAGCTCACACGAAATAAAACCACGGGAAATGCCTGACTGATAGTGTAAGCACTCATGTAAATGTGTGCAGGCTGGCAGGCTGATTTTCATCACTCAGGCTGCTCTATTCTTTGAAGATATGTCACTTGCCTGCATCGTGCAGCTGGGTGTTTGAAGCTCACACTACTTGGACAAAATGATTTGTTCACGATCTTAATGTTTAGCCCTTTCACGGGAAAAAATTCCAGCACTTCAAGCTTTTGTGAGTCTGAAAGGCTCATTCAGTTTTTTAGCTTTTCTATTTCAATTATTTATTTGAAGCCTGCACGGGCAATTTGATGAATGAAAGAGAGAGAGGGTGGACAAGAAAGCACACAAACATCACACTGTACATAATTTTGCCAATTACCACGCAACAGTCCTCACCCAGTTGAGAAGATTTAATATTTTTGGTATGCCATTACACGGGGTTTCTTTCATTTTCTTGTTGCTTTCCTCTTTCCTTATTATTAATTAATCTATTCAACCACAAGAGAGTTTAATTTTAGAAACTGATCTTGATGTTTTTGCCTACACAGAGGAGTAGTTAATGCTACGTTATCTTCAGGAAACCAATGCCCTGATCCAAGAAAACCAAAGCACTGGATTCACTTCACCCAAGGCTGTTATGCAAAGACGTTGAATTTCTCACCCCTGCTTCTTCTGTGCATATTTTTACAATTTTAACCCTGTGCATACACACGTGGCTGATTTCCTCCCTTGCATCTGAACCAATCTACAGGAATTTTCATGGTAAGATGCTGTTATTTCAGGATTGTCACTAGTGCCAGCCCCACCCTGGGAAAGGTGGTTGTGGTGTCTCTCAATAAGACAGGTAAAGCACAAAACATCCCAAAACATCCCTTCAATGCAATTGACTCTTCATTTGACTCATTCTTTCTGAAGGGACAGATTAATCTGGAAGTGAGTCCCAGTGCAACTCCTCCTTTCCTGATGTGTTCATTGCTTCACTGAGAGGATCTACCCCTACACATCTACAAACCTGCTGGCTTCCCTATGTGATAAAAAGGCATTTTTAGAGTACACCTTGCAAAAAAACCCAAATAACCCTGAGGGAATAATTTAATAAAGGATGGTAATTCTTGCAGAGCTCTTAATGCCAACCTATTTCTCAGCAAAGATATTTATTCAACATTTTGCTGGATTTCCTGCTTTGCTCATCAGGACAATCTCTACATACAGTGATGTATTATTTCTTTCCATTCTGTGTTTTCCAGAGGACTGCTCTATCAGGGAGTGTGAAATTTAGGCCTGAAAGCATTGACTATTTTTTGAAGCTAACCCTAAGCCTCTGAGCTGCTAAATTATTTCTTAAGCAGAACCAGCACACTGTTCATTTAAGATCACTCAGCATCCCCTTGATTATGGTCTGTTGTTACTTAAACTGCTGGAAAACTTTAGCTACTCAGTCAGTTTTACACTGATCGTATTTTGCCAGTAAAATTTTAACTATGACACAGTTAAAGAGACATCTTTCATAGCTGCTGACTGAATATTAATCTGATTTTTTATTTCCACCAGACTCCATTAGAATGTAACTAAACATTAAAAATGAGCACTGGATTCAGTGACGCTTATTCCCCCACTGCCCATCATGAGGTGACTCCTGAGTCCTGTTTCTCTTCATCCCATCTGAGGTCCCATCCATCTGATTTATGGAGCAGGCTGTGGCAGGAAGTGGAAAGGAATCCTAAATCAGCACTCCTTCGTCAGGCTTCAATACTAAGTGCAAAATGTGGTATTAGAGCAGGACTGAAAGCTTTCTGACTTCTCCTTGTAGGAAATTCCTCCTCGCCCAGGGCTGCAGAGGTAATGGGATAAGTGGTCAGGAATTTTCCAGCACTCAGCTGCTCTGCACCTGTGTGCCACCAGCCAGGGGAGGGCTGCAGGCAGGCTCAAACATGCAGAGCACACTCAGCTTCACGACTTAATTGTGCTGAGCACCAGCACTGTGAGGCTGGATCAATGGTGCTGAGAGGGGCATTTCTGCATCCCACATTTGCAATTACCCTGCAAACTGCCCACTGACTGCACTGGCCTGCAAGAGGATGAGAGGATGCCTTTTCCAAGAGACATTAAGGGCTTTCATTCCTGCTGCTCAGCCTTCCTTTCTGCCTTAAACTTCCAAAGGATTCGTGCTATCTGACATGTGGTGCTTCTCCTATCTGCAGTGCTGAATTACTGCTCCAGAAATGATACAAGCCTATTTTAATTAGATTTATGGGAAATCTTCCCAAGGCAAATTCTTCCCTGTTGCAATTACGGAGCACACCTGAGATAAAGGGACGGCAGCAGAAGGAATTATCTTTCTTTCAACATGAAATATAGTATATTTGGTTATTTTCATTATCAAAAGAGGTAATAATATTTTCAAAAGAGCAAAGTGCCTCATCTTTATGAATCATTAACCGTCTATCCATAAATATGCACAAAGCTGCAAGAAATAAAGGAAATGAGGTTTCCTGCCCTAGAGAGTGTACAAAATGATGCTACAGACAAACTTGCTGTGGCAGCAAAGCACTGGGGAACACGTAGCACTTGAACTGTGTGTGCAGAATGAGCAAGGACTCACAATTACCACAGCAAAACTTCCCTGAGACCTTCCAACACAAGCTGATGCCTCTGGACTCTGGGTGCTGAGCCCTGGGAGTGCAGAACTGCCTCTCTTTGGGATGAATCCAATGCACCTTGCCCATTCCTGAGCAGGGCTGGGAGCAGCAATCCTTTGAGAAGCTGCCTCTCGCCATGCAGCTGACAGCACCTTTGCCCTCTTCTGGCCAGCATTTTGGGAGGCACAGCCCCACCCCAGCCATGCAGAGGGCAGCTCTCACAGGCAAGCACAAGCAGAGGGAGAAGATGGGGTCAGCAGTAGGAGAAAGCACTTGAAAACATTGCCTTTTGCTCTCTTCATCACCCAGAATTGAGCAGCCCCTCATCACCGTAAAAAGTTTGCCCAAAACAAGGCAGACACTGAAGAGAAACCCACCCAAAGGCTGGATCAGAGAAGGCAGGCTAAAGATGAGTATCAGTGCCTGGTGACTTCAGGACAGCCCTGCACTGGCTTTTCAAGGTTTGCAAGCAGCAAGTGCTTGTTTTTATCGCTCTCTGCAGAAATGAAAATTGTATTTCATGCAAAAAGCTGCTCTGCTTAAATGGAACAGCTGATGAGAAGTAACCCCCACAAATTGTGTTAACACCTGGTCCATTTAGCTTCTGCTTTCAATGAGATTTTCCAGTTGAATTCTGAGCTGCTCAGGGGGGGAGGCTGGGAGGGAAGTGCTGACATTCCCTTCCTACGGTTGTGCTGTGGAAGGTACAGCAGTGGCACGTTTGGGATGGGAGCTAAATGGGCAATCACCAATCTAAACCACAATTTCCAGCACAAAAGTTACCTTACATTTTTGGAAATGCAGGGAGAGTGTTTAAATTTAACAAAACGCTGGCATGTGACCCTGATGCATGCTAAGCACAGCTAGGACTGTAACTGCAGATCTGTGCATTTTGTTAGATAAAATCCCCCATGATATCTACATTGTAACACCATAAATGTAGCTTTTTTCTAAATAAAATACGTGTGAATTGTGGCAGATAAAGATGTCACCAGGACACCCACCTGAACAGAATACTTAAATGATGCTGCACCAAACTGCAGAACAACAAAAATCTACAGCAAACAAAACCAAAAAAAAACCCACCACAACAACACCAAAAAACCCCCAAAACAAATAACCAAAATAAACCAAATCAAGGATGAGATGATCTTTAAGGTCCCTTTCAACCCAAACCTGTCTATGATAAGAATATCTATATTATAAATCACCAGGATATTAAACAAATCTGACAGAACAAGGACCCTTGAATTCAGCATCTAGGACAAAGCTACATAATATGACACAGGACCTAATGAAGTCCTCGTTTTCCCTGCAAGTAAATATTTTAAAGTATTCATATAAGAGCTGCACATGAGCTTCTGATGTGGAACTCTGGACCATCTCGCTCTCATTAGCAATACTAAATCCCTGGAAAAAGCAATACAAATAAAAAATATTCCTGTCCTTTCAAACAGTGCTTTAAAATGTTTTTCAGGAACATGCAATTATCCTAGCTGGGAATGGAATGAAAACTAAATAGAAACACGTGTAATCATTTCCTTAATAATGTTCTAATTTACAAGATGGATAAGCTCCATTCCATGTAGGAGAGATGATTTTAGCTCCTTGCAGCTATGGAAGCTCTGGCGCAATCTCCTCAATCCAGCACACAGCAGTGCTTGACGAGGCACTCATGAAATCCTGGCTTCCTGCACATGTCCCACTCTGTGGGGCAGCAGGGCTGGCCCAAAGGATGGATCTGAGATCTTGAAATCCAGCCTGAGCATTCATCTGTCCCACACAGAAGCCAAGAGGTTCTCCATCTAAGGAGAGATGCTTAAAAGGATCTCTTCTTGTGCTCACTATTATCACATGCACAATTTTTTACACACCAGTGACTGCTGGATTTCTTCTAATGTTCATCCCAGCCCCTCACTCTTTTTTTTCCTTGACAAGTCCTTACTTTTTAGATATAAAATATATCTATATAATTCTGCCTTGAATTCTGTCTGTTCTTTGGACACTTAACTGAAGACACCCAAAATGGAAGCAGCACCACACGTACCAAGTGGTCAAGTGGTCACTTGTACATCAGCTTGCTTCTGCAACGCTCAGTATTTAACTCTTGGCTCAATAATCCTGATGCACTCCTCAATCCCAGTCAATATCCATTTAATATTTCATGATCAAGCTGACCAGTGAGCTCTGGGAGGCACACAGGGGCTGCATCCAGCCCAGGGAGGCAGGGATGCTCTTGGGAAGGTTCACCCTTGTCCCTCATTGCTGCCACCCCTCCTGTAGAATTTGCGAGTGGGTTTGGGACAGATGGGAGAGCTCTGCAGTCGGGTCTGAGAGCGTGAGGTTTATTGTGAAAGGGCGTGGGTGTAGGAGAGCTGCTGGGGGCTGCCAGACACAGCCTGGAGCAGGGCAGAGAAGGGAGAGAGCAAGAGAGGAGAGAGGAGAGCAGAAAAGAACGAAGAGAAGAACCCGAGCTTGTCGCTTACAATCCCATAACTCATCTTCTGTGCTAAATATTCTAATTTTCAATAACCAATCCAGAACAAGCTACAAATCTTAGAACATTTGCATCCAGCCCATGAGAACTATTGCATCACCATCCAGTGTTCTATTTTAAACCCTAAAAGCTGCTTTTGGGAGCCTCTGCCAGGTTGGTGGGGTCTGCTCTGAGCCTTGGGCCTGTCTGCAAGCAGAGGGGATTGTTCAATCCAAGGGGGATCACCTGCAGTGGCCATGCCATTGTTTTCCAGTTGTTCAGGAGCTGGGGTTTGGGATCTCAAAGCTTGTCTTCATTTCAATCTCGCTTAGAGTTTCTACATTCTCAGCATCTTTTGCCAGGTAATCATGTTTATAAGGCTTTCCTATTCCATCTTCCCCACCACCCTCCCTCTGCAGGTCACCCTGGCCTGTCCTCAGCAGGAAGCAGGTGACAAATCTTCATCTCTTTGGCTCTTTCTGCTCTGAGCACTCAGTCTTTGGTTTAGCAGAACACAGGGCAGTCTCAGGAAGCTCAGATCCTGATGGCAGAGCTGTTCCCACTGCTGGAAGCCAGGCTGTCATCTGAGGATGGATCACTTCTCTTCAGTTCATCTCCTCCTGTACCAGCTGTGGCTTCCAGCTCCACAGGGCTCAGGGGTCATGACTTTTCTTAGGTTGTTTAAGGAGTAAAAGAAAGCAAAGGCTTTCATTCCTTGTCACTCTGCTTTGCCTGGCTGTCCTGCAGAGAGTGGGGGGTCACCTTTTGGGTATCCTCCATCTCCAGCTGCTGGCCAAGGAAGGCACTGGAGCAGCAGGAGGAAGTGTTTGGGCTTTGCCTTATTCCCTATTCCTAAGAATAACTGGGTTTCTGCAGGGAGAGACTAAGTTTGCTCTCAAAGGAGGAGATGGAACTTCCCCAAAGCAGGGGGGATTGTGTTTTATGTGAGTGCAGTTTAGGTGCTGAGAACACCACTGGCATTCCAGCCTCTCTGGGGTGATGGCACAGCTCCACCTCTGCAGGGGATTCTCTCTCCATCATTCCTGGGAGGTTTTCCCTCACACTGCCCCTATCAGATAAGAGATGCTATTTTTCACCTAAAAGCCTGAGAGCAGGTAACTTGTCCAAGCACAGCCATGGGGGTAAGACTGAGCCTAATTTTGTAAAAATAACAAAATTCTGTCCTGCTCACTCACAGTGTCTCCAATCAACACTGAGTGGATAATTTGATTTTCAGGATGTGTCCAGGAAACCCAGCTGGGTGAGCACAAGCTAAACAAGAATGCTGACATCCAGGATCACACCACAACTGCTCACATTCTTTGTAAATTTTCAATTTACAAACCACATCCCAAAGGTTTGTGTATCACAAAACAAACTAACAAATAAGAAAAAGGTGAGGAAAACCCACCAAATTTGGTTTATGAAGGGGAAGGACAAAACGCAGCAACAAGCAGGACTTGCAGGACTAAAGGCAGCTCCAGCACTGCTCTGGAGCACCTGGTGTGGGGTGGGAGCAGCAGGGACACGCTGGGACAGATGGGGACACTGTCCCCTCCAGAGCCAGCCCTGCTGCTGCTGGAAGCCTTCAGCTCCTGCTTCTAATTACTGTGCATTGCTGATCCTTAGGAAACTTCTCATTTCCAGATCATAACTCTGGAGATCAGGCTCCTTCCTAGTTATGCACTGATCCTTTTGAACCCAGGTGCCTCCAGGGATGTTTTAAATTGCACATTTTGTAGTAGTGACAGAGACCTGTGCTTCTCTTACTGCGTGTGATCGTGCCTACAAAGATGTGGGGAGGACTGAAGTCAGCAGCTTTACAATTTATTTTGGGGTGGAAGTCTGAACTTGTAAGCTTTTAGGAAAACCAGAATTGTTTCAAATTTAATTTCTCTTTTATGTTCCTGCTCCGAGTTTTGGCATTCAGAAACCTCAGATGCAGGGGAACAAAATAAAAAGGGAACTCAATTAAATTAGTGGCTCCCAAAGTTGTGTCTATAGCGCTGGCTCGCCTCCTGATCTCCAGATGAAATAAAACAGATGTGAGGGGAAATTAATGGAGCAGCCAAAGTAAATGGTGTGACTTGGTCAAAGGAGCTCCCTCTCCCCCTGCACCAGGGCCAGCTGAAGGGATAGAAATACTTTGCCATTCACACCTGGTTGAAGCTTTCTGGATTTCATTTTCCCTCTTCCTTTCATCTCCCCCTTATTCCAGCCATCCTCTGCACAGGGATACACACACATGGGAACACAGCGAGATAGAAACACACAACACATTAGGGGTTGAATTTAAAACATCATGATTTGCAGGGTAATAGATTCTGAAATGTGAAATGCTAACTAAATACTGCGGAGGAAATTGCAAAGTGAGTCATGAAGACAATTTTTGGAAGCACAGCTCGGTGTTGGAGCTCCAGCATCAGATATTAGTTAGCATTTTGTGCAGCGTGGCTTTAAGTTAACACCAGCTTAAACCATCAGCCCTGTCAGTAAAACAACTGTTTTCTCTCATACTGCTTCAACTTCTCTAGTGGCACTTTCTTTCAAACTTAGACATAAACTGTGCAAAGCATGTAAGCAGCTACATTGTTTTCATTAAGCATTATTGCCTAATGAAATGACAACACACTCATAACCCATATCTCAGTTTATTATTTGATCTTGTTCTGCTTGCAAACTGCTCTGAAGTTTGGGACAGCAGAACAGATGCTCAGCACCACCTGGGATGGGCCAGAGTGAGGAAAACCATTCTGCCAGCGCAGTGGGAACAAACAACACAGCCCTCAGAAGGGGACCACAGGCAGCTGATGGGCACAGGGGAGACTCACCTGACAACAGAGCTGGAGACTCACCTGACAACAGAGCTGATTGATGGAAGAAAAATCCCTTAATGGGAAATCTGAGAGAGACACAGAGCCAAGATGGAGGTGAAGAGCAAAATGTGGGGCAAACTTTGGTCAGGGCTCAGCCAGCAGCTGGCAGGGAGAGAAAGTCGTGATGCCCTTGTTTGATGAAAGAGCCACAAACTGCACCAGGGGCTGATCTAACCCCAAAGGGAGAAGAACGTGTAGGGACCTATAATTTGTCTAAATCTACTCATTTGTTGTGCAGAGACAACTCAGCAGTGTCTGAGGGATCTGGGCTCCTTCTGGAGGCTCCATCCTGCTCTCCAGTTTCTCTGGATGGTGCCACAGGGAAGGAGAGCCCTGGGGAGCGAGCCATGCCCTGACACATCACCTCTGCCTGCTCCTCTTGTACTCTGAGTTCATTAAAACCCTGGCACCATCTTCCTGCTCAATGAAAACCAGCACAAATCCACACGAACCATTTGTTGAGGTGTTGTGAATACCCCCACAAAATAAACTTAAAGCCAACGTGAATTGGCAGGGCTTCATTTTGCCTCATGAATATGCATAACTAATATAGAAAATGCTAATCTTGCCCTCCTCCACTTCCTTTCTGCCTTCTCCGTCTGCCCCTTTTGGAATTAAGCACTTATCTCCTATGGAGTGAATAGGGCTCCATTATGTGGAGGGCTGCAGAATTTTAATGAATCACAAAATATAGTTAATTATGGAAAAAAGACATCTTCTGCACTTTTTCATGTAAATTAGACAAATTAATTGGTGTTCGGTATTTTTTTTAAACACATGCAGCCCTGGGAGGGAAGGGGAAAAAAAAAGCTGCTTGACAATTCAGCAATGAAATGGTGACAGAGAAAGGAAAACTGAGGGGGCATTTCTGATCATGCCATGGTGGTGACAACCACCTCATTCCAACCAGAATCGTGAGAAACCCAGGGCAGGCTGTTCTCACCAACCCAGTTATGAATTTTGGAAGTTTTCAGCCCTTGGAGCCCCCAGATCTCAAGAGCACGTTCAATAGCTGGGTCTGAGCACAGCCCCCAGCCCCACCAGAGCCACCTCTGTGCCACTCCCCTCCCTGGGACACTGTGGGGACACCCTGGATGGGGACACGTGTCCAGCTGGGGCTGCAGTGACTCTGCCAGGTGAGGTTTTGGTGACACTTCCCCAGCATTTACAAAATGATTACAAGCTGCTCTGCTTGAAACCCTGCCCACGAAGAAGCCACTGCAAATTGCACGGGCTCTAGCAGTGAACGGTAAGAAATATTAAATATACTCCAGGAGAGTCTGAGTCTTTCAAAAAACAACATAAATCTGCTCTGGTGACCTAAATAAAGCACCTACATCCTGCTTGGGCTGCCCAAATCAATACTCATGTGTGGAAGGAGACACTTTGTTGCAGGTGGGTTAAAGGAGCTCTGTTTAAGTGGAGCTTAGAACAGAGCACTCTGTCAGCTGCAATAAAAGGAATGGGTTTATTTCTCAAAATGTAAAAT
This sequence comes from Eopsaltria australis, assembly GCA_034509425.1. Classification (NCBI taxonomy): domain Eukaryota; kingdom Metazoa; phylum Chordata; class Aves; order Passeriformes; family Petroicidae; genus Eopsaltria; species Eopsaltria australis. Next base: position 819,557 of record JAVTVJ010001113.1, on the reverse strand, counting down.
TGACTCTGGATAGTTTCAGAGAGGGTTACTGTCACAAAACAACACAGCAGCAGCAATAACAGCATCTATTAAAATGACTGTATCAGCCATGCCAGGGTGTATTAGGACTGTTCTTTATAAATAACACTGCACTCTTACATTGCAACTGGCATCTGGAACAGAGGCATTCAGGCTGATTTATTTAAGAGCAGCAAGGCAGCATTACCACACTGGATTATTATTTTAATCTGCCTGTGCTGGAGAAGTGCCCCATTTGGAACAACTGAACCCCAAAGCTGCTCACATGGATGATTTCATGGCCTGAGAACCCCTAAAGCAGAGCTCAGCAATGGGTGGGAATGCTCTGACACACTTTGTGGTTACCCCTTATTTCATACATGCATTCCATGTGCCTTTATTGCCACGTGGAAGAAAAGATTTCCCCCTTTGTTTTAATATGTCACAACTGGTATGGCTTCTACTTGTTTAAGATGATTTAATACCTAATGAAGTGAAGATTTGAGTCTCTGGGTGCTCTACAAGCACAAGAGAGAGGAGATGCTCATGAATTCATGGTGCTGATGCAGCCAGGGGAGAGGGGCTCCTTTCTCTCAGGGGGATGCCAATGCAGGACCCAACTCAAAGGGATCTGAATCTCTTCTAGAATTCCTCTCCCTCTACCCTAAACATGGAAGGATCCTGTGGACACTGAAAAGGACTACAATTGGCCTTTAACAGCACTCCTGTACCTCCTCATCAAAGAGATTAGACATGAATGTCTAAAGTGACTCCAAGATTACAGATATTAACAAAACCAACTTCACAACATTAATGTGAGGTAAACACAAGAAAATTCTCTTTCTCCTTCTACGGATGGAGTAATTGACATTATTTAGGTGGATCTCAACATTTAAGCAATATCACAAAAATCCAAATTACAAAGTAACTTGACTCTGGTGGAAGGATGATGAATGCTGAATGCAATTTTACCAAAGCAGGAGTTCAAAGCCCTGCAAACCACAGCTGATCCTCGCTGACATGGGGAGAGCATGCCCCAGAGACACCGGGGCTTGCTTCAGGAACTGATTTATTTGAAACATGAAACCCTTCTCAGAAGAAAGCTGCTGATTAGAGCTTTCTGAGGAGCAGTCAGTGAGTCACTCTGAGCTGGGCACAGGATGAACTCTCTTGTTTGGGTCATCTGCAGACAAGTTGGAACGTGGAAGTGCTGAAAGCGTTGGGAAGCATTAGCAACAAACTCTGACCAGATTAAATGCCTGAGGAAAAGCTGCCTGCTCCCAGGAAACATTTGTGCCTTGAAAGGAACTTGAGAAGATTAGGAAGGGTTTAGCACCACAGTTTTAAGCACTGGAGGGAACCTCTGCTAACCTTTCTATGCTTCATTTTATTGATGATGGTTTTAACTTAAAAAGCCCCTCCACACAGTATTTTTTTCCATCTCCCATCTCTTTGAACCCTGCTACAGCTGCCTTACATTTTGTTGTCAGATAACACACCTAGGATCAAACATCCTTGGAAATCCATGGAGGTTTTTAGGGCTACCTGGATCAGGCACTGAATTAGCATTGAAGCACTTCAGTGTCTCCTTAACAGATGCTACACCCCACATCTAGTCATTGATGAAAATTAAGATTATTTTAAGTCCTTTGCTGAAAAGAATGGAATGAAGCAGCTTCCTCCCAGCCAGGCCTAGAAAACAACAGGAGCAGTGAGCAGGACAAAGTGTTCTTTGTACAGACACTTTAAATGGGATATGCAATCACCTCAGATAGAGGCATCTGACAGAGCCATTAGAAATCACCTAGGCAAGAACACAGATCAGCTTTGCTCTGCATCTCCTTCCAGCCAGACTTGTCTTGGCTCCTGTTTTCTTAGGGTACCTCATGAAACACAATCACACCTGAAGCCTGTCAAGGTGCAACACGTGCAAACACAGTTGATGAGTTTATGCTTCTACACTACTGGTACATCAAATTCAAATCTTAAAAAGCTCAGGTTCTGCTGTGAACAGGAAGTGACAACACTGAACAGCATAAGATGATAAAATCCCCTTCAGCAGGTTCACCACAGCTGGAACACCTTGGATCCCACATGGATTAATGGGCTCTGCTGGTGGAGGCTAAATCAGCCTACTCCAAGTGCCACCAGTTTGCTCCACACTGCAATTTCATCTGTCAGCTAAAACATCCTGAGTGCTGCATTATCAGTTGCAGTGTGTTGATTTGGAAAGGGTGTGAAACCCCAGGCTCTGTTTCCTGCACTGCAATCAGGAGCAGCTCCAGCAGAGCTCCTGTGTGGAGCAGGCTGTGCCTGCCTGGGTGCAGCTGCTCAAGGCTCAGCTTCCCCATCCAGCACCCAGCACATGGGAGCAGCCTTGGTTAAAGAGAGAGCACTGAATTCTCTGCTGGGCTAAAGCCTCTGGAGGAGCAAATGATGCCTTTATCCTGGTCTTAGGGAATCAAAGCTCAGACACAGTCAGAGGGTTGGGGTCGTTTACCTCGGTGTTTAATAGGATCCCATTCCATGCATGGCTTCACCCAGGTGACAGCGTCCCAATGTCCTCCCACCCCCAGTCGAGGGTACAATTAAAGCCCTTACTCATTAGCATATCTAACGAGGGCCCAATAAGGGGCTGGGCTGGGCTCACTTCTAGTTTACAGAATCTGTCCTGCCAGGGGACCTTGAGTGCTTACAGCAATAGAGTGTTTGGTCTGTGACTCTGCAGCTCTGCTGTGTTTGGTCTCCCAGCCTGCAGGACACCAAGAAACCAGGCTGAGTTATCACCTAAAGCATCACAAGTGTGCAGGCTAATGCCTGTGGATACAGGGAGCTGTGTAAAAAGTATTCAGGAAAAAGCAAAAAATCCTTCAGGCATCATGACAATAGAATGTTTGCTCTTCTAACTCTACAGTTTCTGGGGTGTTTGGTCTCCCAGCCTACTGGACACCACAAAATAAGGCAAAGTTATCACCTAAAGCATCACAAGTGTGCATCCTAATAGCTGGGGATATAGGGAACTGTGTAAAAAGGTATTTAAGAGAAAAGGCAAAAAATCCTTCAGGCATCACCCCTCCCCTACTCACCAAAGAGCCCTGCAGTGGAGCTGCAGCAGCCTAAGAAGGCTGGACCTCTCTGCAGGCTGAGCTTACCCACCTTGGACTATTCACCAAGGTAAAATGCTCAAAACATTCTATAAATCCATTATTACCATCCCTGAAGCTACTTAACAAAAAGCTAGCTGAGAAAAGTAACCCAAAAGTACGTTTTAAAGAACAGATTCTGTGTAATAATGAACTCAGTTCCCATTATCAAGCTTCATTTATATTTGTCTAGATAATGAATGAGATCTATTTTCCTGATGCTAACAAAATTTATTTGCAAACAGATACTCCCATTGTCCAAAGCACTAGGAGATGCTTCTACCTGATAAACAGACATTGCACAAAATAAATAGCTTTGAATGGCATTTCAAAGATATGATTCATTTATTTCTACTTTTTATCTGCCTGGAACAAAAAAGGAGATCATTATTTTTTTGCTTGAATTCCTCATCTTAGCATGTTTCTTGCAACAAGCATTAATTATCACCATCCATCCTTGACATTATCCTGACAGATGCCCTTCAGTTTTTTCAGGTATAGACAGCACAGAAGAATCTGAGTGTGCCCTTTTAAATACATATTCTGGTGCTAAATATGAGTTGTGTGCATAGAACAGCCATTGTACAGCATTTTTCTGCATGTACCATTTATAAAACCTCTTCTACCTTCAATTTTTACTGAATTTATCATTGCTCTGAGGAAAGTGAGATGAAGAAATACCTTGAGCTGGTGGTAAGTTTGCTTGATTTTTAGGGGACACTTCTCTCTACATAAATCTGGATTTTGAAGTAAGTTTTCTTAGAAAGAAACATTTTAAAACAATGGGATTACAAAATGCTAAAAGACAGGATAATTAGTACAAATGGTCCAGAGGGAATCACACTGCTCTGTAAATGAGGGAGTTGTAGTTACTCCTCTAATTCCCGGTTTTCAAGGAAAGCTCAGAATTTTGCAAGGTCAGAAATGTTGGCAAAGAAAAGGTGATTTCTATGAAACATGTGTTCTGTCCTCTTCCCAGCCCAGTGTTCCTCATCCATCACAATGGCCACTGTTGCTTTCTAACCCCGAAATAAAGGCAGCTGTCTTCCCAGTGACCACGTTATCCCTGACCTCAACCACGTTTCCAACAAGTGATCCAATGACACTCCTGTGAAAAATTGTGATTCTTAATTCTCTATTAACTCTCATTTGTTTATTATAGCTTTTTTCAACTTACTTTTTTCAAAAGCCTTCAGAAAGACTGAAGTGATGTGGATTTGATGAGCCTCTAGATAAATTTTAGAAAAAAAAACCCTATTTTGCCTGAGCAGAGACACTCAAACTTCCATGAAATTTGGTTTCCCTTTCAGTATGGCTCAGGTTTGAGCCTTAAAAACCTCTATTGCCTGCTTCTTACAATATTCTGGGGAAAGGGGAGAGGAGAGGAGAGGAGAGGAGAGGAGAGGAGAGGAGAGGAGAGGAGAGGAGAGGAGAGGAGAAAGGGGAGGAAAGGAAAGGAAAGGAAAGGAAAGGAAAGGAAAGGAAAGGAAAGGAAAGGAAAGGAAAGGAAAGGAAAGGAAAGGAAAGGAAAGGAAAGGAAAGGAAAGGAAAGGAAAGGAAAGGAAAGGAAAGGAAAAGAAAGGAAAGGAAAGGAAAGGAAAGGAAAGGAAAGGAAAGGAAAGGAAAGGAAAGGAAAGGAAAGGAAAGGAAAGGAAAGGAAAGGAAAGGAAAGGAAAGGAAAGGAAAGGGGAAAGGGGAAAGGGGAAAGGGGAAAGGGGAAAGGGGAAAGGGGAAAGGGGAAAGGGGAAAGGGGAAAGGGGAAAGGGGAAAGGGGAAAGGAAAAGGAGTTATACTTCCATCACATTCATGTTATGTTCCTTGCTGCCAGGAGACCTGAGGATGCCATCAATTTCTACCCACACCAGTGAGGCTGTGACACGTTCAGCCCAATGCCAGCGTGGTGGGACACTGTGAAGTGACAGAAGGAGCCCTGTGCCCAGTGGCCAGCCCCTGCCCATGGTCTGACAGCTGCTGCTCTGAGCAGCCCCACCAGCAGGACAGCCTGAGCATCTCCAGCTCTCCTTCCGTGCAACAGCTGCTCCTGCATGATCACTCACCCTCAGAACACCACAGGAGGAGGGGGCTGTCTGCCTGTTACCAAACAGGAAAGGCTGTGAAGGACAGGCATGTCCTTGGGAACACCAGGGGTTTGTCTCCAAGATGGAAATTAAAACTGAGTTCTCATTTGTCTTCTATCTCCACCCTGAAAACTTCTCCATCTCTGCCACAAAATCTTCCTTGGCTTCCATTTGCCTTCCCCAATTCCTGCAAGGCTGCCTTCTGCAGCTGGATGCTGAGAGAGATGCTCATGATGAAACGAATGGACTTTTATTAAAAAGAAGTCAGGATATTGAGCTCCCGGCCTTATTTGGTCACCTTGCTAGAAGATGGGCTGTTACAAGCTCAGCCTCAGCAAGCTCCTGGGGAATATTTTGTAGTAATAATCATGAGTTGTGGTGTTGAGAAATCTCACTGCTAACCCATTCAGCCTTTGTCAGGGACTGGGAAAGATCAACTATTTCAGTCTGGATTAGCAAAATGATAATTAGAGTCTGCTTTGTTTACTTTTAACAGCATTTACCATTTGACAGCATGATCTTTGAGGCATGAAACTGCTTCAGCTGAGGCTTTGCATTTCCTCCTCCCTCTCCACACCAGTTTCCACACCTTAAATATAACACATTTAAAAGCACCTTGTATAACCTAATGCAGGACTTGTGTCTCTGCTGAGGCAAGGCCAGTTCCTGACCCTCAGCCCTCTCCCCCAGAACACAGAGCTGGAAGAAAACACAATTTCAGTGATGTGACTCTTCTCCTGTCTGGGGACATGGACAGAGACTTCAGGGCCTTTACACAGAGAGGCTCCTTCCACTTCCACATGGCAATGGGAGCTGGCACCCAAAGCTCTGTGCAAAGGCTGGGCACTGAATGATTCATGAAACAACAGCTACCAAAAAAGGAAAAGGAAGGAACCCCCCTTTGTAACAGAACTCTCTATTTCTCTGAAGCATTTCCTTTTCCTAGGACAAACAATGAATATAATCTTTCAAACAGGTTTAAATAGAAGGCTTCAATACCACTGCATCCTGAAAAAGAACCCCTGTTCCACTGGCAAGTGCCAAATGAGTCCCAAAAATGTGGAGGAAGCTGAAAACCTTGAGAGGACCAAACACAGAGATAACACATGTTCCCCCTGCTGGAAAACTGCCAGAAACAGAGGGATGGAAACATCGGGAGGGAACTTGTTCTCCCAAGGTTCTCCCAAGGTTCTCCCAGAGGGCTGTGCCTGCAAACACAGTGGACAGTTCCTACTGCATCCCCAACCCAGGCATGTTCAGCAGTGTGAGCTCCTGAAACTCTGGCACTTCATTCATCAAAACTTAGAGCTTCCCCCCCATGAAAAGGATTTTTGTTTCTTTATTTTCTTCTTTTTTTATGGGTAACCTTTTGCCTCCTTTTGTGAGGCAGTTTTCTATCCCTGTTTCATCTCCTCTTCTCTGAATCTTTACTTTTGCCATTAATCTGCAACAGGCAAAATTGTCAAAGGCCAGCAACACCCAAAAATGTCATTACAGAAAGTTTGAATTTATTTTCTTTCTTTCTTTCTTTCTTTCTTTCTTTCTTTCTTTCTTTCTTTCTTTCTTTCTTTCTTTCTTTCTTTCTTTCTTTCTTTCTTTCTTTCTTTCTTTCTTTCTTTTCTTTCTTTCCTTCCTTCCTCCCTTCCTTCCTCCCTTCCTTCCTCCTTTTTCTTCCTTTCTTCCCTTCCTTCCTTCCTTTCCTCCCTCTCCTCTCCTCTCCTCTCCTCTCCTCTCCTCTCCTCTCCTCTCCTCTCCTCTCCTCTCCTCTCCTCTCCTCTCCCCTCTCCTCTCCCCTCTCCTCTCTCATCTCCTCTCTCCCCTCCTTTCTTCTTTTTTCTTCTCCTTTCTTCTATTTTCTCTTTTCTTCTCTTTTTTTTTCTTTTTATCAAATATGTGGCTCTGATTTTCAGCATGACTCAAACAAGCTCTTTTCTAAAGAAATGCAATTCTAAACCCAAAGGAGTTCAAACTATCAGCATTTAGTTTGGAGCTCCAGCATCTCCATGTCCTAAGCCTCTACTTAAGTACCCAGAGGCACGTTCAAAAAAAAGGCACAAGAAAATAAATCAGGGTGCAACTTTGGTGAATTCTGACTTTTTCAGTTTATCATGTTAGGAAGCAACGTGTCATGTACACGCAGCTTCCAGTGGAATTGTGATTACAAGGGGTATCTGGATATCTCCTATTAATTGTGTAGGAAGGAGACACTTTTTGAGGTGTTTTCTAGAACCAAAATTGTCCTCATGCCCTCAAGTTTCTGACACGTGGAAATGCTGTGGGAGCAGCATTTGGACCAGTGAACTTTCCCTGGTATTTCTGCTGCAGCCATTTCCCCTCCTTCCAGCTTTTCCAATTGTTATTAAAAGAACACAAAGCAACTCGAGGAGAAGTTTATCTGCTTTCTAACAGCAACAACAATTTGATATTTTCTGCAAGGGTGAGAGGAAACAACCTAACCACCCAACCCCTTGAAAGCCACCCATCTGCCTGAAGTTATATCCTCACAATCCAAGGAGAGATGGAAGGGAACCTTTATCTTCAAAGAAAATAATGAGCTGCAAGATGCCTCTATTTAAAGATACCACACAAAATTAGCCACATAATTCTCATTTTTGGAGAGGAACCAGCTCCAGGGATGCTGCACAGATCGGAATTTAAATAGTACAATCTTCCTGCACAATGAATATTGGATAGGGCAGGCCAACAGAGAATAGCAGGGGATTAATGGGCAGCCCTCAACACTTTTTTAATTAAAAGAATCCAGAACAATAAGAGTGTCTAAAAAAGTCCCAGAAGACCTGAAAGAGAGAAATCTCAAGGACAGAAAATCCTTTTCAGACCTGCACCCTTGTAAAGGTCATACTCTGCAAGGGTAAAGTTTCAAGTGACAGAAGTGTGTAGAATTTTGGCATCCCAAAACATTCAACAACATAAATTCTTGCTTGCAGATTGAAAATATCCACTAAATTGTATTAAAAGGCCGTAAGACTGGTTATACTGGGTCTTTCTGCTGGCAGAGGCAGAGCACTCAGTGTCAAACAGTGTTCACAAAGAAACAGCCAGAACTCAGCTGCTGCTCTGGAAGAGCTGGAGGGATTTGCCCTCTCCTCATCCACGTACAAAGGGCAGCTTTGAACCAAAACCTGCCTGCCACAGTCACCTACAGCCCTGCGTGTCCCACAGATGGAGGTTTACATAACCATGGCAAATTCAGATTTGGGAAGTCACCTTGTAATCTAAAAACATGAACAGGCATTCCTGACCTCTGCCTCAGTCAGGAGCTACAGCACCCTGCCAACAAATGAACCTGAGCAACGCCATCAGATGCTGCTGGGACTTCTGTCTCACATTAGAGCAGTGCTCCAAGTCAGTGACCTTAGAAACCCTGAAGAGGGGATGCTGTCTTGCCTAGAATTTGGAGTAATAGTTATTGAATGATGCCTCAGGATTTTAGCTTTTACATTTTTCAAACCCTGTACTGCAACAGTGCATAACTCTAAACTCCAGAGTGTTAGTTCCTGTCCTCACATTTTGGTCAGACAAAGCAATTCCTCTGGGCCTGAAACTCAAGGACAGCCTCAGGCCCTGAAAAATATAAATGAAAGTGAATTGGGGGGAGCAAACTGGGGGAATGTGACTTCATTACCTGAAGCTGGAATTGGACAATTAACCCCTGAGATGCAAATGGACCAAACTTATCTCTGTGTGAAAAACTGGTGCCCATTGTCCATGCTGGGTGCAGCCTCTGGGAGGCTCCTGCACTGCCCAAGGTGCATCTGTTGAAGGCCTTTAATTAATACCTGCTTTATTCTCTAACTCTGTCCAGCCTCTGTTCTAGGCAGCCACTCCAAGGCATCAATAAACTACACATGAAGATGAGCAGAGGGCAGGGTGGAAGGCAGAAGATGTTTTTTAAGGATCAAGTACCAACCATGGAACTGCAGCAGGCCTGGAGGATTCAGAGTGGGAGGTGCTGCTGTCCAGAGTGAACCCTCTGCATGGGAAAAAAGCACAGCAGATTGCAGAAAAAAGCATTTTGTGCATAACCAGGCACTTATCTTCTTACAGAGGCAGATAAAAACCCCATCAATGTGACAGCCACAGGTAACCAGCTCCTGACAAAGTTTGCAGTGACATGTGAGCATCCAACTGAGCAAGCAGCTTTGGCTTCTGCTGTTTTCTATCTGTGATGCTCAAAACCATTTCCATCCATAAAACACATCCACAGCTGCCAACACAGCAGATTCCAGCTGACAGCTCCCTGAAAGCCACCAAAGTCCAGGTATGATGGAAGCCTGTTCAAGCTGTTGGAGATATTTCATCTGATTTCTGTCCCATCTAAAACTCTGTACAAAGCCACAGTGAGGAACAGCACCCTAAACTCACAGACTGAGCTGCCACCAAGCACTGCAGACTTGCAAGTGCTAATGAGCATTTTGGGGTGAGGGAGGGACTGAGAGGAAAAGACAAAATTCATCCTCAGCTCCTCATGTTGTCAAGACTCTCACTGCTATTTTCTGTTTAGTCCTAGACTGGAAAATGAAAATACAGCATGAATTTTTTGTGTTCTTTAAGAAATCAGTGCCATTTTTTTCTTCAGGAGCCAGACTAACCCTGCCTTCTCCCACCTCTCTTATGGGGCTTCCACAATGGTGGGAGAAACTTGGCTGATGTAACTGCAGCAATGGAACTGTTACGTGCTTGTAGCTGTGGTTGTCAAGGGTTTAACCCAAATCCATGCAGAAGACAAGGACCAACTGTGAATTTGCTAAACCTCCCTCTTCCTGCTCTTCCCTCTGACAGACACTGAGGTTTCAGCTTGGCTAAATTCATATTATTGACCACTTTGAGTGGTTGATAGAATCAGAACAGAGGGGTGCTGAGACTGACCTGAATTCTGGGGTTTGCAGTGAGTTCCCACATCCCCAAAGTGCCTCCTCCACTCGCCTGACTCCTCCCTGGAGGAGCAGCTCCAAGGCTCCTCCACAGATGGGCAGATGGGCTCCTGCTCCACCCTGCTCCTGTCACCCACTTACCACAGGCAAAATTAAACATTTCATTTACAGCAGGGAAGGAGAAGAAGGGAGAGAGAAAAAATGAGAATAGGAGAGAAGCAGAGCCTTCTCTTATCCTCCACAGTCCCTCCACAGCCATTTCTACTCCACTGTTAGATCACCCTGGGAGCATTCTCTGACACCCAGACCCACAATATTAATAGAGACCAGGCCAGATTTGCTCTTTTTAGACTATTTTCTAATCCCCCATAAAAAATGTGGCTGAAATCTGCCCTGGGATGCAACCAATCCCCTCAGGTATTCCCCACAGACCAAAATTTCCTTGGATTCGAAGTTCCAGCAAATGATCTTCTTGTTCCTCTGTGTCCCAGGCAGAAGGAACTGAAGGATTTGATCATTAGAACTCCCTGAAATTGCCAGAGCCTAAGAGCAGGCAGCACATTCTAACTCCTGCTCAGCAGTTTAACTCCAGCCTGACAGTTCATATGGAACCATTTCAGCTCACCCCAGATTACAGCAATTCACCTCTTCCCCTGCCTGAACTGATAAAAAACAGCATCCACACACAAATCTGCTCTCAGTTAATCCAAACTGCACCAGGCCAGAGCCCCAGCTCAAAGTGTGCCCAGGAGATGACAATGCCCTGCATCCTCTGCCCCTTCACAGGCTCACAGTGCATCACTCAGGTGCTTCTTCCATGAATCTTTTCTCAGGAATCAAGCTGCCATGTGTGCCAATGTGTCAGGGCAGTCCAAACCCTCCTGAAACAGGAGGAAAGGGCAAGGAGGGGAACCTCCTGCCCAGCCCCAAGTGGCCCTGGGAATGTGGCTGTGCTCCATCCCTCCCAAAGGCTGCTGCAGGAGCAGACAGGCAGGACAGCCTGGGCTGCCTCCAAGAGCAGAGCCCAGAAATGCCAAAGCCTTTGCTGCAGTTGAAATGTTGCACAGAGCTACTTTTTGCCTCCTTATTAAATAAGGGACTGTCTCACTGTCCTGGGCCCTACCTGTCACAGGTTTTACATTGCACTATTTAGCTTTTCTTACTGACTTTTACATGTCATAATTTCTCCTTCATTCTCTTCAGTATTTCTCTTTTCTCTCTGAAATTGCAAAGTGCTTTTCCTCTGCCACTGACCTGAGATGGTTTATGGCCAGCTAATCCCATTTAAAATGTGCACTCATGACTTTGTGGCTTTCACCATTACACTTCGAAGCTCAAGAGAAACTTCTCATTTCCAAAAGAAATTATTCACATTTTCAAAGTAATGCAATATATTCAGTTCTGCTTGACTGTCTCAGAATTAAGTAGCAATTTATTATATTTTGTTTGGATTATTAGTTAATACATCATATTACCAACACAGAAAGTATTCTATGTGGCTGCTTACTGGGGTGCAATTTGTAGTCTACCAAGTGCTTGCAAGTGATTAGCAAAGCAAGATTAAAAAAAACCCTCAAAAATATTTTAACCAATAACTGAAATAATCTTTATAATAAGGAAGTATAACATTGCCTCATATGGTTCATAAACACTCTAAATGAAGTCCAAAATTGAACTTTAATACTTGAAGTGATTAATTTTAAACACCTCAGAACTTCTGTGAGGTGCTGCATGACTCAGAGTTACCCCTGAGACCAGAACTTCATGCAACACAGCTCTTTAACATTAAACTTTTATTTGAGGGACTGGCACAAATGGTCAGCTCCATCAAGGGGTTCAAAGTGCCTGCAGCTCTCCACAGCCCCTGGCCCTCTCCCCTCTCCTTATGACTTCATCCAGCCCCAATTATAAGACCTAAGACAAATCTCAAGCTTTCCACTGACCCTTCTGCAAGCCATTGGATATTATTAGATTCCCTCATTTCAAATGTCACATCAAACTGGGCTCAGTCATTCTCCTGCCGTGGAGCACGAGCCATGTTTCATTCTGGTACCCAATAAGGACATTGTTTGTCTCCAGCTCACTCCCATGAACTTGTCACTTTGAAAAACTGTCCTGAGAGCCTCCTCTGATAGGTCCTGAAAGCAAACAAGGCACAGCCCTGAAAGGATGCTGAGCACTTTCTGATGCTGTCTGCCAGGCTGATCGCTCGTGTGTGGACATACGGCAGCATTCAAAACACTCCCTGCTGCCTTCTCAGCAGGCTGCATTCCAGTTATTTGCTTCTGGCTGGTAAAAGCTCTGTTCAAATTTGACTATCACTTGAATCCACTTCAATTAGTTATCAGACAGACTTCTGTAACTGTGAAAAAGTCCTCATCACACAGAAAAAATGTCTTCTGTATCAGAATTATTAATAGATTAGAGCTGGAAATATTTTCTAGATGTTTGAAACAACAGATTGTGTCCATCAGGGTTTTATTATTTTAGTTAAAATCACGTAGAGGCCAACCCAAATTCACCTTCAGTGTGCCTGAACTGTGTAAGACTGAGGACACATTGTGGCTGCTCCTGAACAATTCAGGCCAGTTACCTGCCTGACACCTCTGGGGGTGGCTCTGTGAGATGGGGTTTGCACATCCCTGAGAGCCTGAAACACACTCTCACCTGGGCAGGACACACAGACACACCTGGGCAGGACACACAGACACACCTGGGCAGGACATACAGACACACCTGGGCAGGACATACAGACACACCTGGGCAGGACACACAGACACAGGGGCAGGACACACAGACACCTGGGCAGGACACACAGACACCTGGGCAGGACACACAGACACACAGACACAGGGGCAGGACACACAGACACAGGGGCAGGACACACAGACACACGTGGGCAGGACACACAGACACAGGGGCAAGAGCACACTCAGCAAACCCTTCTTCCCACACTGACTCAGGACAGCTGAGTCACCCAGGTGTTTAAATGCCATGCTGAACAAAGGCTTCTGATGAGGAGAAAACCGGGGGGCTAAATCACAGAATCACACAATCACACAATCACAGAATCACAATGTTGGAAGAGACCTTTGAGATCACTGTGCCCAACCCAAGATGAGAGTGGGCTGGCAGAGGTTTCTGTGAGCCCTGCCAGAGGACCCTCCCTACATTCCCTTTATTGTCCGTGGAGTAAAAGCCTCAAGATTCTGATTTATCCTCGCAAAGAAGGCATCTGCTCCAACAAACCCACCAGGAGTTCAACTTCAGAGGGCTTGCAAGGCCTGCATCTCTCATATTTCTGAGCATGCATGTAATTGTAATTACACACAGTGGAATTATTCACACCTTTAAAGGTAAGGACACGGGTGAAGACTGAGTCTGGGCTTGAGCTCAGTTCCACATGCTGGGTCTTGTTTGCTTTACCTGCCCAATGTTACCTTTTGCAGACACCCACCAATGTTTCTAGATCACCTTCTTGTGAGCTCTCAGCTGCTGCAAGAGGCAGAGAGCTCCACTTGCAGCACTGCAGGCACCTCCTGCACCCGTGTGTGAGAGGCTCCTGCTCTCTGAGCACTGGCAACTCAAACCTTTGGGGTGGAACTCACTCCTGTGAGATTTACCTGGTAACAGACCCCCCAAAGGGTGACTTTCCTCCACAGTGACACCTGGGGTCTCTGCACAGCTCAAAAGTCAGCGTGAGGAGCCTGTGATGCAAATGTGCAGTTTCCACCTGTGAACTGGCACTGCCTCACTCACTGCCTCTCATTCCTCGCTCTTCCATCAGTGTTAAGGCAACACCAAGGCTCCCCAATTCTGAAGGGTCTCCTGTTCTTCTTGACAAGTTCATCCATGGCATCTGGGACTGGGAATACTCAGCCCCAAACAGAGCCACTCCCACAAAACTGCACTGAGGCACAGGCTCATTTCAGATGCAGGCAAAAGTGAAAGAAATGTATTATCTCATTTAAAATGCACACAGTCCCAGGAAGCAGGAGGGATTGGAGGTGTCACTGAACAGTGCAGAGTAAATAAATCATATTTGCAATGCAAGACACTCCAGCTAGCCAAAGCCTGATGTGGTATGGGGAACAGAAACTGAGGGCCTGGATGTTTTCAGAACTTCAGAGCTGCAATCTTTAAGCAGCATTTTCCACCATGAAATCACAATTAAAGGTAAAATCCCATCTGTGCTCAGGAGGCAGAGCTGTCTGCAAGCCCACCAGACACACAGGCTCTGACACACACCTCACTGCAATTCTAAATAATGAGCAAATGGCTCCTTGCTGCACTACCCCAGGCCTTGCCCAGCACCATGTGCACAGCACATTTTCTTCCAGCCTGCCAGTGGATGCAAATTCTGTGCTCTGAAAATGAGGGGGCTGCTGCTTCATCAGTATTCTCCATTTATTTACATCCACCTGGCTGGTGGGACTCACAGGAGGAATCTGCCCCATGCAAGATCTGCAGACACACTGCCTGCCTTGGCTGTCATTTCCTCTGCAAGCTTTCCTGTAGGAAGAAGCAGGAATTTCCAGGTATCCCACCACTGAGCCACAAAAATGCTCCTGCTTTATGCACCAGAACATATTTCAGTGTATAAAGGTAAAAAATGCCTATTCTGTGCCCAAGACTTATTGTCCTTGAATTCAAGCTGGACCCTGAGAACACAATAAACAGGAAGAAGTGAGGCATTTAAGAGCAGTGTACTTATTTTCATGGAGATAAGCAAGCAAACAAACACAAAGCACCAGGGAAGAGATGGAATCTCTCCCTCTGGAATTACGCAGGGCCTGGTTTTACAGGGCCCTGGATAACCTAATCTAAAGCCCTGCTTTCAACAGAAGGCTGGATTGTCTCCAGCCTGTCCCTTCCAATCTCAAATTATCTATTACCCTGTAGTAACTTTACAGTCTGGTAAATGCTGGTACAAGATGATAGAAGACTCAGAATTAAAATCTATGCCTCTAAAAATAGTTTTATTGCTAATGCACTCTGAGAAAAAAGCCTTTAATCTCAATTATTACATGGCAGCCATTCCCATCAGGGCTCTGTGGGGGTCTCTGCATTTTGTCATTTAAACACCAAGCAGAGCAGCTCACACACCTTGGACCTACACTTGTACAGAAGGCTGAGGAAAATCTGATTTTTACCATTCCCAATTATCCAGATAGAACAATGTGCATGGAAACTCTGCCACAGCCTCCTATGACCAAAGGCATTCCTTGCCACGTTCTCCTCCTCAGCCCACGTGCTGAATTGGGTTAGGAGCAAACTGCACAGACTGTCTGGAGTGCAATGGAATCAGCTGATACACTCCCCTTATGGAGCCTTTAAATAATACAGTAACTCAATTACTGTAACATTGACTCAAACGAGGCTGATTTGCAGAAACAAAACGTTTCAATACCGGTAAAAAAGGCCAGTATAAAAATTAGGAAGTTACAGACTAAGCTGTATGCTCCTAAAAGTAACAGGCAGTGAAACTGGAGTGTGGTAGGGTTTGTAAAATTCCTACAAAACCTTTTCATAGCTGAACTCACGCTCTTTGCAAATCTCCAAGTCTTGAAAAGAAAGCAAGGAGACAAAAAAGGAGAAACAAACAGTTATAAACAGAAGTGATACTCAGCCAGCAGGCAGGTAAGGCTGGCAGGTAACAGCCTCTGGTGTCTGATGGAAAGTTCATTGTGGGAATTCTGAGGAGTGAATGAATGTACAGCATCAGGCTGTGGTGAGGAGCAAACAGGATGGCAGCCACACAGAATAAATGCTCCTGATGGAGAGGGGCTTCCCTGAAGGAGCAGGAATAGCTACACTTGAGGAGAGATGTCTTGGGGTCAGGATGGCAGTGACACCTGAAATTTTTAGCTTTTCTATTTTTGAGATCCTGCACTGCATTAGTGCATAACTCTGAACTCCATACACAGTGTCAGTGAGCTCTCTGCACACTTTGGTCACACAGAACAATCCTTCCAGGCCTGAGAACCAAGGACACCCCACAGCCTCAGGGCCCAGAAAGTATCAACAAAAGTGAATTGGGGGAAGAGCAAACTGGGGGAATGTGACTGCATTACCTGAAGCTGGAATTGGACAATTAACCCCTGAGATGCAAATGGACCAAACTGATCTCTGTGTGAAAAACTGGTGCCCATTGTCCATGCTGGGTGCAGCCTCTGGGAGGCTCCTGCACTGCCCAAGGTGGATCTGTTGAAGGCCTTTAATAAATCCCCACTTTATTCTCTAATAAATTCTGATATTCTCTCTGTCCAGCCTCTGTTCTAGGCAGCCACTTCAAGGCATCAGCAGGAGCCTGCCAGGGCTGCTCGTGGGGCAGAGGGCAGGAGGGCACCTCCCTGCACTGGGGGAGCTCACCCTGCCCAGCACCCACAGCACTGAGTGCCCTTGTTTTGGGGAACACCCTGAAATGGAGCTCGAGGAGCTCTGTGGGCATTTCAGAACTGCACTGTGCTTGTGCTAAAGAGCAGTAGCAACAGAGATTGTGTCCAACTGGCGTTTTTTGATTGCACTAATTAGGTTGATGCACCTACACACATCTTGCCTTTTTGATTCCAGCTTGGCAGAGGAGCTCGTGAAGAGATGAGGAAAATGAGAGTCTGACAAGGCAGGATCAGTTCTGGGTTTGGTGACTCCTCTCAGCCTGGCTCAGGGCTGTGTGAGATGGAATTTACTCAAACCTGTACAAGGACTATGCACATCAAAACAGTGCCAGAGTGTCAGAAGCAAAACAGGCCTATTTTAAGACTGAATTTCTTTGAATTGACAAATAATGCTGTTTCACAGTAGTGGTTCTGCCTGAAACAAGACGATTGTTTCCTTTAGTCCTCCTGATGCCTTTTTGGGAGTACCTAAGAACAGAGGGCTGACAAAATTAAGGGAATCAAAAGTGATTCTATTTATTGAAGGGCTTTCAGGTCCATTTAGGGCAGATGAAGCCCCCAGGGGCTACACCCAAAATGGACAATGGGTCACAGGTTTTCACACTTTCATAAGTTTGCTCCATTTGCATATTGGGGGTTCATCTTCCAATTACAGCTCCAGCTGATGAAGTCATTTACCCCAAGTTTGCTCCCCCCAGCTCACTTTTGTTTACATTTCTGAGGGGGGCCTGAGATAGTCAGGTGTCCTTGATTGCCAGGCCTGGAGAGGAATTGTTGTGTCTGAGCAAAATGGGAATAGAGTAGCTCGCATTGTATATGGAGTTTAGAGTTATACACTAAAGAATTATAGGATTACAAATATATGAAAAATATACAAGCTCAAATCCTGAGGCATCACTCCTATTTACTAATTACTTGTGAGTATTTCCCTAAGTAGAAGAGAAAAGCTGTTCCTGGCATGGCCTCTCTCCAGCATTCAGCCTTGCTCTCGATTCCAGAGTGTAAGGCAATCCACACTGACAGGAGCAGGGTGGATCCTCAATTCCTCTCCCTTGCCCATGGCCCTGTTTTCTCCTTCCCAGAGCTCACAGTGACACTGGAAATTTGGCCAACCTCACCTCTCACCTACCACTAGCTCTGCTTTTGCTCTCCAAGAAGTCCATGCCTGATCACATGAGCACCAAACATTCCCAGGTTCTCACTCTCCACACACTGCAGTCACCCTGAGATTCAAAGGGTGCTTGCCTGGGCAGACAGGTAAGAAACACCTCACCTGAAGCTGCCACAGTTCACCAATCCAAATCTGAGGCTGCAGGTGCTGTCCAGGACCTGCTGGGCTGTGCAGGGAGCTTCTGGGGCTGGCACTGGGCACTCAGGTAAGGGAACCTCTGAGAGGGACACCTGAGCTGGGGCTTCCCCAGCCCAGCTCGGATTCATCCAGCTGTGCTACAACACAACCCAAATTATTGCTGCAACCACGTGCTCTGCTCTAGCTGGGAAGAGGCTGAATACTCCAGAAGCATTAATCCACTTGTCAGCAGCAGCACAGCTCCACTTAAGCTTTACAGAACAAGCCTGGGGTTTAGATGGCCTTTAGTCCTAGTCCCTTACCCTGCTTTTTCTGCCTGTCTGCTCCCTTCAGTAGTGGAACAAAAAGGAGGAAAATGACCCTGTTCTTGCTTTTGGACAACGCTCCATCAATTGTTTGAAGACCTTTACCCTACCCTAAAGAAAACAATGATTAGCCCATAAATCTCTGCTTTCCTTTCCCATTAGGCTAAACTTACCAGCTCCAAAAATAAGCATGTTATTGTAGCCCAGGAATTGGATCAAAAGTAAATACCACAATCACACCTGTAATGATAATTACTTAAGCAATGTATGTAACTCACAACTACTGGAGTGATCAGGAAAATATGGTTAAAAGAAGAAATTAAGTATTTAAATGAAAGAGAATTTGTGATTTCAGTTAATTAATTCTAAGATGATTGCTGACTTCCTGTCTATAAAAATCACACAATCACTGGGTTGGGAGAGACCTTCAAGATCATCGAGTCCAACCCATGCCCCAACACCTGCACTGAACCCTGGCACCGAGTGCCACATCCAATCTTTGTTTGAACACATCCAGGGATGGTGACTCCACCACCTCCCTGGGCAGACAATTCCTGTATTTTATCACTCAAAAAAAAAATCAAGTACCATCAAAACAAAGAGGCCAGATCCACGTGTGACCCCCAGGAAGGGGCAGTGCTGGCAGCAGGAACAATTCCTGGCCTTGGGTGCTCCCACCTTGCCCTGCTCAGCTCCCAGCAGATCCCTCCACCATCCTCCCTCAGCAATTCCACCAGAGCATCCAAAACCCTTCCCATGCTCAGGTTTTGCTCAGCAGCTGCAAGAACTGGGCACCCCCACCAAGGGACAGACCCCATGTTCATTTTTTTTAGAGTAAGACTCTTCAAGCTGTGTTTTTGTGCATGTGAAATGCTTTGGCTCAGCTCTAGATTGAAGCAGTAGCTGTGCCCTCCTCTCCCCCACTTGGCTCAAGCCACTCCTGTGATTCAATCTGTGATTTTGATTTATTAAGACTAATTTCCAGCAATGAGCAAAACAAAACACATACAATGGTCCATCTGGGCAAATAATTCCTGAGAAGGCTTGCAAGACAAATAGCACAGCACACTCTGAGACACAACACATGAATAATAAAAGGCCATTTTAGCATTATATATTTGCTAGCATATAATAAGATATGCTGGATTTACACCGAGGTTTAGATTTGTCTTGTTTGAAAATGCTAAATTCTACTTTAGTGGAGCCACTATTTCACATTACTGCTTCTGTTGAAATCCTGATGCTGGTTCTAGTACTAAAAGGTAATTTCTCAATTCTAATTAAAATTATTTAATTATATCTCAAAGTCAGTGTATTTAACAAAAGCAAACAAATAACCTGCAGCCCTCAGGCCAGCAGAAGTTCCCTGATTTCAGCCAGGGATGATTTGTATCTCAATTAGCACCAAATTACAATGTTAACATATGCTGCCCATAAAATAATGCCCCAGTGATGTTTTTTGGACTAGAAAGAACTCTCCTGCTCTGATTCATGGACAAACTTCTGGGTTTGAGCTTTAGTGCCACAACTGAACCAAGCTCAGAGCTTCCAAACTACTTTTCTTTTTAAAATCTAACAGAATTGGAGAGAAGAACGACTGCCCACAGCCTGGAGCTGCCCAGCCCTGAGTGAGGAGATCCCACATCTCCAGATGAACAACCCAGTGACTGAATCACTGTCAGCTGCTCTGCTTTTATATATATACATGTATTTTTTTTTTCCTAAGAAACAGAAAACCATACAGAAGATTACTCTCAGTCCTTGAGTAAGCTGGATTCTTTCAAGCATTGGGAGGAATTGTTTCATTGCAGATGGATTATGACAAAGATCATAATTTATGTCAGAGCTGAGCATTCAGCATCTATATCTGGGAGCAAAGACATGTTTGACTTAGCAGGGGGGAAGAAAAACTGCCCATGAATCCAATAAGGACAAACATTTTGACAAAAAAATAGGATGAGAAGAAAACTTTGTGTAACTGATAAAAAAATCTGAGGTGATTGTTTATTTGACTATAAGGGTGAGCAATTTTTATACATCAGGGCAGGGAATAAAAAAAAAACCAAGACAATACAGCTCATTTGGCCTTTCCTGGTCTTCACAAGAGCTTAAACATAATTTCATTAATTCTATCTTCATTTTTCTCTAGTATATATGCATGTCTTGGTGCTATTCATTAATCAGCCAGTAACTGTGGTATTAATTCAATTATCACTGCTTTTTGCTTTGGGAGACAAAGGTGGTGAGGGCTGTTCACAGTGAGCCAAATTCAAAAAGCACCAGCACAGCTGCAGAGGTGTTTGCTTCAGGGAAAAAATCCCTTTCACCTGAGCTGCAGACAAGCTGATCCATCTTTGAGGCTTCTCTGCCCCAGAGCCTGGAAAAGCTGCCCTGACACCTCTGCTGTGTCCTGAGCAGGGGGAAGATGCCCTTTTCTGTGCCAGTGACAGGGCCTGTCTGGGGAGGAATGGGGGACAAGCAGTGTTACCTCCAAGCCTATTGGGGCTTTGAAATACCAGGGGATAGAAGTGGGAAAGCAACAGTTTTTTCTCAGGTGATGCCTTTCCTTCTGTTCTTTCACTGGATGAAACAGAAAATTCTGAATCCCAGTCCAAGTCAGCTGCAACTCTGGCTAAAAATCAAACCAACTTGTCTGCACTCATATCTCAAATAAAAACTCTACAGTGTAATAAATTTTATAGATGTCTAAAAAAATACACACTTTTAAATTAAGTACTACTTCAATTATTTATTGCATTATTCCCTATTGTATAACTCAATTAAATTCACTTTCAAGATGAAATTACGGCTGGCTCATATTCTTGGAATGAAACATCTCAGTGCTGCTGCTTTGAACTCTGCTCTAACAGAATCCTCTGTACAGAAGCCTGAAAGGAATTAAGTTACATGCATTTCTTACTTCAGCTGGCAGATCCATGAGACTTTGGCAGAGAAGAAAAATAAAATACACAGGTCCACGTTCAGGGAGATTTGCTCCGACATCACTCTCATTTTCTGCACTAGCTTATTGCACTGCCTTGAACTGCAGCCATGCCCTAAGCATTCATCTCTGACAGCAGCAAAACACTGATTCACAAAACCTGGCAGGAGCAGATTTAGGCTGACAAAAACCAAAAAAGTCGAACTTGTATAATATTATTCTATTATAATCCCTTGAGAATGTTGGTATCTCCCTTCTAGTAAAGGTACAGTCACAGCTTTTTCACTTTGCCCAGCATTCTCATTTCTTTTCTGGTCCTTGAGGGTTTTTAAACTTGGCCTAAGAACCATTAGTTTGAACTATGAAAAGCATTAGGCTGAAGGAAAAGATTAAAACATTTAAGTGTGACTTTGTGGTGAGAAGCAGCACCCAAAAAAGTTGCAATGGGTGATAATTACTGTGTTTGCCATCAGTTGTGGTTCACACCTGTCCTATTCACCAAAAAAGAGGGAGGAAAAGATGGTTTTTTCCCACTTCTTCCAAATCCATCTGGGACTTCACTTAATCAGTTTTTGCATTACTAAAAGTTACTATAAATTGTAGCTCAGTAATTCTATTGATATGTGAATCAGCCACTACAATAAACCCTTCAACCACCTTATCTGTCAGGGATGCAAATAACAGTAATTGTTGAATAATATTCTCCAAATTTCACTTCACTTTCAGCTTTGCCAAGTGGATATAAAATAGCCTGCTATTTGCATAATCATTTGATAAAAAAAAAACAACAACTATGTGCTGAGGATTTAAGTCCCAGATGAAAAAAAATAAAATGAGGAGCTGCTATAATCTCCAACAAAGTGGCATTTCAGCCTAAATGACAGCAGAACTGGAAGATGCCTTGAATACAGATTATTTGTAACATGCTGGAGCTGGGATGCAGCAGCCAGAGCAGGAGCTGGACAAGAGTTTTGTTCACATCCAGGGGATTTAGGATCAATGAGGTTATCAGTTCTTTTACCTTTGTGGAGAAGTTGTAATGTGGAGTTAAAGAAAGGGCAAATCCAGGCAGGTTGGGATTTGAATGAGGGGATTTTTTGCCACTTCTGCCTGGTCAGTGCCACTCCACTCCTGCTCACAGAGGGGGAAAAAAGAATTATCTGCACAGGTCTGGCCTGGCAGAGGCTGCTCAGGGGTGAGGAGGAGCTGGGCTCCAGCAGGGGAAGAAGGAGGTGGAAGAGAAAGCACCACAGACAGCAGCGATCAGACCTGATCCAGAAATTGCTAGGAATTGCTGAGCTAAGGAAGATCTTTTAGGACAATGAATCCTGCTGATTTGAACGTAGCTGTGGCTGGCAGCACTCCCCAGCCTCAGCAAACTGATCCAGCAGCAGGTTATTCTGATTTCTAACACCCTCAAAAAACAGGGAGACAGTGAAAGCCAACAGGTCCAGGCTCCCCGAGGGAGATGCAGCACGGCTCGAGCTCGTTTTCTTCAGACAGAAATGTTATTCCTATAAAAATCTCATCACACCTTCCTCTCCTGCAAGGACATGCTTCCTTCTGGGTGCTTTAGCAATTTTACTGAAGTGGAGGGGGATTGCAGGGGCCCAGCCACACCGAACCACCTCTGCTGCACATCCTGGGCACTGCTTTGCTCTCTGCTCCCCAGGCTGCCTGCCCCTCTGGGATTTTTGCTGTGTGCAAGCACTGCTCCAGACAGTGTTACAAATGTGAAGTGCTTCAGAAGATACAAAGACAACACTTTATTTTAGCAGTGTTTAAATTACACCCTACACACTGCTAAAAAAAAAAAAAATTTAAAAAATGTATTGTGATGAAAAAAATCAGTTTGTCCATAAAATCAGTAATGGAATTCTGTGTAACTCTGCAGTCTACACACACTATTGATGACACTTTAAACTCCTGATTTAATTGGCTTTTTGGTGTCAGTTTTTATTTGTAAAATAATATCACAACTGAAAGGAAAATCCAAGGAGTAGGAAACAGCTACACGTGTTTGATGTTGTGTGCAAAAGCCTCAGATATTTAGCAACTTCTTTGATGCTTTGATCTCCAAAGAAATCTTACTAAAATTATGATCAAAGGATTTTATATTATTCTAAGTACTTAAGAATGAACCATCTTAGGGCAATAATCAGTATTCTGTTTAATCCTTCACCCTTGGAATCCATTATTGCTAAGCACCTCAATCTGATGGGAGTTACATTTACTTAACCATGATATTCTCCTAAAACAGAGTTAGAAGTACCAGAAAGCAACACTTCCAACTGACAGAGACAGAGCCAAGAGCTGGATTTTGTTCTTCTGGCTAAAAAGTGCTTTTTGAAGTTGTTTTTAAAATGTATGTGACTTTAGAAAATTGGTATGCAGCTCAGACCAGGCAGATTTTTGTTCTTCTACAGCAGATAAAGAAACAGAATTTCCAATACACAACTACTTTTAATTTAATCTGTTTCTAACTATTTCCTACTGTCAGTGTTTATAGAGGACTATTACACAGATGGGTGTATCTAATATTTATAAAGTAAATTAACACTCCACTTTACAGCGTGCAAAGACAGATAAATAATGAATCACCCTTTTCATCAATCTGACCACAGAACACCTATTTCACTGTAATATTAAGCACTGCACCAGACTGGTGGTTGTAATCCCTCGTGGTGAGTTAAGAATCCCTAAACTGCAGCCTTCAGAACAGGAGAATATTAGAGCCAAGCAAGATTGAACAAAAACACTAATTACTGCTTAGATTATGGATTTATCACTGTTGGCTGATGAGAGGTAAGGGAGGATTGTGCTTTTCCAGGGGCAAGCAGAGGAATCCCTGACTCCCAGCCAGAGCCTGAACAACCTCCCACATCCTGACTGAGCCATTCAGGTTATTCTTCAGATTATTCTTTTCCTGCACAGCCCAGGCACCCAGGGTGGGTTTCCTGCTGTTTATATCCCCATCACCCTTCAGTGGTGAGAGATGAGGAGCAGAGTGATGTGCAAACCCCTCTGCTGTGAGCACACTGCTGCAAGCATCCTCCCAGGCTCTGAATGAATGAAATCAATCTCAATGAAAATCAATGAAAATCAGTCTCTGGTGAAGCTGCTCTACCCAGCTCCTTTGGGCTGGTGCTGCTTTGGAGCTCACTGTAGTGGTTTTCAGTTTGCTTATTCGAGTTTCTGGGCAAATGCCAGCACACTTATCAAAATCTACCTGATGTTTGCTGTGAGATGGGGATTAGGAGTAGGCAAAGCAGGTTTAAACTTTATAGAATATAAAGGAAGTTTGTTAATACACCTAAGACAAAGAGGAAAAGGAAAAAAACAAGAACCAGGATAAATTCCTCAGACCACCCCTCCTCCTATTCATCTCTCCATTTCTTTCTCCCTGACAACACACAAAAAGACAACACTTCGACCTCCAGTCAGTTTACCACCTCTGAAATACTCCTTCTTTCAGTTCATTTAGGGAGAGAAGTCTCTCTTGCTTATACCATGGATTCTCTGTAAGAAAATACAGTTTTTTATGGGTCTTCAGCCTCTCCACCAGCAGCTGCCCAGGAGGAAAGATCTGCCTGTGGTGGATCCCTCCCACACCAGCAGCCTTCCCACAGCCACTGCAGGGGGCTCATGACAGTCCATGGGGTACCCTTTAAGGATCAGCAGTTCTATTGCAGCAGTGAAGACAAATCCCCTTCTCCTGTGTCTAGCAGCACAGGCTCTCCTGGCAACACAAATTCAGCATTCCCTGGGGCCAGGGACAGCTCACAGCATCTCACAGAGCAACTCAGAGCTGTGCTCAGGCAGGAGGATCAGGGAGCCATACAGCCAGCTCTGGAGGATCCAGGAGCACCAGGAATGCCAAGAGACCCAAAGAGATGCCAGAGGCAGGCACAGGTTAATCACAGCTCTGACAAACCCACTGGAAGGTGATCTGTCCTTTTGGGCTGAGGGGCTCGAGAAAAAAGAAATGTTTTCCAGGGGGCAAGGTCAATTCATCTTGGAGGACCCTCCCTCCTGACCTCAGCATTTACAATTTGGTTGTCACACCCTCACAGACTCGGTTTGGGTTTGATCTGTTGGTATCTCCAGCCCTGAGGAGCAGGAAGCTGCTCAAAGAAAGGACAGTGCTCCAACCCAGGAGCAGCCCCAGGCTCCGTGTGAGCTGTGGGGAGCAGGAATTCCTCGGTGCTCCTGGGGCTCTGAGCTCATCAGCAGCCAGGGAGAACTTCCCTGAAGTTATTCTGGAGTTCACAACCCAGCTGAGACAAGGGAATCTTCAGCTGCCTTCAGAACAAACCCACAGCACAGCCACTTCAGGCCTAGAATCCTGCGAGGTGCAATGTGAAGAGCAGCTTTCACCACCCAGAGCTTTCACCTTCAACTGCATGAGAAAGTGCTTTCATCTTGGAAAATCACTTACTTGATTAAAGTGCTGAAGTTTCTCAATTAAACTGTTGATGAGTGGGTCCAATCCTCTGACTTTCAGCTCTGGATTATTAATTTGTGCCTTCAGTCCATTGGAAACAACTCTGCTGGTGTAACTGAAAAACAGAGACAGTAACACATCAGTGACTGGGACCATATGCATCAGAATCAAAAATCATATTACAGATAACTTACAGAAGGAAAATGTTCTGTAAATGGGAATAAAACTTTTAATAAATATTTTAATAAACTTTTTAATAAATATTTATGTTTTTAAATACACCAACCAGAATAAAAGTCAGTTTCTTGCAGTATCATTTGCTACCTTAAACTATTCAAGTCATGAACCAACAGCAATTTCATAAACCACAGAGAGGTTTGTTTCATTCATAATTTAATATTTGAACCTTTGTAACTAACGTTCTCAAGTTCCCCCATGCAGCAGTCAAAGCTGATAGCTTGCAAAAATTCACTCTTTCATTATTACAGAAACTCGGGGAACTTAAAACAGAAATTGTGGTTCATGGGATTGAGGCAAATTCCAAGGAAAGGGGAGTGTGACTTCAAAAATATTCATAATCAAAGTGTGGACTGCTCACAAACCAAACTCTCCCACACTCACACACACACACCAGGGATCTTTAATCTCACTAAGGATTCAAAATTGGAATTTCTGTAAATTAGGGAGCCACTGGCTCTGCTCCTTTGGGCTGAAATGTTGAGAGGAACATCCTGCTCCATCTTTCACTCTGATCATCCCTGCACACTTGGATATGCCACATTCTCCTGTCAGTGAATTCTTCATGTAAACCAGTTTGTGCTGAAGTAGAGGACAGCACTTCTGAGTAGAAAAAAAGGCCCAAATTCTGTTGTAGAAAGGCAACAGAATGAACTGGGGGGAGACCTAGCTCTCCAAATAAATTCATCCTATGTTACTTTCGTTTAGGATGAACAATTTAATGCAAACTGCTGGCAGAACACACTGTGGGACACTGCTGCTAAAGGTGTGGGTTAGAAAAAGAAATAACTGAGAATGGCTTGCTCTCCCAGTAAACTCAATAAATGTCACTTCTCAGGGGAAAATAAAAAAGAAAAAAAATTGTTTAGAACAGAGAATTGAGAAAAATCATGTTTAGCCCTAATAGACAGATAGTATTTAGAGGACAAATGTTAGGGATAAACCTTTTTCACTAAGATGGCATTTTTTTGTTCACTCAGCCTTTTAAAGACAATGTTCTGTTTTTTCTATTATATGTAACTCATACATGTACAAACTAATCTGAAGTATGAACTGTCACAATGCAATAGCACACCCAAAATGAGGGCAGGGCTCAGATCTCAGAAGCAGACCCAGCTGGACTGATGTCCCCAGGAACCTTCAGCATCACTTTGAAGCCAAAGCTGGTATGGATCATAAAAATCCACATCAATGCATTTGGACACTACAACAACACTTCTGCATCTCACCTGCCTTTACCTTTATTCACAAATCATGTTATTTGCTGGATGCTCACACAGTTCATCGTGTGAAAACAAACACGTGGTGACCACTGGAGGACAGGGACACGTGACACAGCTGGCCTGAGATCATCCAGTTCTGATACAGGACAAATCTCATTTAATGGGTCAGCTCCTGGCCCCCACAGTCTGTCTGGGGACTCCCTGGCTGTGCTGCTTTGTCTGACCAGAAACTCAACAACAGCAGCAAAATGTGAGGGTTTCCTTTCCACTGCCCTTGACTGCTCTCCACTCAAGCCCTGGTTAGAGCTGTTGGGGTTTCTCTAGAGGCTTACATCACTACAACCCAGGATAAAGAAACCTCTGGGTTGGCTGAGCTGTTTTTTGGCAAACGCCATTGGTTTTTTCCCCATGAATCACGAGCCTTCATTAAGTGCCCCTAAGTGGTGTTACAAACCTACAGCAGAGCCTGGAGTTTGCATGAACACAGCCAGGTCAGGGACAGCAGCAGCATTAATGCCAGAGTGCCCAAAGGGACCCAGGATGGGGGAAGTCAGTCTGCTGTTACTAAATACTCCCTCCCACACCCCTAATTTCCAGGAGAACAGGGCCATTTGGAGTGAATGAGTTCACAGCCCATGGAGACAAAGGGGGCACTTGTGTCCTTCAGGTTCCACCCATGTTCAAGGACTCACTCCTTAAAGCCCTGGAGATATGCAAGCATTATGCACAGATTGTTTACAATTAGATTCATCACACAGTTTAACTAAATTCCACTGTCAGGACCTGTGTGAATCCTGCTTCAGCTCCTTCACCTCCCTGGTGCCACTGCCAGAGCATCAGAACTGGCCCAGCTCTGGTCTGGAACATGACCTGCCCAACTGGAAAAGCCCAGAAAACCAGCTGGAGTGGTGGAACAGATGGGATCTGCCCCATGAACGGGGTAAAAAGTGGGTGGAAAGGGAGGCAAAAGCCTTGCAGAGCACAAAGGCAGCTCTTGGGCTCTCCCACAATAACCTGTCACAGCTCTTGTTGATCACAGTGGAATTAATCAACCAGTACCTACAAAAACGATGAAAAAAATGCGTGGCAGATGACAAAATATTTCTGCTTAGGTATTGCTGTGTTTGTGATGTACAGTGTGTAATTAAGGTTTTTTTTAACATGTGATTAGAAGCTCTGCTTGTCCTGTGTGCTCTCACTGGGAGATCAGGGCTGCAACAAACCCCAACCGGAGAGACTCAGAGGAATCAGGAGATGGTGACTGCAGAGCAGAGGGGCTCCAGCTCCTGAGGAGGAGGAGAAGGGCAGGGAACTGCAGGAGAATTGCACACCCAGCAAGAAGAGAGTGATTCCCCCAGCCTATCCCAGCCAAGAACCAAAACCTGCACCAGAAACACACATTTTGTGCATCTGGCCCAAAGCACCACCCTGCAAACTGCAGATCCTTCTGCAATCTCTGTACCACGTTAAAATACCCTGAAATAAACACTGTACATTTCCTGAAAGATAATCTGATTACTTTACTTCTTTGCACTATCTAAACCATTTTTTTTGGTTGACATCAGATCCTGAATTACTGGAAATGTACATTAAGTAAGATCAGAAATTGGCTGGCTTTATTTAATAACCCGCAATTTAACTGAAATATCGTGGTACAGAATTGTTAACTCTGGTTACAGCTCCAGTGCTTTATTCCAACTAAACCCAGAAATGTCAGCAGGAATGGCCAGGAAAGTTGTATTAAAATATTGTCACTGGAGCAATGCTGAGAGTAGCTGTTCCACTGGAGCCCAATGAACAGCTACTGCAGGCAGAATTTTCATCCAGACCTCAAGCCTCAGCCCAATGTTATTCCACTGATTGATCAGGCTAAGCTGTGATACTTTTTAAAAACAAAAGCAAAGTATAAAAACAGCTTTCCAGTACAGAAGAGCAATATCAATTATTTTACATCTTAGGTAAGGCTCATCTCAAATTTATAAAAAGGTAGAAAGTGAAATGCTGCTTTCATATGGGATTGCATTTCAAATGAAGACTTATGCTTTTATTTCATAAATAAATAAAGACAAATTAAGATATTTGAGTAAAAACACCTGTCCCAAAAAGGCAGATGCTGTTCTGAAACGTGTCTTTTTAAATTCCTAATATGAAAAGGAATCAAGGTACAGGGTTTTCTCAGTCCTGGAAATTCAGGATACCTGGAACCTGAGCTTCACCTCAATGCAGTTCTCTTCATTTGAATTTTCTGTTCTCCACTTGAGTATCTGACCCAGCACAGCTGTGCAAGAGGCATCAATATTTTTATTTAAATGTGGGATAAATGGGACATCAAACATCACATGGCCAAGCTGAAAATCTGAGCCTTACATTCAGTTCATGGAAATCCAGGAAGTGCAGCAAACATCTCCATGGGACAAAAAAAACCCTGCTTTTGATGCAATCATTTGTCATACAACCTTAAAGAGCTGTAAAAGAAGAATAAAATTCACTGTCTGCAAAATTGAACATACATTTGCTGAGATGTTTCTAATTTTGCAATCACATTTTGAAAAACATTAATTACACACTGTACATCACCAGGACAGCAATACCTAAGCAGAAATATTTTGTCATCTGCATTCATTTTTTTCATCATTTTTGTAGGTACTTGTTGATTAATTCCACTGTGATCAACAAGGGCTAAACCAGCAACACTTTTCTGGGACATCCTGGCAAGTACAAACTCTTCCTGAGTGAGACTCTAAAAATCACATTTCACCATTTATTTCTTTGGTGCTATAAAAATGTGACTGTTCAGTTTTCTGTATGAACTATTCTATAGGAAAAAACAAGAGAAGAACACATTGGAAATCTGCAGACTGGACCACGTAAAAGAAAATTTCTGCTTTCTCAGCCTTCTAAAACCCAGCCTGCTAAAGCCAGAGAGCTCTAGAGTAAGCCACTCATTTTCTAGCAAAATCCTAGTGTTGAGACTTTCCAGCAATCATTTCACATCCAGCTCTGCTTCTTTCAGCTCTGTGCATCCCAGAGATGCGTGCTGCCTGCAAACCCTCCCAGAAGCAGAACTGAAATGCTGATTTTCCAGGCCTGTGTGTTTGCCAGGGAGGCACTGCCTGCAGTTAATTCAGCAGAACCCTCAGCACGGTGCCAGAGCAGCCACCACCCACCACTGAGTGACTCAGGGGTTAAAGGTGATGGGGGAGAAGCAAGGCAAGGGCTCTGAATGTGCCATTGAGGAAGGAGCAGTGAGGAATATGGATAAGCCACTCAGCTGGCCTTGAGATGCACTGAAAAAGGGAATTCAGTCACATCAGGCATGGCTCACCAGATGGTGTGTTTTGTCTTATATTTATTCATCATTTGACCCTTGGGCTGGAATGGTTTGCCTGAAATTCAATTATGTGAATCCACTGCTGATCTACAGCAGCCCGTGGTGCCCCCAAATTAATAACTTTTGGACATTTCCCTTGCAGTGTCAGATGCAGCCCTTGGAGCCTGTGAGCCTCTGCAATCCTTGGTTTTCTCCCAATTCCAGGAACACAGAAACGTGCACCAACCACTAAGAGCCGTGACAAAAACCCTGGCATTGCAGAATGTGACATAATTCATCAGGATTATCAGCTTTGATCTGATTAACCCCTCTGCCCACCCCTTCCCAAAGTGGCAAGAACAGGCAGAGCACAAAGGCAAACAACCCTTGCCTGGTTATCACAGCTGCTTGTCACTCAGGGAGGAGAGGAGAGGAGAGGGAGAGGAGAGGAGAGGAGAGGAGAGGAGAGGAGAGGAGGGAGAGGAGAGGAGAGGAGGGAGAGGAGAGGAGAGGAGGGAGAGGAGAGGAGAGAGAGGAGAGGAGAGGAGAGGAGAGGAGAGGAGAGGAGAGGAGAGGAGAGGAGAGGAGAGGAGAGGAGAGGAGAGGAGAGGAGAGGAGAGAGAAGAGAAAAGGAAAATGCTGTTTCCCTGAGGTTTTTCTGAGTTTAAACACCATTCTCCATGAGGAACAGGCAGCCAGAGCAGGACTCCCCTTGGACTCAGCTTTGCCTGAGCTGCTCCACACAATACAAAGAGAGGGGTGAGTCCCCCACCTCCTCCCAAGCTTTGGCATTGGAAGTGACCAACACAGGCTGTGCTTCATCTCTGAGCAAGTCCCACAAAGCCCTGCTCACTAAAATGTCTCAAATCACACGTTTTGTCACTGCTGTAGCAGCTTAGTGAATCTGGTTTCACTCACTGAGCATCACACGGCTGAGGGATCTCCAAAGAGGGGTGATCAACCCATGACCAGTACTGTTCTCTGAGGAGCTAAACTGCCAAATAAACACTTTATTTAAACAACCCCCTCCCAAAAAAACCCCAAAATAACCCCAAAAAACCAAAAGAACAAAACAAAAAAACAAACAAACAAAAAAAACCCCCAAAAAACCAAAACAACCAAAAATATACCCCTTCCTGAAAAAAAAAGAGGTACAAAATAAAAAGAAAGACACCTTGCCAAGTTTACTGTCACGTTATCAGCCATGGCTTGTTTTTGAGGAAAGAACCATGGCATTTACAATTCTGCTGAAGGAGGTGGAGCCACCAGGGGGTAAAATCTGGATGCAGAAAGGAAAACAATTTCATGTGTTCTACACAATCAGCTGAGCACAACTGCTGCAACATTCTCCGAGAGAAAGGTGAAAAATACCTGTGCAAAGAGCTCATTTTGAGATGATTAAATATCTGCCAGCTGCCTACAAGGAAGCTCAAGTCTGGCACAGAATGAGTTTAGCTGCCCTGAAGATTTTGTGAAGCAGAACTGACACGATGCGAATTCCACCTCTGCCAGAACTGTTCTAATGGGCTCCAGTGGAAGTTTCACAAATAATCTTATTTATTAGCAATTATGGAAAACGATGAGACAAACGCAGTGTGCTAATGGGATAATTAGGAAAGGAAAATCACAAAGCCAACTAGCATTTATAATGCTCTTTCTCCACTTCTGCAGGGCTGAAAAAGACCTCGTGTAGCCTAGATTATAAAGACAGTTTTAAGACTGCAGCTACAAAACCAAGTTACCAGATGGCTTCGAGTGACTGGATAATGCCAGCCCATGAACACCCTGAAAATCAGAGAAAAACAACAGGAGAGTGTACATGGAAGAGATGTCAGCCTCAAAGAAGATGTGTTCATCAGTTTGACAACAATCATGCTGAAAATGTCCTGACTGGAGCTTCACAGGATATTGTAAAACACTTGAGAGTGGAGCAAAAATAGTTATTGCAAATTGTTGGTGGAACAGCCTTCATTCTTTTTCTAGGTGTATGAAAAGTTAATTCTACCTCAAGGCACACTGAAAGCACCACAGAAATTTGTAGGAGTTAATTGGACAATCTTTATTATGTCAAGGGAAAGAAAGGACTTGACTGGAACACCATCAGCTAGGAAAAGCTCTTTAGTTTCAAGTGAAATCAACTCTTCAGGACACACAAATGGTACCTCTATACCTGTCACACAGAATATAATGAGCAATGAAAATGATACAAACCCAAAAGCTGATAACCTGCCTGGGAACTGGAGGCATAAAGAGCATTCATTCCCCATTATAATGGCTCGAGAAACAGAAGAGAGAACAGAACAGTAAACAAAAACTACACACTTATCAAAGTAGCATCTGTGGCCATTCCTGAGGGAAAAGTAAAGCTCATCTGAAACACCCTCTCCTCAGCAGCTCCAGGCCAGGAAAGAGCCTTGTTTGAATATAAACAGAGCCAGGATAAATCCTGATGGAGAAACTGGTGCTGCCCCTCTTGGAGACTGGCAGCTTCCAGTCTGCTCAAAGGAATGGGCAAAGCAGATGGGAACAGATGATGCCCAACTTCTGAACCTGCCAGGGGGGGACACTGGTGGAAAACAGCACTGACCCAGCAGAAAATACACTCAGGACAGGAGAGGACTTGAACTCTTGCAAGTGAAAAATAAAGCAGACTGGCAATAAACTCAGCAGCAGAGAGAGAATGAGCATCGAGCAAGGGCTCACAGTGCTTGGTTGACAGGACTTTTGACAGGCCAGGGAGGCAAGAATCCAATTGCCTTTCTGAAAACCCTGGCTGCAGACACTTAACAATTAGTCTTGACAGATGACCATGGTTATACAAAAGGATATTCTGTGATCCCAGCATAGGAATTGTTATGAAGCAGAGTGGAAAATGTCCTAATTTGCACACTACCTGATGTGTCACAGGGAGAAGACCTTGCCTGTGGCTCGTTAAAAGCAAAACAAAACAAAACCAAACTGAAGCAGATTAATAGTGAGGTCAAAATCCCAGCTCTCCTCAGCAGCCAGTTTCTCCAAATGCAGTTAGGTACACGTGGGAGATGAAAGAGCAGCTGTCAATAGTGAACACACGGAGTGCGGCTCTGCCTGAACTCAGCTCTGCCCTCCTTTGCTGATCCCCCTGGCTCTGACCCCACACCTGCAGCTCCTGGGTGTGCCCTGGGCAGGTGGGGCTCACCACACACACCATTCCCTCCCATCTTTGCCAAGGAGGGATCTGCATGGTCCAGGCTCACTCTCTGCCAGGCTCAAGCACAGGGCAGCTGAGATCTGCACTTTCTGGAGCCCTGTCAGCTCCCTGGGCTGCTCTGGCTCCTTGGGGATGTCTCTGTCCATTATGGATTCTGAACATGCACTAATGCA
The DNA here is from genome assembly GCA_034509425.1 of Eopsaltria australis. NCBI lineage: Eukaryota > Metazoa > Chordata > Aves > Passeriformes > Petroicidae > Eopsaltria > Eopsaltria australis. The sequence goes on along the minus strand of JAVTVJ010001113.1, from coordinate 785,914 downwards.
CATTCCATTTCCTCCCCTTATACAGTTTTTCCAATACATTTCTGCAATACATTCACTGCAATTCTTATCTGCTCCAGTGTCTCCACTTCCTGCCCAGGTCTTAAAACCTTAGAGCAGGTGTTTGCTCCTTGAGTCCCAGATGGAAAAGTTATTTCCCTTTCTGGGCTGCACTAGTGCAGGGTGCATGGTTCCAATTTATTCCTATTGCCAGGTTAAAAAAAATCATCACAAAGATGGTGCTGGTAAATTTTATATGAGTAAAAAGTAAATAGATCTTGGTGCTGTATAGAAAGAGATCAGACACCAAGACTTCCAAGTCTCCTGACTCAAGAGTTGTTAAACTCCTCCTGTTTTGCTTCATCTTTTCCACCAGCAAGACAGGCCACCTGACTTCATCATTCCAAAGCACCCAAGTTCTATCCTTTAGAGAGGAACCTGTATTTTATTGCAGAAGTTACCTGTCCATCTCACCAGCAGACTCACACAGTTCACCCAACTCCTTCCTTTCTCTGCTGCCTGCCATGGATCAGGACAATTAACACTTTATTGTCCCTCTAAGAGTAAAACAACAGCCCAACTGCACTCAGCAAATGCTGGGCCACTGATGATGGCTACAGGCACTGCACTGGGCTCAGCCTATTAAAAGCAGCACCTTTAATTTGTTCCAGCATTTACCTAACTAAATATTTGATGCAGCATTTCAGTAGATGTAGCAAAAAAATGATTTTTTAGCTCCTGAAAACACCACAGGAAATGTCAGTAGGAGTAAAGGGCAAGCATGGCCTGGTTATGGAGACCAGAATGTCTTCACATTTATCCAAAACAAATGTTTGCCCAGGTCAAGGTTGAAGAGCTCGAGAGAAACGTGGGAACTGAGCAGCCTCTGTTCATGTTTTTGTCGTTAAACACAGAGCATTGTTTTCCTTGCTCTGTGTTTGGTACTTCTCACAAAATAACTGCACTAGAAGAGAGGTCAAATGTAGAAAGATTTTCCTGTCATGACAGATCTGGAAGAGAGAATATTTATACAAAAATCGATGTACTTGACCTGTACTGTTCAATTTTCCTGCTAATACTGCTGGAGATTTATGTCTGGTTAAAACTGTTCCCCTCTGCAGTTTAACTTCTCTCCCCCTTGATTTTGCAGGAAGGTCACAATCCCCAGTTCATGATTTTATACTTTGCTGCCACAGAGACAAACAGCAACACAAATTCACACGAGTTCACTGCAGGATTAATGACAGCAAAACCACAGTGTTGGGGGAAACACATTTCATGCACACAAAGGCATGCACCACAAAATACTGGGCAGAAGAAGACCTAAGAAGAAAAATAAGGGCAGGGAATCCCTTTCCTCAAATGTCCTCTTGAAAATCCAAGTTGCCAGTTCAATGGTGGGATGCACAATCTTATTTTTGGTGGTTACTTTTAAGCTAGCCCATAGCAAATGGGAGGAGTGACCACTTCTGACATAGGTGTGAGTCAGTGGCACGTTTCCACCACAGTTTTCAGAGATTCCCTTCCCTAAACCCCTGCAAGAGCCTTAACCCTCTGTGTTGGATGCAGACAAAATCAAAATCCTCACTATAAAATGCTCAAGTAACCAAACACAAGTCAAAACCAAAACCCTCACTATAAAACCCCAAATAGGCAAACACAGGGCAGAGCAGGAGGCTCAGCAAGGCCAGGTAGACTCAAACCTGCCCATCACACACACAATGTAGCACGCTGACAAATGTGCATTTTTAACTTTTCAGCTAAAAGGTGTAGACAGCTGAACACAGAAAAACAAATAGAATTGATAACATAATACAGAAAAAACCCAAGCCTGACAGGACATTGTGCTGTACACAACACAGAAAGCCCAAGCTGAGCTGGCTTTAATCACAAATAATCTGTTTGCTAATAACGTTCTGCTCTTCTCAGTTTATATTCAGGGGATGGAGTTATGGTGCCTTAAGCAGAGATTCTGCTGAAGTTCCCGTTGATCATCTGGGCCTAAATAATCTAAATTCATACCTGGAGGATTCCCATGGGCAAGGGAACCAAAGGCTCTGCCACTTCCCAGAGCAAGGCTCAGGGGTCAGGAGCCATCCAGCAGCTCCTTGTCTTTGCTGTGCACACAAGGTGCAACACAAAGCACTCGAGAGCTTGAGTGTGACCAGCCCTGGTTTAAAAAGGAGCTGATAGTCTCAAGTGGCTGCCACTGGCTGAGCTCTTTGCCCAAGCTCAACAGCTGCCCTGACCTGTGTGTTTTTTCAAGCCTTTGCTGAGATGCTGGGAGTTTTTGCCCACCACACACGGTGGAGCTGACACCCCTCAGCATGGGAAGGCCTACAAATACCAGAGAGGGAAAAAAAATAACCAAAGAGAGTTTGCTTTTCTGCCAAAAAATCAGGAAAAAAAGGAGAAAAAAATAGACAGGAAGTCCCTTTTTTTCCTTTTTCTTTTTTAAGATGTGTGCATTATTAAAGAACACAGAGAACCAAAGTCATTTTGAACACAGGACAAAAGGAATGAGAGAATAGCAGGCAGTTTGTTTGTGGCACAGCTATCAGCAACAAAGCACCACTTGTTATGTGTGTGCTAAAAATACTGCAATGATTAACAGCAAGGACCAAGGAGAAAACAAATAATAGAAGAATAAATGATGTAAGGATGTTAGAAAGAAACCAAGCATGTGACATTTCAACATTTACAATAGGATCTGAACAGACTTCAGTTGTCTGCAGCATCATCCATGGTTGAGGTGTCCTGAAGGACTTTCCAGAGGCTGGGAGGCAAATGGAACAGGCATTATTCACCATGAACAGCACTCAAATATTACAGCTGCTTCCAGAATGGGAAAAAACCCTGCAAGTCCACACAGCTGACACTGCTGGATACTTAAAAAATTCCTCTTTTGAAAATGAGCAGCACAAGAACACTGGTGATGGACAATTATGTCTGAATCTGTTCTACAGAGAGAGAAATTACTACATGCACAAATCCACAGGCTTTGAAAGTTATGCTGGACAAAGGCAAGAGGAGCAAGAGAAGGAGGAAGCACTGACTGTAATGTCCTTCTAAAAATCTTCTAACAAAGCAACTGGGTTAACAAGCTATGAACCAAGTTTTCTTGTTTTACTGACTTTAAAGCAAGTGTTTCCTGTCAGGAACAGCAAAGTATTTTCTGCAGATATTTTTTAAGCATGTCAATCTTCTACTTTGAGACTGAATTTAAAGAACAAGGTTTTAAAATTAGATTAAAATTAATCAAAACAGGATCAGAGGGTGAGGAAGGAGTTTATTGCTTGCATTTTAGATGAATCACCTCATTTTAGCGTGGCAAAAAATTAATCAAAAAACGTAAGGATCAATTTGGCAAAAGGTAAATTATCACACCTGATTTTCTCTCTTAGTGTCTGAACTAAGAGTTTATTAATCCCTGAGGTGTACAGGATATTCCAATGTGTCTGTCTGGTTTTATATATATTCTTACAAGTTTCTGTTAGGATTTTGCCTTGGCACAAGACTAAATGTTACCAAAAATGACTCTCCTGCATGCAGACAGTAATGCTCTGCAATAATGGGCTCTCATTTAGTTTGGAAAAGCATCTGAAACTCTAATGACAGCTCTCCCCTTGGCAAATGGTGCAAACACAGCAAATTGCTTGGGGGAAAAAATAATTTAATCAGTGTTTTACTGGTTTTCATCTCGAAGAGAGCAATATACCATCCACATAAAAAGGTAAGATAAAACTATTACAAATTACTGGATGATTAGCCCAGCACTAATTAAGCCAAATTTGTCAGGCAATCAAAGTTTGTGGCTTAATGCCACTGCTCTATAAGGGACAAGGCTGGAACTAGCAGAAGAAGAACTAAGAGTCACTTGTGGTGCCACGATGAGGATGCAGCCTCCCAGGCCAGGGTGCATCCAAAGGAGCTGGAACTGAGCAGAGCTCAGAGCTGCATCCCTTTGCCCTTGTGCCACCTCAGAGCCAGGCTCAGAGTTTCACCACCTCAGAGCCAGGGATTTGGCTCCCAGCTGATGCTTTCTCCTTCCCAAACCTGCCTGCTCCTGCTCAGGTGGGCTCCCACACTCATGGGCTGGCCTGCAGGCTGGAAACCTGCACAAATCCACAGGGGTCATGGATGTGAGCTGGACTCTGTTTGCAGCATGCAGTTAGGGAGACACATCAAACCCACCAGCTCAATCAACAAGTGAAAGCTCTTGATGGAGATCCCACCCACAGAAGCTGTGGGATGATGTTTGGATGCTCATGGCTCACCCTGCAGGTCCATGCTGTGTTTCTGACAGGCATCTCTCTCACCTTTAACACAGCAAAGCCTGGGAGCTCCCAGGAGCAGCCCAGGATCCCTGCTGGAAGCTGGAATCTCCAGGGAGAGCCCTGTCAGGTGTCCCAGCCCTTAAACAGCCAGCTCAGCCTGGGCACAGGAGGAGAGTGGGGAGCAGTGACAGCACTGCCTGGCTGAGGAGCCACAGCAAACTCCTGCACTTTCTCCATCCTGGTTTACTGCTTCACTTTGCACATGGAGACCTTAGAAAGGAATGAGAATCCCATGTCTTATTCCCCTCTTAAACTTCTACAATCTCTGTGACTCAATCAAAGGAGAAAAAAAGACTGGAGAGAAAATAACTAGTTTAAGAAAGCAGCTGAAAGCCAGCAGGTAAGTCCAGCTCCCTTCACCTATCCCACATAAACCTGCTCAACTCCTGCACTGGTAGAGTCTGATTGTCACCCTGGAGCCTGTGACAAGCCTGCAGTGCCACAGCTGGCACTGCCACAGCCAGAGAGCCCCTCCAGCCCAGGGCAGTGCTGCACTTTGCTGTGTTCCAGGGACCCCCAGGTTTGTGGGGCTGCTTGTTCTGCTGAAAAAACCCCTTTGTGAGAGATGGAAATGAAAGCAGCAGCCCTTAGCAGGAGCTGTCCCTGCAGGAGAAGAGCAGCAGCTGTCACACACGGGGATGGCACAGCAGGGACAGTGTCTCAGAGTTTTGGTGGCTACAAAAAAGTTTTGCTTTGGACTCAACAAAAGGCTGAACATCTCTTGTAGGGTGTCTCTGCCTCAGAGCAGCTCCTGCAGATCACACCGTCTCTCTTTCTGTACCTGCTCCATGCAGCTAGCTTTCTTTCTTGGAAGTATTTGAATCATAAAACTTGTTTCCACTTGCCTCACTGAAAACCTGCTCTGAGCTTCCTTCAGACTATCCAGAGTAGCAACCAGAGGCTGCCAGCCCAGCACTGACATGGAAATTCAGCTCTGAGCTGTCCCAGGGCAGGGGAGCTCAGCCCAAGTGCCCTACAAGGACTTTGGGGACCCCCAGCAGCAACCTGGGCTCACAAGAAGGACCTCAGGAGCACAAATGCTGCTCCTCCAGTAAGAGGCAGTGATTAATCACACAGCTGTATGCTGTGGGAGTGGAAATGAAAAGCCTTTTATTGGCAGCCTCATTATTTAGTGATAATTAGAGCCCAGTGTGCCATAAACTGCCCCCGGATTTTATTTCTACAAAAGAGGAGGTAAAATCACTGCTCCTTCTGAAGAGCTCTTCAGTCAGCCCCCAAGTATAAAGGAAATTGGAAATGCAGTGGCAGAGTTAAATCCAATTCAGAATTAAACAAACCTTTACCCACTCTGTGCTTTTCAGGGAGAGCTGTTGCTTAAATTATTCCTGCAGCTTTACTTGCTCAGTCTCCAGCAGCTCTAATCTGCCTCATTTGTAATTTCTCCCAACTGCAGGAGGCACATTGGAATTGCCAGAGAAGATCAGCTCACCAGCACATCCAGCCCTGAATTCCTGCCTCTGGCCACTGCCTGACTTCCACCCTGCACTGTGAAGCTAACAAAAGGTGTTTTTCTGAACCAGGATGCCAGCCTGCAGCCTCAAGCTTTAAACTCACATCTTGCCCCCACCTCTCCTCCCAAAGATAAACATTGAGCTTTATAATCTGTTATGCTGGAGTATCCTTCACCAAAAACAAGGCACAGAAGGAATTTCTTCCCCAACAGGAGAGATGTCATGAGGCACATCCCAGGGCTCAGAGGGCTGGGATGTGTTCCAGGAGTTACAGAAGAGAGACCCAAAGCACCGAGGGACTGAAATTACACCCACAGCTGTCATTCTCTATCAAACCCCTGGCCTTGCCCATGGTTTTACATAAAAGGAGTGTGTTACCACATTTCACTACAAAGTGAACAAGCAGCAACTTCTGATTAAAAAAATAAAATTCCTTAAGCTTGGCAATATCCAAATAAAAGCCACTTCTAGCTTTGTGACAGAGCACCAAACCCACCCCCAAAGTGGCCAGGGCACCTGAGGAGGGCAGGGATGGAGCTGGTGTGTTCCCCTGGATGCCTGGGACATTCCTCCACCAGCACACTGCAAGTGCTGATAATCAGACAGCACTAAATCCTGATTTGGGCTAGGAAAGAAGCTCAAGGCTTCTCAGCTCTAATTTAAAAGGCAGTGCAGTAATTTTCTGTCACTTCCCTGTGTTCATTTGACGTGCCAGTCACAGCAGGTGAGGAACCACACTCCCATTTTGGTGTAATTTCAAATAACAACAGCACATCATTGCTGAAGGGTGATTAGTACCAGCCTTCCATCACAAGGTGAGTGGCACAACATCACAAGTTCAGCTTTCTGCTAAAGCTTGTGATCACTCCTACAGAATCTCTGAAGTTCTGGCACTGCATTCAATGGGGAGAGTGACTCTCTGGACATCACTGTTACAGCTGAGCAGTTTATAAAAAAGCTGAATTACTGCATTAACTCAGCAGAGAGGAAAAAGCCACTTTGCATGGATTCTACTGAAAAAAAAAATCAAGTAGCTTCAGTTCCATTAAACTATTATATTCTTGAAATGCTAATTTTATAGTGAAGTCTAATACACGGAGCAATTTCAAACAGGACCTGGCTGGGGATGCTCTGCACGATCTATGAATATTCAGCAGCAATTTGAACCTTGAGCTCCCCCTTGTGCCACGCGGCCAAATTACGAACAGAATAATCGGGGTTTCCTTCTCTGCCGCGGCTGGTGGGGATTGTGGGAGAGTTTGGGATTTGGGACCCAAGAATGCTGGAGCAATCCCTGCCCAGCCCATCCCCACACGAGGGGTTAAAATCACACACAGCCCCTGGCTGGGAAAACAGACAAAGGAAGGCAGGAACGAGGGGCTTGTACTTGTGCTCAGCTCCCAAAAATATGAATATTTCATAATGCCACTGCCACATCAAAATGCAGCTGCAGCTGAATGCATGTGATCCATGCTCCGTGCAAAATGCAGCATCCAGACTCACCCTCCTCATGGATTCCTTCCTTCTCACAAAACAATGCTTGTGACACGTTTTTCAATGGATATTTTCCCCCTGAACCCACATAATCTGAGGCACATACATGAAAACAGCCTCTGAAAAAGCAAGTGTCACCTCCAGCCTGAGCCAGTCCAATGTTCTGAAGACAGAGAACACCACAGGCAATAATTGCTTGTGTAGACAACAAATGCTCCAAGGACAGTCTTTGAGGCCACTCATTCCAACCCCCCATTCCAGATTCATTCTTGGACTCTGCACTAATAGCTCATCTATGAATTGATAAGGAAAATACAGATTTGGTTACATCAGTGCCACTGTGCTGTGGGTAACTAATGCTGACACCTGAGTGCTCCAAGAATTACAATCATCCATCTCCCTAAAGGGTTTCTTCAAGCAAAGTTCCCTGTTTTGAAATATTTCTGTTCCCCTCATAAGGAAAATCTGTGCCTGTAACTGAGTTTGGTTTATAAACCACACACAAATAAAAACCACTTAAAGGTGACACTGCTTAAAAACCAAACGAATGCACATATAAAATACATCTTACAAATGTGCATCAAGAACTTGCCTTGCACCAGAGGTTTATATCAAGATGAAATGCTGCTCACCTTACAACCAAAGAGGAATTAGACTTTAGCAATTGCATTTATATTGAAATAGGAAAGAGCTGTGTTTATGAGGAGTCTGTGCTCTGATGTTTTTCTGGGCCTTCAAGCACAGCTCTGCTGTAAATCTGCTTTTCCTGAGATTGATGCCACTCTCCTGCCCTCCCTTCTGAATCAGGAACTCCCAGCATAAAGGCAAGGAGTTGACATGAGTAGCCTTCAAATCTCCTCCTAGGTTTTGAGTGGGGTGTTTTTGCTTTGTTTTAATAATTTCCTTGATTTTCCCATCATTTTCTACAACAATAATTTGGTATTTTTTCCCCAGACATAGGTACTGATTTGCACTGGGCTGAATGCAGATCCCCCATGGAATGAGCACTAATTAAGCAGCTTCATTAGATGAATATTCCTCATTTCCAATCTGGGGTTTTGTGGGTGATTTTTCAGGCAGTCTTAACCCAGTGGATATGGGCAATATGGATTTAATAATCACACATGGTTTTACTCAGAATCTTGCCTGGCACTTTGTCAAATGCCTCACAGAAATCTAAATGCATTAACAGAGTTAACTTTATCAAACTCCTGTGAATGCCAACAAAAACCCAGCACCAAGATTGCCTGATAAGATCCTGTTTAGAAACCAGAGTTCCCTGGAATTATGTTTCCATCTCCAGGTCCTGTATGACCCTTCCTAATTACAATCACCATCCCATTCCCTAATTCTGGAGCAGCCACACCTCAGGAGCTTTTCCTTTTCCTCCCAGGTTTTCCAGGCAGTGTTTGAGTAGTGAAACCATTTTTGTGACCTTACAGAAGAGGATTTGTCCCCACAGGCTGCACATCCTGGAGAGACACAGCACCCACCAGGGTTACACCCTGCTCCACCCTTCAAAAATTGCATTTTTCAAGCCTAAGCTGTGCATGGGGTGGCACATTTTGGGCAGGGAAATGAAGAAAAAGGGCAAAAGCACTCGTTTTTAGTGGCAATCAAAGGCTGCCCCAGGAATTGGGTTCCCTTCCACCCATCTTCTGCACCCTCAGCAAATCAAAGCAACCTCTGTCCAGGACTGTGAAACTGCTCTTTTCCTTTGTCTTGTAAAACAAATTTATTGTGTTTTTTCAAAATAATTGAATTCTAGCCTAATTCTGCTACTGTAAAAACCCAGACAATCAGACTTGCATTGGTATCAGGAGGGCACCTGGCCAAACCTGATGGATTTTAGCATTTCCTCCACTCTCCCCTGGGATGTGTGTGTGCCTGAGCCTCTGGTCCTTGGTGGGGAAAGAGCTGAAATTTGAATGTTTCTGTGTTCCCACATTCTCCAGGAGGATCAGGACCAGGCAATCCCCAATTCCTAAGCACAGCCACTCTTTGGGTGATGTGGAAATAACACACTGCAAAGATAGTTTGGTGCATCCTCAGTGCGAAAAGTTTCCAGGCATCTGATGAGTGCAGATTTAAATACTCAAATATAATCAGCACACTCCTCCCTCCTCTTACTCCCTGAACCATCACAGAATGTCTTAGCTCCCATGTGCCACCCATGCTCATTCACAACTGCAGTCTATCAATCCCTGTTTACAGCAATAAAAGATCAGGAGGATTTATTTTGAAAATTTCAGTTTTTAGATTTAAAAAAAAAATCATTCTTCTCCTTCCTTATTTTCCATAGCAAAGTAGAGAAGAAGAAAGAAAATAGAGGTGCTTGCAAAGCCAGAGAAAAATAAAGCAAAATAAAATAATTGTTTAAAAATTTCTGTCTTCTCTCTTGTTCAGTGCTACACGAAAAATAAAACCCCAAAACCTCATCATGAACAACTCCAAAACTGGGATTTTTTTTTTTGTTATTATTGTTGTTGATTGAGCTTCCACATCATAAGGAGGAAATCTTAGCTCCCAGTGCCACCAACTCTTCCCACAGCTCACTCTGCCTTCACAACTGGAGTCTATCAATCCCTATTTACAGCAATAAAGGATTAAGAGGATTTATTTTGAAAATTTCAGAGTTTTTAGATTTAAAAAAAAAAAAAAATTCTTCTCCTTATTTTCCATAGCAAAGTAGAGAAGAAAGAAAATAGAAGTGCTTCCAAAACCAGAGAAAATTAAAGTTAAATAAAATAATTGCTTAAAAATTTCTGTCTTTTGTTCAATACTAATTTGAAAAATAAAACCCTCAAAACACCTTGTCACGAAGAACTCCAAAATTGAGATTTTTTTTTTTTTTTTTTTTTCTCTTGTTGTTGTTGATTGAGCTTGCAGATCTGTGAATTAAAAAAATTATCATTTGGGAAGCACGTTTATCTCTTCTTTGGAAGATGTGTGCCAGTTTTCAGACATTTGTTTTTAGATAAGGAAAAAAAAACAACATGATCAAGTGCCCTTGCTTTCTGAGAAGAGCACAGCAAAAGGCTGCCCATGAGATGGCCTGGACACTCAAAGTGAAATTAAACTTGAGAAACTTCAGCTGGAGAGTGTGTGTTTCTGGGAGATAAACATGTCCCACATTCCAACAAATCAAAGTTAATCTATTGTTAGCTCTCTTTTATTCCATCAGCTCTTTGGATTAGGCTACACAGCTTCACTCCTATGCACTAGGAATTGAGTAGATGGAAAAATCTTTTTTTATTCTTCTTACTTTAAAGAATACATTTTTCAAAGCCTGCTTATAACTCCTTGGCTGGCAGGAATTACCACCATAAGTACTGTGTAAGAAATATATTCTCAGCACAATGCAGAAGGCTTTCATGGTGGATTTGAGGGAAGTAATGAAAATTAACATTAGACCTGAAACTGGGCAGGCACTGCACCTTTCCACACCAAGTCTAACAGCTTGCCTTCAGATTTGCATGCTGGCCCATATTTGACATTTTTAGCTGCAGAGCAGGTGCTTTTGGACATTTTTAATGCATCTGCATATTTCTGCCTGTCACTCACTGCAGTGCCTTAAGTGTGAAAAGGAAAATGGCACCAACCCCACATCAAACACTGCCTGTGGAACGTATCAACAGTGACTGTGCCACCTCCCTGTATCAGAAATGAGTTTACACAGCACCTGTGGTTTATTTGTCCCAAACAGTGCTCCACACCTCATGGGTGAGGTGCTGCAGGCAGTGAAGGATGCTCCTCCCACAGGACTCTGTCATGACCAGGAAACATCAAGCACAAGGTGTGGGACCTGTCCAGCACCTCTGGCAGAGCCCCCAGCAAGGCTGTGATTGCCCATCCCATGGTTCAGGGCAGTGGGGACCTGAGAGAACCCCAAAAACCAGCCCTGTGTGCTGCGACAGGCACCCAGGGGTGTCCCAGTGGTGTCACTTTGTGTCCTGCTGCTCTACCCTGGGCAGGGCTGGGATGCCTTAGGATTTCAGCTTTTATATTTTTCAAATCCTCTGCATAACTCTGAACTCCATATGAAGTGTAGTTACTGTCTGCAGTTTGGTCACACAGGACAATCCTTCCAGGCCTGAGAACCAAGGACACCTCACAGCCTCAGGGCCCAAAAAGTATCAACAAAAGTGAATTGGGGGCAGCAAACTGGGGGAATGTGACTGCAGTACCTGAAGCTGGAATTGGACAATTAACCCCTGAGATGCAAATGGACCAAACTGATCTCTGTGTGAGAAACTGGTGCCCATTGTCCATGCTGGGTGCAGCCTCTGGGAGGCTCCTGCACTGCCCAAGGTGCATCTGTTGAAGGCCTTTAATAAATCCCCACCTTATTCTCTAATAAATTCTGATATTCTCTCTGTCCAGCCTCTGTTCTAGGGAGCCACTCCAAGGCATCACTAAAGCCACATTTTGCACAAACTGACAGAAGAGTTACAGAAACTGTGGATAAAAAGGGCCAAGGCCACCAGGAAACTCACACCAAATTGAATTTTTTTGCTTTCACTTACTGATTTTCTCCACCCTTCTCTCCTATTGTTCTTGGCCCTTTTATGAGCTGCTCTGGACTGTTGCTTTCTGTGCTATCTGCTGATAATTGCAGGCAGTGATGAAGTGGAGAACTGCAAGCAACTGGTCTGCTGGCTCAATAATGCAATCTCACATATGGACGAGCCCTAAAAAGCAATCTATCAAAAGAGGAATAAGCCTCCCCTCTGTCCCAGGGGCAGAGACAAGGTTTTATTAAAAAAGGAGGAGGGGGTTATGGGTGAATGTCTTTGTTGAGAATTTTTACAATTATATTTCAGTTTTCCTCTCAACACTGAGCTCCCACATCTCCCGGGTGTTTTGCCTGTGTAAAACAACAAGATGCAAACAGGCCAGTTTTCATTTAAAAGCACATCAAATAAAAATGACCCTCAGGCTGTAACCTATGCAACAATCATTGAACAATTTCAGGCTATTCTAAAGGAGCTTTTCCACTGAAAATTTTTCCAATGAACTCTCAAGCACATCCTCCAATCTTGCTGAACTCATCAAGCTTAGCAGGAAACCACCTCACTAAATGCCCTACAGTAACAGCATTAAATTCTCTGCATCTTGGATGTATATTCTGCATGTAGTTTGTAACATCCAGTGCATTAAATGCTCTCTTAGCAACTAAACAACCTCTCTTCACCAAAATGAGCTCACTCAGATTCTTAATACCAGACAAAACCCCAGATGCCCACGGGAGAGCATAATTCACTAACAACCAGTGCACCTCTGACCCCTCACCCCTTCTGAGAGATCTTCAAAAACAGCTCTGAAACACAAGCCTTGGAACCCAAATCCATAACTCTGCTGGACATCAAAAAACCCCAATAAATCAGACTCGATTTACACACAGTGATCCCAAAGAATGTTCTATCTCCCCATCCTCACGAGCTGCAGACTAGGAATGATCTGTCTCCTCTTTTCTCTCTCTCTGCCTCTGGAACTCCCCATGGGCAACAACCCCCTCCTCCACCTGCCCCCATCTCAGAGCTACAACCCTTCTGTCAGCTGATTTCCATCCCAGAGTGACTGTGCATGACATTCTGGGCCTTTGCTGTGTTTAAGGCACTCACCCAGGAGCAGCAGCCCATCAAACCCTCCCTACAATAATGCCTTTATCCCAGCACAGCGAACTGAGCCATCTCACCCTGCATTCCCTTGTTTCTCTCCTTCTGGTTACTCACATCTGCAGCCTCCTTTTAATGAGCTCTGGGCTCCCAGAGATAAAACCCAGCCTTGTCCCCTCTGTGTCCCCAAGCCAGATGCAGCTCAGCAAGTGAGAGTGACCACGGGGGAGCTCAGCTGGAGACACATCCGACTGAACTCATCGAGCTGCATTTGGGGTAATTTGAAATTGCCACCTTCTCTCTGTGACCCTGAGCAGCTTTTCCCACTTTCAGGGTTACCCCCTGGCACGAATTAGCTGGCAACAGGTGACAGAATGAGAGGAGACAGCCCTAAGCTGAGCCAGGAGAAGTTTAGGTTAGATGCTAGAAATTCTTCACTGAAAGGGTGATTGGAATCATCTGCCCAGGGAGGAGGTGGAGTCACTGTCCCTGGACATGGCACTCAGTGTTTAATTGATGAGGAGGTGTCAGCTCATAGGTTGGACTTGATGGTCTTAAAGGTCTTGTCCAGCCTGGTTCATTCTGTGGTTCCTGTGATCTCTCTCATCTTACCTTGTTTTCCTGAGAAACAGTTTCTCCCTGTCCTGTCTTGCCTGGCAGAGCAGCACCTGCCTTTCCACACCTGCACCAGCAGCCACTGGCAAAGAACAGCTACTGTCCAAAAGAACTTCCTCTGACTGCTGGTAATGACCCCATTAATTGCACAATTAATGAATTAATCCCAATTGAGTAACCCAGGAGACTGATATAGTCAGGTGACTGCAATGGATCACAGCCTGCTGATTTCTGCCTTTTTCACATGAAATTCTAATGCAATCACCAGCTGAGGACAGCAGATCTACAGGTGTCCCTTCTCCAGGTGTGCTCTTACAAATAGTTACACCTGGTGGGACATCAATAATGTTTCTTCCTGAAATTTGCAATCACAGGCTAAAATTTAAATAATCTTGTGATTTGGAGCCCCAGGTCTGTGTAAGGAAGCATTGAGGACAAATCCAATCAAGGGGTCTTTAAATTGGTGGTGGGTTTTCAACTCCATTATATCCTCCCCTGAGAAAGTTAAAAAAAAAAAGCAGGATTGTGGAGTGGGGAAAGTCCTCCTCTCCTGCTGGATTTAGAAAGTTGAGAGAAAAATGTTCTAAGGTTTGAAGAGCTTAAAAGAGTAAAATTATTTTCTTGGTCCATTCAAAACTCAGAAGAGAAAAGCCAGAAAGCTGCCAAAGCCTCAGTGCCCAGGATGGCAAAGACACTCTTTCCATGTGGGTAACCAGGTTTGATCAAGGATCCCTAATTCTGGGCTGTCTTTTGGTGCCAACTCTCAGTTTACTTCTTGTATGACTCCCAAATTCACACCCACTAGATTTCAAATGGGATTAAATTCCTCTCTTGGTAAGTTCACCTTCTGTTTGTCTCCTTTGCTGGGCCTATCAGCTCAAGACAGAATTTCCTGCAGTTAAACATTGTGCGCATCTGTTCAGCTATAAATTAATCACTGCCAGATAGGAATAAAGATAATTAGTTTCCTGGAGTGCATCTTTTTCTTTAGCTGTTAATTACCTACACAGGGACCTGCACCTTTCATAGAGTCAGCATAATCACAACATTGAAATGCCATTATTCAAACTCTTTCTGAGAAAATATTCACCACTTTTATACCTCAGCAGCATGGAAACATCTGTGTTTTTTATCAGATGAAGACACGATTATATTCACCATTAAAGCAAAATGAAATGAGTTATCACAATGTTTAAAGTTAAATTCCTGAGCTGTTGGATTGCAATACAATAAAAATGAGCTGCTGTGGACACAACACAGTGAGAACACCTGGATTCTCCTTCCAGTTTTACAGTGGCCATTCCTGTGGCTTCCCCTTTTTTCCAAGCACCTTCTTACAAACTCAGGTGACACTTAGCCAATGCTGCAGCCTGCAACTTCTATGAATGAAGTAAAGAGTTTTGCACTGCCTTCTTGCTTAGCATAAAAAAATTCACAAGTTGTTTGGAAATTGGTAATTTACAGAGATGCCCGCTCAAAAAATGAACATATATTTCTAGAAGGCTTTCCAGAGTAGAAAACATAAAACCCAACAATATATAAATTCAACTTCTTGTACTGTTATGCAAGAAGTATTTTTCAGGGGAAAAAAACCCCAAACACACAGAAGAAATCCTCCAGTCCAAAGAAATACTTAGCAATTTCTCCCCATGAAACAAAAACTGCCAGCTGGGGATTTTTATGTGACTCCAGTAAGTGGACTTCCCTCTGCCCATGGGATCAGAAACCTGAGCCCCAGAAATCCTCCCCTTTCCCAAGGGTTGGTTGTCTAATCCCTTTGTATTTCAGATTGAAATAAATGACCAAGGGGGAGGAATTTCTTCTGCTGTCTCCCAGAGCAGAGAGGTGCAGCTCTGCCACAATTCAGGGGATTCCCCAGGCCCCTGTGGAGGAAAGGAGCCTCATGTCTGTCCCAAAGCCCCTGCAGGGGCCTGTGCAAGAGCAGCACCTTTTGGGAAACCATGGGATGGGTTCCCACAAGGAGAACATCACCCATTTCCTTCTGCAATCCCCTTGAGTGTCTGAGGTCAAATACACACTGAGGATCCACCAGCATTTAAACTATCAATGCCCAAACTGTTAGACTCCATGAAGAATAAAAGTAAGATTATATCCTGTTGATGGTTTATTCATCTTATTTTTACAAAAATTCTATTCCAATAGAGAGGGTGATGGAAAAAGGGAGGCATGGAAGGAATCCTCTTCCCAATGACAGGAGTGAGCACTGAGGGCACCTGCTGAAACCAATGTCTAAGATGGAAAATGGAGGTGAAGAAGCACGTGACATTTCCCTGATGGAACACACAGGAAATCCACACCAATGAACCTTTGAGAGCTGAACTCCTGCAGAAAATGCCCTGAGGAGAGGTGTAGGTTGAGTATCAGGAGAAAGCTCTTCACCCAGAGGGTGGGTGGGTACTGGAACAGGCTCCCCAGGGCAGCGGGCACAACACCAAACCTGTCTGAGTTCAAGAAGTGTTTGCACAACGTTCTCAGACACGTGGTGTGACTTGGAGTGACCTGTGCAGGGCCAGGAGTTGGACTTGGTGATCCTTGTGGGTCCCTTCCAACTCAGCACGTTCTGTGATTCAAAATGCAACGTAAAATCCAAATTCAACACCAGGAAGTTCATCTTCTCCTAACGTCAGACACCGTAATGTTTTCCACCAAGGAATGGTCTGAATATCCTCTCCTCCAGCTGCCAGAAGGTGGTAGTATTTCAAAATATTAATATTATTTATGAGGAAACACAGCCCCTGCTTTCTGAAGGCTGGCTGCCTGCCAGTGCTGTATTTATTGTGCTCACAAGAGTTACAGACCGAGCTCTGCAGAGGGCCTTGGTCTGGAGCCCTGGGTGTCAGAGGGACCCGAAAACAAACTGCAGAGCTTGGCATTCCACACTGCAGGAAAGGGACTCATACCTGCTTGTCAAACATCAATGGCAACTCCTGGAATCTGCAGGAGAAAGGGAGTGAAATATTCCCAGGCTGAGAACAGAATCTCTGAAGGATCACTTGAGGCCAAGCCTCACCGTGGAAATGAACACCTCTTCACAAAGCCATTAAATCTGCCAGAGCTTTTCCTGCTACCTTCAGAAATGAATTCTCCAGTGAGGACAAAGCAAGTTTTAGGATGGATCTGTAATTAAATAAGGCTGCCAAAGAACAAGTCTGACTCATGTTAAAAGCCAGCTCTTGGCATTCGGTGTCTGAGTGTCTGTCAAGGTAACCTGAACAAAAGCCATCCCACAGAGGTGCTAGCAAAAGAATTCTGAGCATTTGATCATAAATGAACAAAATTCTGCAGTCTCAGAACCAGGGTGAAATTGCTGCAGCCACATAAATATAGTGCATACTGCTTGGACCAGATGTGGTTAGTCAGAGGAATTGGTTTTAGCAGACACAAACCAGATGTCTGAACCAAAGAAATGAAATGCAATGGATTTTTGCAGGATACCATAGGCAGAGAGGGCACTGCTGGCTGATCCCTCCTGAGCAGCTCTGCAGGTCCCCATCAGTGCTCTCAGGATGAGCTGAGGGCAGGAGGTGTTGGGTTCCACTCTGTGTGTTATAGAAAAGCAGGGCTGGAAGGCCCAGAGGTGCCCAGGAAGCACATCCAGGGCACCAGGAATGGGCATGGGAAAGAGGATCATGGCTTTGTGGCCTCTGCACCCATTGTGGGAGAGGATTGTAGGGTGTGACCTTCTAGGGGATTGTTTATCTTTGCTGTTTATGGGATGGCACAGCCTGGGGGTGGGATGGGATCAAGGGAATTTTCACTGCACAGTAGCCATGGGGCAGTGGCCATGGGGCAGTGGCCATGGGACAGTGGTCATGGGGCAGTGGTCATGGGGCAGTGGCCATGGGGCAGTAGCCATGGGGCAGAGGCCATGGGGCAGTGGCCATGGGGCAGTGGCCATAGGGCAGTGGCCATAGGGCAGTGGCCATGGGGCAGTGTCCATGGGGCAGTGACCATAAGGGAGTGACCATGGGGCAGTGGCCATGGGGCAGTGGCCATGGGGCAGTGGCCATGGCAGTAGCCATGGGGCAGTGGCCATGGGGCAGTAGCCATGGGCAGTAGCCATGGGGCAAGTGGCATGGGGCAGAGGCATGGGGCCAGTGGCATGGGCAGTGGCCTGGGGCAGTAGCCATGGGGCAGTGGCCATGGGGCAGTGGCCATGGGGCAGTGGCCATGGGGGAGTGACCATAGGGGCAGTGGCCATGGGGCAGTGGCCATGGGGGAGTGACCATAGGGCAGTGGCCATGGGGCAGTGGCCATGGCAGTAGCCATGGGGCAGTGGCCATAGGGCAGTGGCCATGGGGCAGTGACCATAGGGCAGTGGCCATGGGGCAGGGGCCATGGGGCAGTGGCCATGGGGCAGTGACCATGGGGCAGTGACCGTGGGGCAGTGGCCATAGGGCAGTGGCCATGGGGCAGTGGCCATGGCAGTGGCCATGGGGCGGTGGCCATAGGGCAGTGGCCATGGGGCAGTAGCCATGGGGCAGTGGCCATGGGGGCAGTGGCCATGGGGCAGTGGCCACAGGGCAGTGACCATAGGGCAGGGGCCATGGGGCAGTGGCCATGGGGCCGTGGCCCATAGGGCAGTGGCACATTGGGGCAGTACCATGGGGCAGTGGCCATAGGGCAGTGGCCATGGGGCAGTAGCCATGGGGCAGTGGCCATGGGGCAGTGGCCATAGGGCAGTGGCCATGGGGCAGTAGCCATGGGGCAGTGGCCATGGGGCAGTGGCCACAGCAGCAGCCATAGGAGCAGTGTCAGCAGCAGTCCCAGAGTGATCTGGAGCAGTCTCAGTCTCTGTGTGTAGAATAAAGAACTCTGTACAGCATCACAGTCTCCTCAGAGCAGTCCTTGACCCTGCGCTGAATCCTGCAGGAGGCACAGGGAAATGGGCTTTTTGAAAACACAAGAAAAGATCTCTCTTGGAATTCTGCCAGACTGGACCCACATGGCTGGGCCAGCTCACATGGGTTGGACTCAATGATCTTGAAGGTCTCTTCCAACCTGGTGATTCTGTGATTATCACAGAACCACTGCCAAACATCTCCTCAGCATGGAATATCACACCAGATCTCCTGACATTCCTCCTGCTGGTGGAGATGGATGGGATGAAGGAGACAAATGAGGGCAGTGGCTGTGTCCCCTCCTGGTCCTGTCCATGGAAGCTCCTTCCACTCCAGGGATTTCCACATCAGCCCTAAGCAGCTCCAGAAAGGGCTGGAGGAGGTGACACAGCCCCAAGTCACCATCTGTCCCCTCCCCTAGAGACAGGAACAGCATGCACAGACCTGGAGGGTTTTTCCAGGGAATATCTCCACTGAGAACCTCATTCCTGGCTGGGTTTGTGAAGCTCCTTCATGAGGAACCTGAGAAAAGCTGAGAGACACTGCCCAGGTCCCACCAAACCAAACACACCTAAAGGCCCTCTATGTACTCATTATTTACTACTTGAGATGATCCTTCCTGAAGACCTAAATGACATTTTTGTGTCATTAAAAATACCTCCATGTACCTACCCGCTGGCAAAAGAAGTGCAAAACCTGTCCCAACCCAGAGCTGCACATATTTACACTCAATAAAATACCCCTGACTCCCTGCATTTTGATTTGATCCCCACATCTTTAAGAAACAAAAGTTTGGCAGAAGGTGCCTTTAATATTCAGGGGGGAAAAAAAAAGAAGTTTTTATAATGGCACCCCAGGAACCAGAACAATAGTGCTGCCTTCACTCTGGTGTGATCTGTGCACCTTGAAAAGCCATCTAGAAAAACCCAAGTGCTATTAAAAGGGAAAGATCTTTTCTTGGGGAAAATAATTCCTTAGGGCACGATACATAGAAAAAAAAAAAATCAAACCACGAATTCCATGGATCTTGATTACACCAAGAGAAGTGTGACCTCCAAAAGTGTTAGCTCAGCTCTGGGCAAAATCCAGCCAGAAGGAATGAGGCTGAAAAAGAAAGGGCTCCGTGGGAGATCCCTGGTCAATCAAAAGCAGTCCCATTCCAGAGAAGAGGAAACAGCCACGCCACCACAATGATGGCATGGCTGTAAAGGCTCCAGGGAAAGGTTGGTTGTGCACAATGGAGAAGTTTGGCCCTTGAGGCATGAAGGAAAACCCCTGCAATTTCTAGGAATTAAAAGCAAGAAGACAAAACAATCTACAAATAGCAGGAGGCAGAACAGCTTAGACTGATGTGTTCAATCCAGCATTGCCACCCATAAGAGAAAAATATTAAACACAAGGCAGCAATATTAAACACATGGGAACCCTAGGCAGCAAGTTTTGGGTTTTTTTTGAGTGTGCAAATACCACCCTTCTGCTGATCTTTTTACTGAGAAACAGAGTTTCTAATGCTGAGCTAAGAGCTGCCCTGCCTTTTGGACATACACAGGTAAAAACACAGCTCTGTGGTGTTGGAGACATCAAGGTTTTAGCCACCTTTTTTTACACCCAGAGTAGAAATGTGTAAAAAGGAAGCAGAAATCTCCCAGCTTTGCTACTGGCTGGAGTCAGAGCCCAAATGCAGCATCTCCTACGTCCTTCAAAGAGAGTAAGAAGTGATGACATGTTCTGGATGGACTTGGAACTGTCAGGCAATAAATCCACTGCAAATGTTGATTTCCCTGGACTCTGCTGGACTGAAGAGGAATTGAGAGTGCCTTACTAACAGGAGCTTATGCTTTCCATAGAAATGTCCCATAAAAAGATATTTATTAGATCATGAATTGCAAAGGGCTGTCAACTGAAAATGATCTCTCCTGCAAGCAAGTGGTCACATCAGGCAGAATCTTGTTTTGCTCATCTAATCAAAATCAAGGAAATGAGTTTATACATGAAATCTTCATATGAATCCCTTTCCTACTGTCTGTTTTCTCTCTTGAAACCATTCAGGGTAGAATTTCCACAGCCATCAGTAATACTCAAATGCACTACTGACACACCTGTACCTCAGTGCACATCAGGAATTCCTGCACTCCAGAAGCTGCAGTCCAGGCTGAGTGTCCCAGCCTTGCCACTTGCTGCCTCACACTCCAGTTATGAGAATTGTGACTGAATATTTCAGTGTTCTTGCTGCATACACAGGTAGTCCTGTGAGCAGCAGAACAAATGAAGCCTTTCCTTTGGGGATCTTTTCGTGTTTAATAAAGCTGCACTCACCCTACAGCTTTGCAATGAATGGAAATATTAATGTGGTTTCTCTGTGCTTCCTATTCTTGCAGGAGTTGTAAAGCCAATATTGCTGAGAGCTCTTCCTCTCCATCAAATGGGCTCAGACCAGTTCAGATTTCACTGAGGTTCTCCAAGAACTGAGAAGAGCAGAGGAGAACACTGCAGACACCTTGTTTCTATAGGAAACCATGCCAATAAAAAGCAGAAGCAGCTTTTTTTTGTAATAATATTTAACTGCAGAAAAAAAGCCCCAATTCATTTGTGATCCTTGTAAATGCCTGGCTAATTCTGCTCAGGCCTCAAACACACATTTGTTCCAAACACTCAATAATTGTGAGACTGTGTTAGGATTTCTCCTTGTGAAATGCTTGATTAAAGATTTGAGTGTCTTCAGGCCAGGTCAAGGAACAGTGTGTGAAACCCAACCTTTGAGGTCAAAGCTGCACCAGCACAGGGACATTTTTAGCACTTTTCAGGCTTGAAAAATGATTTTAAATGAGAGAATTTGCTTGTACTGATCAATGAAGAGGGATTTTATACAAGAAAAGCAGTAAGAGGATGGATGTACCAACACGCACAAGAACATCAGACTTGCCAAACCCTTCTTCTTCTCTGCAGAAGAAGGAAGAAACACAAGCCTTGATGGTTTTTGTGAGCCTCCTGGACTGAGGGGAGTGATGACCCTGCACCACCACCTCCCACCCTCCCTCTGCCTTTTCTCTACACACACCCTCCAGTTCCCTCCCCCAGCCTTGCTCAGCTGTGTGCACACACACCCTGCTGGGTGTCCTGGGTCTCATTCTCCTAACAGGATCTAAAATCAAATGATCAGTTTGAGTAATTTTACCCAATAGGACCAGAATTCCAAAATAGGTTTAAAAACAACTATGGCATAAATACATATACAAGGGGAGGCAGAAGAGGCAGAGCTAAGAACAGGTTCTCAGTATGGCTCTGCACTGTTCTGCAGTTATTTAGTGGTGTGACTGTGGCTGATGACAACAGTGAGAGTGATGGACAGCCCAGCAGCACTTCACAACACGCTGTGATTTGAGTAAAAGGTCAGATCCACGAATTATAAATGACTAACTCCACCATGAGTTCCACTAATGCAATGCTGGGGCTTCTATTGTTTCTCCTACCTTGATGTGGAATATTAGGTAGAAAAGGAATGTGCATCATAAACCATCAAAGCAGCCAAAAAAAGTCACAAACTCTTTCCAGCAAAAGCTTTTCAAGGGTGGAGGTAAAGATGAGAAAACTCCTTGGCACTAAATGCATCAATTTTACTGAAAATACTGCACTGAGTACACCTAGAAAAAGTGATCTGATTTCTTTAGGTCCCTCTGCCAACCTATTTTCTTCAACTCTACCAATGGCAAGCAGCTTTCAAAAGGATTAGCAGGCTCTTTTCCAACTTCAACCACAACCAGAGAACGTTAAGCTCACAGGATGGCAGCATCACTCACCCTCGGGCTCTCACTCTGCCCATGGCCACAGGCACCAAGTGAGAGTGACAGAAGTATCTGGGACAGTGCTCAGAGATAAACTCACTGCTCTCCCAGGAATTCCTGCATGGAATCACAATGCAGAGCCTTCCATGGGCTCACTGCTGGCTCCAGGCTTACACATGTGGAATGGGATGATCCATTCTAACACTGACCTGACTCAGTTTCCATCTCAAGAGGCTCAGTCTTTCTGCCAGCACAGAACACCAGCAATGTGGGCCTGTCAGTGGAGATATTCATCTACAGCAGCTGAAAATGTGGCTGGTGAACTCCAGTGCAGATATTGTTAATCATGACTGGTGCAACTGGGACAAGAGCTGAGCTCTTTGAGAACCAAATTCACACTGATCCAAAAATGCCTGGCATTCCTCCCTTGCCAGTGTTGTGTCTGGCACAGACAAAGCATGCATGTAACAGAAATCTTTCTGGTTAAAATCCCTCAGGAATGAGGGCTACTGCAGACTGAGGATCATGGCAACAATCACACAGCAGCCCCACAAGCTGGGGAGGAAAAGCCAAGGGCCACTTGGGCTGGTGGGGAAAGGGGGAAGACGCTGCCCTAAGAGAGCAGAGGGTGAAGAACTCTCTCTCAAAAACCTGTTTTCTATGTACAGTAAAAACTGCAAAGCTCTAGGGAGCAGGGAGCTGGTTAAATTGCTGGGGCTGTGGTTGGGTTGCTGGGGTTTGGTAAATAAAAACCATTTTACAGCTCATTAAGTGGCACTTTGGGAAATGTTCTCATATCCGCTTTCAGGGGGCTGTGCAGAGCTTGCCTTGTGTGGTGAAGCAGCCACTTCAAACTAAGGGTTCCAGGAAAGGTGTGTGCATATATATTTATATTTATATGTATATGTATATGTATATTTATATTTATATTTATATTTATATTTACAGACAAATACTGGTCAGAGGAACCTTGCTCCACTGATATTGGTAGTTGTTAACGTGTTATTGCTTTGGCTTGCCAGATTTGACTGAAGGGCACTATGTGCTGCTGTTTAATGAAAAAGAATCACCCAACAGCCTGGGAGGATGGGGCAATATCACTTTAACTGATTCTGCAAGACCATGGAATTGCTGTCGTATTTTCTCCACATCAGATGGAAAGCATTTTCTGTGCGTGCAGGTGAAATTCCCGTGTGGGCTGCACAGGAGCACTGCTGGCCTCACAGGGCTTCAGGGACAGCAATCTTTCCATTAGTTCTTTATAGAAACCCCCCTAAAAACCCACACATGTGGTCTTTCTGCAAAGCACAGAGCACTTACTGCAGGATGTTAGTCCAGAGCGAGCTGTGCCAGTGGTTCAGAGCATTTCCACCAGCAATGGAAGGCTTTGATTGCACACAAAGAGACAGAGATGTAGCAGCAACCGTGGACATCTTCCCATTTTCCCCTCAGATAGCTCACATTTGGGGTACAAAATATTCTATTTGTCTGTTTCTTGCTTTTTTGGGTTTTTTTAAGATGCTGTCTCATCTTAGAAAGACTCCCAGTCACAGGAGTCCTGTGGAGGAAACCCCACGTGTTTGTCTTTCTTCTCCTTTATTTTGGGTGTGTTTTCAGGGAAGGAAACAAACAGACATCTCTGCTTCTTATTTTCAATCTTGCAATCATTTGTGCAAAGAATGCCCACCCCTGCTCTCTGTACCTCTGAGCTATTTGGTGTTCTGCCTTCAGAACTATGAGGAAAGCCAAAAAAATCCTAAAAAAACCACTTTTCTGCATGCAAAACTAACCTAAGTCTTTCTAAGTGTGGAACTGTGTAAAACTGCATTTCAAGCCATGTGTAAAGCTGAGAATTGCACAGGGAAGTAAACAAAGATGGTCAACAAAAGTGAGAAGTAACTTCTCTCACATCAACATTTTAAGGACTTTTTAGTTTCCTTTGAGATTAAAACAAACAAACAAACAAACAGCAACAACAAATAAACCCCAACCCCAAAAAAACCCAAGAAAAATCTTATGCATTAAAGCCTAATTCTTCTTCCTCATGAAAGAACAGTGAATTAAGAATCCTGCAGGAATGCCAAAACAGTCAAGGGTTTGCAGGTGTATGGGAAAAGCCTGGGAAGGGTTGCACTGCATGTCATCCCAAACACCACTGCAGTGGCCGTGAGAAGATGTCCCTGTGAAGCTGGAGGTGTTTTTTATTCCAAGTCTGATGCTAGCAGAGAACAGCCAAGCCAACAGGGTGTGCCTGGAATGAATTTATTGGAAGGAAATTTGCTGATTGGCAGCAATCAGGATGGAGCTGACAGCCAAACATTTTCTGGGGCTGACTCAAAGAAACAATCCAGGACTTGGTTAAGAGTCTCCCCAAGGCCAGAGTCTGTCACTGTTAATTACTTTATCAAAATGATGCTGTTCCATTGGGTGGAACCAATTGGATTCATCTTCCCATTCACTCAAAGTCCCTCAGTACTTTTTTTCCAGGCAGCACACAGGTATCTTTAAAAAGCCTTCTATAAAATTAATCTTAATTCTTTATTGTTCTGCTTCACTCTTAATTGCCACAACTCCTTGTAGCCCAGTGCCACAGATTTGTCACCAATGTCACCAGCAGTCATTTACCTGTTTGTGCCTCTGTGGGCTATGAAGCTCTGGCACACACAGCTCACACTGTCAAGGCAGAGGTAAATGTCACATAATAGACATGAAGGAAACAGTTATGCGAAATTTATGCCCAGAATTTTTAAAGCATTTCACCTCCCAGTGCTCAGTCTCGC
The DNA here is from genome assembly GCA_034509425.1 of Eopsaltria australis. NCBI lineage: Eukaryota > Metazoa > Chordata > Aves > Passeriformes > Petroicidae > Eopsaltria > Eopsaltria australis. The sequence continues at coordinate 760,957 of JAVTVJ010001113.1, read as the reverse complement.
TGTTCTCTCTCCTCCCTATGCATCTGAAAGTGGAAGAACAAAGTTCTGGCAATTAAAGGGATGACTGTCTTTAACAAGGAAAAAAAATACCCCAAGCAAATCCATCAATTAAACAAAAAGAAACAATTCTAAACAATTTTAAAGGTAACTCGTGTGCAAAACTGCAACAGCACAGCTGCTTCAGCAGCAGCTCCACACAGACCTCCAGACTTATGGGGGGAAAAAAGGGGTAGGAAGCCCCAGAGCAAAAACAGGAGAGAGGCTTGTGTTTGTCTTGGGGTTTTTTTAATACTTTTGTCATCCCTTTCTTCACTGGAAAGCAATAAATCTTCTGCAGGAAAAAGTACCTGCTAGTATCATTAAGAGACTTAAACACGGCGAGATAAAACTCCCTGAAGCCAAAGCAGCTATTTGTGTCAAAGCAAACAATGCAGTAATTTATACCTCCCCTCCCAAATCCTCTGTTTCTGCAGCAAATGTGCTCCTTTACCAATTAATCATCAATCAAAGCACTGACAAGGTATTAGGCTCCCATTCCTCTGGGAGACAAGAGGAATGTGCATCCAGCAGCAGAAGGAAGGGCTGCCTTGCCAAGGTGTCAGATGGAAGCTGAGTTAGGGGATCTCTGCATTTCCTACCACACGGAATTTCTGATTCAGCATCACCCAGCCAAGGGGCTGAGCGAACCTCAGAGCCCACAGGCTCCATCTGAAGTGGGCTGCTCCCTTAGAACACTCAAATGTGACTCAGAGGTGCTGGCCAGGGAGCTGCACTCCCTGCTTTTACAGGAGTGCCCAACACCTTTTGTGGTAACTCCACAGGTGCAGGAAAAATGCAGCACGTTACTTTTGCACGTGGAAGAGGGGCAATTTGTGTTTGTTTAATTAGTGATCATTATTAAACAGCCAGAGCTGTTAAATGCTGGAAACTTCTGAAATTCTGGAACAATTCACACCTGAGAACAAAGCAAATGAGAACAAACTTAAGAAATTATCCTAAAATGCCTGCTGCAGAAAGAATTTCTCCAAGTGTGTTTAGTTGCTATCACAGTGCACATTTACCCAGCTAACTGTCCAAAAAGAGTGTATGACAACAGCCCTTTATTCTCATATAAAACAGCATTCTAGGTAAGGGGAAAATCTTGTTCCATATGTAGGTAATTTTTTAAGAAGCTTCTGAGGTGAAGAATTGAAGGTATTTGGGATAAAAATGGAAGGATTTCTGAGAGGTGCTTAGCACTGGCTTCTCCCTCCTTCCCAGACAGCCTGGAGGGAGACTGGGAGCACACAGAGCATTCCCCAGGTGCCACAGGAGCTCACCTGCTCCATCCATCCCCAGAGCAAGGCAGAGGGGGAAGCCTGGGACAGCCAAAAATTCAGGTCAGCACTTGCCCCTCTGCAAAAACCTCAGGAATTTACAGATTGCTCTTTTTCAAGCACACTGCTTCTAGGTTTAGGGTTTTGGGTTTTTTCAGAAGTGGCATTTTGGTCACCTGAAAAAAAAGCCACTGCAAAATTGTGCACATCTTGCAGAAAAAAAAACCCAACCCAAAGCCATCTGAACAATATTGAATTGCAATGTGTGATGGGAATAAAGTGGGGGAAAGCAATCTAAACTTTGTGCCTACCCTCCCAAACATCTTGCACCAGTTCCTTGCTTTAGGGCAGCACACTCACACAACTCAGGTTTGAATACTCAACACTAAACACATCTCTCAGCAGGGTGGAATATTGCTGAGCTCCACATCCTCCCCAGCCCTGGTGCCTCTGTGGCACTGCTGAGCTGCTGCACAGCTCAGAAGGACAGGACTGATGAGGAATCTTTTCTTTACCAGGGAGATTTTTTTCAGAGGATTATTCTCACAGGTTCTCACCAAACAAGCTATGATTTCATTATTTCTGTGAACAAGGAATAAGAAATGCTTATTGCCATTTCTGTAGGGAATGCAATTAAAAAATCTTGTGCTTACCTTCAATAACAATGTATTTTGTTATTCCTACAGCATGTCTCACCTGACCAGGAGATCCTGTTTGAGTGCCCTACATTAAGAATTTCAGTTATACCTGCAAAAATTCATCCCTTAAAACTGTAGAGAAAAAAAGCCTGGCCATGAGCAATGAAAAGATGCAGCCATTTCCCCACAGCCATCCAATGTCTCCTCAAAACCTCACAAACCTTCACACTGCTCAAAGGGAACCATTCAGCTCATCCTGAATTTGCCTTTTTCCTTTCCTCAGTAATAGAATATACTGATGATTATATAAATAATCATTCTGTGTGCAGTAAATTCTGCTCATGGCCTTCATGTTCTTGGAATTATTTGGGGAGGCTAGGATACTTTTTAATGAACAGAATCAGAATGGAAAAATCTTATGCAACAGCAAGAAGACAACATTTTGCAATATAAAATGCCTTGAAGTGGTGTAGTTTTGGGCTTTTTTCTACTTTTTCTCCTGAATTGTCTGAAGACTTCGGTCATTTTGACCAGAAAAAGAAGTTACAACAGGTATTAATGAATTCAAAAGAGGAAATAAGCTCTTGTCTCCATATGGAACTGTCACAAAATGTCTACATCCCTCAGTAAGACAGAATTTAACACTACTGGAGTCTCTGAAAACTCATGTTTAGCTTGGTAATTCGATTAAAGCAAGACTTCTATTTGAAATTCTATCCCATGGTTTCCAGTAGAAAAGCTCCAAATCATTAATCTTACTAAAAAAATGAACATTAAGAACATTTAACACATGTTAAGGACTCTTCAGCATCTCCCAGAGTTATGTGAGCAGCTGAGACATGTACCAGCAACAACCAGAGACAAATCCAATGCTTCCAGGTGTGCTGGCATGAACAGCTTTTAATACAGCTCTCAAAAAGCTGATTTTTCTGCTGTCTGTGCTAAAAACCACCCCTTGCTGTGGCTTTACACAGTGATGAGGAGCCCTTCCCTGGTGACTGAAAACCATCTTGTTAAATTATTGCTGTTATCAATGAAAGGGCACGGAGAGAAAGGTTAAAGGGATGAAGAATTCTGGTGACCTTTCTTTATCCAGTTTCAGCTGCACCACTCCCACTCAAACATTACAATATTCAGTGACATTTCTCTCCCTCCTGATTCTGAGATCTTCCCTTTTTCACCAAATCCCTGCACACAAGAAGCTGAGCTGATCTCTGCACTGCTTTTTGCATCTCAAGCAATCATTGAAGCCAGAGAATGGAGAGAACCACAGTTTCTTTTTATTGCCTAGGACAGCCAGGGAGGCACTGACAGCAGTGGCAATCACACACAGAAAGGCAAACACAAATTTCTTTTGAAATGCAGTTCAAGCTCAGAAACACTTTGTAGCTTTACAGCCATTTTAAAGGTCTGTTTTGGACATTTAAAACAGAGCATCTTTTACACAACTATCTCCAAAGAGGCACCTTGAAAACGATTCCAAGTTTATTACCCAGCTCTGTTTGGTTAAAGGAAGTTCTCTCAGTTAATGGACTCAGTTGTCCAAATTGTGGGCTATCTACAAAGTTTAACATTTAACAAAACCTGCGTTTTTGAGCAGAACTCTGTGCATCCAAAGCCAACAAAAAAATAAAGCTGGGAGTTCCACAAGAGGCCTCTGAGCTGTTAAAGTACGGAGTCATTACTTGTAAACAGCCAATGTGCTTTTTATGCTTTTTCTAACCTGAAAACATACTTATCTTTTCAACACTGGCCGAACATAATCCTTCCCCTACTTTCCTTCAAAATAAATGTAAATCAAGCACTTTCTGAAAAGTCACAGAAACGTCAAACTGTGCCACTGCTCTGGATGGACTCAGTGTCATGTTCAGTTTATTCGGGAGAAGATTAAATTGCAACAAAAAGCAGAAAACACGGAAGAATTTTGCACCATTTGGCGTGCACACAAGCGAAGGGGAAGGCATGCCACACATCTGCTTCTTGTCACGATTCAAGCCAAAACTCATGTGACAATTGCTTTGCTTTTTATTACCACGCATTCCACGGGACTCCGAGCCTCTCCCTCCTATTATGGACGCAGCGGTTTCCAAGCTGTTCCTGGATGGGAAGTGTGGGGTGAAATTCCTGGTTAACCAACGATTACTTATGAGCTGTTAAATAACAGGGAGGGTGGGATTCCTCCAGGGAGCCTCGTGGAAGGGTCACAGCAATGCTCAGAGCCTGTCAAAGGGCGCCCACAAGGGTGGAAGGTGCAAGGAAGGAGCACAGAGCGTCTCCAGCCCGCGCCACTCCCATCCCAGGCTGTGGCTGTTTTGGGAGCTCTGGTGGAGAAGGGTTTGAGCCCTTTGTACACTTTAGGGTTGGGTGGGCAAAGGCACTGGTGGTGCAGTTTGGTTTTTTTGTACTGCTGGGCTACCTTACAGAAATTCCCAATGACCACATTTCCTGAGCTCAGGAGGAAGGCGAGGAAATGGAAAGGGTGAGGTCAGTGCTCTGCACTGCGCCTGCTGCCTGCTCTGATGTCCCACCAGGAACTCACAGCCTGTAGCTGTGCATCACATATTCCACCTAAAAACCAAACCCAGAGAGCCAGGGAAATGTTTGGGTTGGAAAAGACCTCAAAGATCATCAAGTCAAGCCATTAATCTCAAACAAAGTCCCCCACTGAAGCACGTCCCAAAGCACCATGTGTACACTTTTTACAGCAGTTTTTGTACACTGGGGAGGAGCCACAGAAAAAAATAATCTGATTTGAGGCAACACAGCACCAGAGGCTATTTGCCAAGAAAACAGGGTGGAAAGGGTGCAAATGGAGAAGGTGGTGGTGAATCTGGGTGCAGAGATGGTGAGGAGGCAGTGGGTGCCCTCCTGCTGCCCACAGGTCTCTCCCCTCTCCCCTCAGCAGAGCTGAACCCAAAGAAGTCACAGACACTGGACTGGATGATGATAAACAGAACAAACTAGAAAAGCACTTGGAACTGAGCAATTCACCTCACAACAATTCATTCTTACCCAGAATCACAGACTGGGGTTGAAAGGAACCTTAAAGAACATCTCGCTCCAACGCCCCCAGCTTTTGCAAGCCTTTAACTGCTGAATTTTAAGAAAATTAGATAAACAGTAAACTTTGGGTCATCCTTGATTATGGCCAAAATGTAGTCAAGCATTTCTACAGCCTCCTTGACAAATTTTCTGGGAGCAAAAATCCAAAAGACAACGCTGAAGCCTTTCACCTTAAAGTGAATGGTATAAAAAATACGAGCTTGATATGACTGGGGAGATTTTTCTGACCTCCCAAACATGTCCCAGAACACACTGCCTGCCCCAGAAAATTCCAAACAATCAGGCTTCAAAGTTCTGATGTTCCTGAAGAAAAGCTACTGAAAGCTCCTACTGAAAAACAGAGATCTTGGTTTCAATCTTTGTGGCACCTGACCTGTGCTCAGCAGGGCTAATGAGGTCACCTTCCCACCCAAATAAATCAACATCTCTGCTCTGAAGAGAGCAGGGCAACATTGATTTACAGCTCTTGTTTAGGGCCATGGAAAAGAATCTTTAGGCCGTGAGGGCAAAGCAATTCTTACTGGTGAAATGTAGAAAGCAGTTTTAACAGAATGTTACGAAGGTGTGTCCAATATTTCAGCTGCAGAGTAACAATCCTGCTTTGCTTTCCAGTTCAAAAATAATGCAATCTTTTCAAACTCTGCTGAAATACATTTATGTCGCTTTGAATTTTACAGTGTGCTGTGTTGATACTTAGTAGGAAAGGTTCTCATAAATTTTATGTAAACATAGTCAATGTTTTGCTAACTGGCCAAAGATTGTTTTGTACCTTTAGTATTGTTTGTCATTCCTTTCCCAAGAGCAGAGAAGGTTAATGGACTATCTCTCTCACCTATGGAATTGGAGAGGTTGTAACCTCGTTGTCCAATCCATAGTTGTCTGTAAAAAAGTATAAATATAAGAATGAAGAGAGGCTGGGCTCTTCTTCTCTCTACCCAGCCTTAGCAGCTCTGACCTAACCTGAGTGCCTGATTTCTTCGTGTCCAACCGTGCGACATCTTTAAACCAGGTGACAGTGTTCTAGCAGCAGATGGATGGACAAAGTGATGCTTTTGGCATCTTTCTGAAAATTAGTGAATGCTAAATAACCTAAAACAGAAATTGTTTTAGTATTTCTTGCTCTTAAAGTTTTTGCTTCTCTCCTTCACAGTCACAAACGAAGCACATTTCCAGTATAAAAATCAGCAAAATGGAATTATTTAGGTCATAACATTTGTGGCTTCTTAAAACACATCCAACAAAGCCAGAATAGCTCACTCTTTGGAACATTTTCTCCTGAAAGTTGTGGTTTGATACTGTAAAGAATCATCTATTTCAGTTCTCCTCTCTCATTACAGCTGAACCAAACACTGAAAACAGAACACCAAAACTTTAAAACCCAGCAGAAGGTAATGCTGTCATTCAGCCTTTCTGAATTTGTGACCTCCATTATCAACAGAGAAAGCCAAAAATGTTAATTAAGGAGTGACTGAAAACAGGTTTTGGTTTGGAAGTGAGTACCAGAATGTGGTTTGCAACCCAAGGCTGCAGAACTCTGTGCATGTGAGACTTCAGATAAAATGGGCTGTAATGAAAAACTGTTCTCATTAAACTCCATAACTAACTCATTTCTGATAACTTAAGTCAACTGATTCTGTTGCTAGGGAATATCTGGGAAAACATCTCCATCCTCTCAGTGTTACTGACTCTTGGAAAGCACCATGCCATGGGATTTGCAAAACAGCACGGATTAAACACGATGGTAATTCAACAGAAATGGTAATTCAGAGTAGGTTTTTTCTCTTCAGGTCCTGTAGGTCACTCCTGAGTGGGGCTGCTAATGTGAGGCAATTTCCCTGAATGGAAATAGAGACTCTCAAATTGTGGTTTATAAACACACCAGACTTCAGGGGGAGAAAAGGCAAACAATGTAAAAGGAAAAATCCTGGAGTAATTGCAGAGGCCAAACATTTCTAGCAGTATTTTTCTAACCTCTCTCTCCTTATTTTGCATTTTCCAGCATAAGCAAGCTGGAAAATGTAAATTGATGCCAAAGTTTACTGAAAGGGTACTTGATTCTGGTGCAAGCGGCCCTAAGATGTTGCTGACAGCAGCAACAATATTTTAACCAATATTGACTATACATCTTGAAAGCATGTGTTCTCCACCACATGACACAACTTTTACACAGACTGGAAGCAAAGAGCATTTTGGACCCTGATGAAAGAAGGGAAATCAGGAAAAGAGGAAAAAGGAAAAGGAAACAAAGAAAATACAAAAGAAAATGCAAAAGCTTATTCATCAAATAAGAAACCTTTTTAAAAAAGGCAATTTTTTTTCTTAAACACACAACAGATTTGTAAATTCTATTAAGGCACAGTCTGACTGCATGGCACATGGCAAGGATGACTGGAAGTGTCAGGATAAAGTGCCACGTTCAGGCAGGTTCTATATTCTGAAAATCCTGTTGGAATTGCTGAGGAATATCAATTTCTGTGTTTGCTTACAGAGGTGACAACATAAAATGTGCCTTGCTCGCCTGGAAGCCAGGGAGCAAAAATACATGGAAGGCAAACAATAATCCAGCTTTCAAAGGAAAATATCCAATAGAGATGGAAAAATGAGGAATTAGTTTTGTGCTTTGTTGGGGGGTTTTTATGATTATTTGGGGCTTTGTTTTGGGATTTTTGCAGGAGGTTTTCTTGTTTGATTTCCTTTTAACTGTCTCTTGTCTCTAACAGAACCAAAAGCAGGTACAAGAAGAAAAGAAATGGAGGGGTTTTTCTCTTTTCTTAATGTCTGATAGTCCTCATGTACCTCGTATTTAAACATCCCCTTTCACACAGAGCTAAAAAAGGCAAAAACAAAGCCAGCCAATCTAAGAGGAAGGCAATTCTTCAGTTCCACATCAGCCAGAAGAGAGGACTCCTTCCCCTGCAGGAGCAGTCAGATGGCAGGGTGGGATGGAGCCAGGCATGGAACTGAGCCTGGCCTCTCCTTCAGGGGAGGAGGCATTTCTGGCAGCCAGCACAGCCCAACTGCAGAGCTCAGTCACCCCCTGAAGTGTCTGATGCTCTGTGCTGACAGCAAACACAGCCCAGGGCCAACAGGCTCCTCAATCACTGCCCTCACATCAGCAGCTCAAACGGGAAAGGGGAACTGAGGCTGCATCCAGGACAGAACACAGCCTTACACACAGGAAACCTGCCTTGCATGGCACAGAATGACGGCAGACATGCCTGCCCGGCTGCTGAAATATTCCAGGCCAACAGAGCCTTAAATCCCTTTACATGAACTCCAGGACAAACATATTTCACAGTTAGATCCATTCCCTCAGTGGCTACTGAGAAAAACCTGTGTTGAAGGAACCAAGGCGATGGGCACACAAATCAAGCATTGATGTCTCTGGTGAGCCAAATTCTGCTCTGATGGCTGTGCACAGGAAACAGCAACAGCATCAGGAGCTGCCTGCCAAGAGGATTATTGTCTGGCCATGGGCACTGGGACAAGAAGCAGCAGCCCTAAATGAAAACGAGTCCTTGGGTGAGGATGAACACAGGAGGATGAGGATGCCAATGGGGCTGGGCTGCTCTAGGAGCACTGCAGCTCCTCCCTGTGTGAGGCTCACCAGGGGAAGGTGATGCCTTGGAGAGGCTGCCTAGAACAGAGGCTGGACAGAGTTAAGAGAATAAAGTGGGGATTTATGAAAGGCCTTCAACAGATGCACCTTGGGCAGTGCAGGAGCCTCCCAGAGGCTGCACCCAGCATGGACAATGGGCACCAGTTTTGCACACAGAGATCAGTTTGGTCCATTTGCATCTCAGGAGTTAATTGTCCAATTCCACCTTCAGGTAATGCAGTCACATTCCCCCAGTTTGCTCCCCCCAATTCACTTTTGTTGATACTTTTTGGGCCCTGAGGCTGTGGGGTGTCCTTGGTTCTCAGGCCTGGAAGGATTGTCCTGTGTGACCAAACTGTGCAGAGAGCTCACTGACACTGTGTATGGAGTTCAGAGTTCTGCACTAATGCAGTGCAGGATCTCAAAAATATAAAAGCTAAAACTCAAGGCATGCAAGGTGTGAGTGGGATGGCAGAGGGAGGCTCTGAGGACAGCACAGCCAGAGGAGAAGGGCCATGGTGCTGCTCCCCCCCAGGGCAAGGAGCTGAGCTGGAGGAGGCTGCAGATCCTGGGATTCCCAGCTCCTCTGACACCCAAGGAGCCTCTGCAGCCTCACTCCAGAGGGGTCATTAGGGGGCAGTTTCTGCATTCACCACTTTCAATCTCCAGTCTCCCTTTTCCTTGCCACATTCCACAGAAATTCTCACCAGGAGCAAAGAAATGTGTCAGCCTTTCCCATCAGCTCTCACTTCCCTCCTCAAGTACAAGAACAGTTATTTCCCCTTTGGATCTGGCACATCATTAGTGCCTAATACAATGCAGGAAAGATTTTTGATAAAATATGATTTGGCCTGAAGCATACTTTTATTAAAAAGCTTAACTCTACTATATGCACAAGCATTAATAAAACACCAGATTATAATTAAAAATAAAATATCCCAGTTTTTTCAAGATCCCTACAACTCCCACACACTTTTGTTGTTGTTCTTTGGCTTGATTTGTCAGGGGTTTTGTTTGTTGGGTTGGTTATTTTTAAACAAATAAAGTTGGTCAAAACCAAGCTATTTTTCACCACTGCCTTCTCATACTGACAGTTAACATTTGCCATTAGCATATATAAATGTATCTTGCCTGAGCTGAAGTTATTAACTGGGAAAATGAACAAAGTTTCTATTTGTCAACTCGTAAGTTAAAGAAATGTCAAACACTGCTTTGTCTGAGGATCATTTAGAACACCTCTGCTATGGGAAATCTTGACTGCTGGTCTGTTGGGAAGATGGGAGCTGGAGTTCATTTGATCCCCTTCCAGACAGGCTGTCAGCCCAAATCTAATGGAAACAATCTCACAAAAAGATCTGTAGCTCATTTTGACAATTCATATCAGGATTTTTTTTTATGCCACAGAAATTACCGTTTCTTTTGATTTTTTTCCCTCCAAACCAGATTTTTGATCTTATTAAAAATCTAATGGTGGTTGTTCTATGACAGCAGCCTTCTTTCAGTGCAGTCTCAATCCAAGGGAAGTGTCAGCATGGATTAAAAGCATATGGAAGACCAGGAATTCCTGCATGTTCCACCTTAGGCCAGCAACTTCACTGCTCTGAGCAACACATTGCACTGAATTAGAGCTGAATCAGGACTATTTGGTTGTACTTCAAAGTGCATCTCTAAGGTAAACAGAACAAGCTCCCCTTTCCCTGAGAAAATTATATTCCCAGAAGTGGAAGGGCTTGCCCAAGGCTCCAACCCCTCCCTGCCAAACGCAGGGTGAGCATCAGCCCTCCCTGCCAGAGAAAATGCTCAGCATTGTGTTTCTTTGAAAGCTCCAGGTTCATTCTTCATAAAAAAGGGATGAAATGTAATTACTTATCTCTGAGGAGTGCTGTGGTCTATTAATAACACTTGTACGTGGCTAGGTCAGAGCAGGCCTTGCCAGGGGTGCTCTGTGTGCAGTGCCAGCTCCGTCAAACACCAGCCTTTGTGGGCAGGGAGGCAGAGCTTTTGCCTTTAGAACCATGGCATACTGGAAAAATGTTTTATGGAAGGAAAAGTTCAGATTGTTTTACAAAACCATTTCATTTTCCATAACTTTTCTCAGATGCAGAAGTGTGCAGACTTTTCTCAAAATTTGCTGTCAGCTGAATGCCATTTCACCTCACACACCAACTCCTGGCCAGCCCTGGCAGATTACACATTTTGGGACATTTGATGCCATTTGCAGCATTTTGCCTACTCTTTTAGACTAAAACCAGACTTTACCCATAGATGTGTGTCCAACTAACAGCAAAAAGAAAAGGAGCTGCTTTTCCACTGCTGAAGATTCCCAAATGGACAGACTCACTCCAGGGGGCTGGTGAGATCCTCCACTCCCATTTCTCTCTGGTTTCTTGGTAGCCACAACCCCAACTTAATCAAGCTTGCAGAAGATTGCAGAGTCAACACTTTCTGCTCACTCACACTGCACAGGATCTTACTGAACTGACAGAAAAACCCTCCATTTCTTTTCTGTCAGCTGCACTAAGGAAAAAACAATCCACGGACAGAGACAACAAGGAAAATCATGAAAGCAGCGTGAGTGCACTTCTAAAGACTGTTGTTTCTCTTGAGGAAGTTTTTTCTCCCAACAAATAAAATACTACTTCAAATATTTCCTGTCATAGATTTCTTTCATTTCACAACTGACTGAGTTTTAATCTGTGTGTTTACAAGTTTAGTGTACTCCACAGGTGCTAACAGAAAATTAAAAGTCATGGAAGCCCTTTTTGTGTTAATCTGGTCTCAGACAAGCAGAAGACAGCAGCACCCACCTCTCTGTGCTGCTCTTGTGTTACAGCATGCCCAGGATCCAGAGCCTCTCCTAAAGCTCTCTCTGAAGTTTTTCTCATTACTCCATGCTGCTTTCCCCTCAGCCAGAGTTTGGAGAGCAGCAAAGGAGCAGCAGGGCTTTTGAAAATCACTCAACTGAATCCCAGCTGGAAACCTCAACACCCCATTTCTGCTAAGCCTGTTCTGCTGTGCAGCAATTCTGCCAATACAATGACCTATTTTCTCATGCCTTGACACAAAAGGTGTTTTCAGACATAGTGAAGTGCTAAAAAGAGGCATAAACTTCTTCAGAACAATCACAGGCCAGAACACTGATAGTGGGGATGATTTATTTAATATCACTTATGCTCAGTCCCTGATCCTACAAGGGTGTGTGAGGAAACCCAAGTTCTGCCACCACTTCCTAAAATTACTATCCCCTTTACTTAAATTCTACACCCTGAACAGAAACCTAAATGGCTTTATCACATAAAATCTGTGAACTTCACAAGGATGCAATAATGCAACAGCAAAGGCATCTCAAGAGATTTATATAAATCCATATGAATCAACTTTGAAACTAGAAATAGCAACCAGAGCAGTGTTCTAAGCAGCTGAAGGAGCGTTCCAGAGTGGAAGTGGGGATTTTTAGAGAATATTCCCCATAAGTGTTACTGCCAGTTCTAACAGCAGCAATGCATCACTTCTGCAATGAGCAGAGACTGTCAAGAGATCATGGCTGGACCTGGTAAAGCACAGCACAAACATGGACTGGGGAAAAAAATTCCTGCAGGTCAGGCTTTGGAGATGAGAGATAGATATGAGAATTAAGTTATTCAGGGTGGGAGCTGGGTCGTGGTGAAATCAGGAACACACAGGAAATCTTTTCACTCCCAAATGGCCCAGCAGTGACAGGACAGAAGCACAAAGACCTCTTTCAGTAGAAAAACAGGAGACTCAGAGGTGAGCTTATCACTCCCTACAGCTCCCTGAGGGTGGCTGTGCTCAGGTGGGGTTGGTCTCTTGCTCCAGGTGACAACTGACAGAATGACAGGACTCAGTCCTAAGCTGCACCAAGGGAAATTCAGGTTGGATGTTAGGATGAAGTTTCTTACAGAAAGAGTGGTAAAATACTGGAATTGTCTGCCCTGGGAGGTGGTGGAGTCACCATCCTTGGATGTGTTTAAACAAAGATTGGATGTGGCACTCGGTGCCAGGGTTTAGTGGAGGTGTTGGGGTGTGGGTTGGACTCGATGATCTTGAAGGTCTCTTCCAACCCAGTGGTTCTGTGACATTCTGTGAACCACACTAGACTGCAATTCATTGACTCTGACTCCCTTATTGCTTCAAGTGCCCTAAACTTGAAGCCACAGAGAGCAGAATCAGCCATCCCATCATCTCCCTTTTGCTGTTTGCTCCTCTTCTGTGGAGAAGCTGCATTAGCTTCACATCTTGCCATCAGTGCTGATCCTCCAGTGCCATTCTCTGTGCTGCTGGGTCTGGTTTGGGTCAGGAGCCTGCTACCAGCACAGGATGCTCTGTGCCTCAGTGGCTGATGGACAATGGAAGTTTATCTACAAAGGCACTAAATTTCTGCACAAAATGTCTCTCACTGCTGTTACACCCTGAAAGGTGCCAACAGCTTGTGGATTGTGATCCATCCAGCCCCAGCACAAAGGCTCTGAACAGAGTCCTCCCTGCTTTTTTCTCCTGACTCATCCCTCCAGTGACACGTGGCTTTTCTCTTAGAAAGCTCACTGCTGTTTTCACCAGGATCTCTGTTAGTGAAAGAGAACAAGCATCACTCCTGGGACAATGCCAAATAACCACTGTGCAGACACTGTTGCATGTTCACTCTGAGCTGCTTGCAATATTTGAACAAATCCTACAAGCAAAAGGGTGGCACAAAACATAAACAAATGGGCCATGCCTAATGACAATGTATTTATGCTACGTGCCTCAAATTCATCATCCACCCATTCAATGGGTCAGGAGAAGAGATTTATGTCCAAATAGCCACAACTTCCAGGGAGTGGCATGCAGCAAGATCCCCTTTGCTGGGAAATCTGATCCTTAGCAGAACAGACTGCAGGAACAAATGAAGTTTGGATCAATCCAATGGTTTATTACTTCTGCATTTGTGGTGTTCCTACACGGTTTGTGTTGGGTTTTTTATTCATATTTGATACCAGCAGCAGTTTGGATAAAATTCCATGGTTTATTACTTCTTCATTTGTCATTTTCCTACATGGTTTGTGTTGGGTTTTTTTTTCATATTTGATACAAGCAGCGCAGTAGAAATGGAACTGGCAGAATGTGTCATCCCGTGTTTTCCTTTCCATTCAGCTGATGTGCTAATTTTGGGTAACACAAGAAATGAAAAGCACTTTCCAGATGTATAAAATTTGTTTTTAACGACCAAGTAAGGCAGGATTTTTTTTTTTTTTAATGGGATCACAGTTTCCTCAATTAAAATTTAAGAGAATTCAGCTTTGGAAACATTGAATGCTGTATTTTACAGTTCTCTGAGGGGGAAAAAAAAGTGAGGTGGGAGGATGTATGCCTGTTTTCAAAGTACAGAGTTAACAAAGCATCACTTTAAATTCAGTGATTTTCAAGTTGGTTGTTCATGTCTGCTGAAATGCCTGTGGGTAAAAGTGCTGAGGTCTGTAATACATCCCAAATGGGCACTGCTGTTGTGATACTCTCACAATTACTCACTACAAGACACATTAAGTCCATCTTTAAGAGTTGTGGAAAGGAAATATTTTTCCCTTTTCTGGCTAAGACAGACAACTTTGCCAGTCACAACCCCAGCCTAACAGCTCAAAAGGATGGTGGCAGACTCTGAACCGAAGGGGCTCTGCCACACAGACCCCAGAAGCTCTGCTGGGGTGGGATGTCTGGAACTGCACAGGTTGAGTTTGTCCTACAAGCAGCACATCTGGGTTTTTTCCCAGCTGTAAGAACCAGCATTTTAAGGGAAGAACTTGCTGATTTTGCCCAAGACGAGGGCAAAGGGGAGGTGCACATGGGTTTAAGTGCCTGCCCACAAAGAGAGAGGGAATCTGAACCTGTACACAGCAAGTCAGCTACAAAAAGGAAGTCAACCAAGCTGTCAGCACAGAATTTCTTGCAGAATGGAAGGAAGCAGAACTGCCCAAAGAACTGAAAGCTTTAGAAGCAACTTCCTTGCTGCTCTTGTGGCTTTCTGTTAAGTCAGCTGTGAAAAACATGCATGGAAGTGTTTGAGTAAGGGAGGAATTCCTGGAGTTACCTGTCCCCACTGAGCAGAGTTGTCAGTTCAGCCTGGGGACACTGGCACTGACACCATCTGTAACCACAGAAAAAGCAAAACTTCCCCAAGTGACACCATCCTCACATTTACCAATTTCACAGTTAATTATTCTTGCAAAGAACATGGGAGAAATGTGACACTGAGACAGACTCTGACCTCCTCTTCAGAACCAGCTCAGGAACACGTTCAGATTTCAGCTCCACTGAAGTAACAGAATTTACCAATAATACAAATTTACTCAGTGTGTGGAAAATCACAGCAGTCCTAGAAGAGCTGTGGGGAGGATTTCATGATATTGAGTGGCTGGGCAACAGAACTGATGGATTAAGTTGGACATCACCAGATGCAGCCAGAGAAAAGCTGCCCTAAATACTTTGAGGGGCACACCATCAGCCACCACTGCTCAGGACAGGGCAGAGGATTGTGATGGTCAATTTGGGAATGACTTCTTCTTAGATTTTCTTTCTTAGATTTCTTCCTTTCTTTCTTGCCCCCAAGTAATTTTTTTTTACCACTTCATAGCCATAGTAAGCCTGTCTTGAACACTCCATGGAATTCTGATTATCCCACCTCAAAGAGGACACTGCTAGACTACAGAGAGGTATAAAAATGGCAATAAAGATTTTAAAGATGTGGGCTAGGTGGAATACTAGGACAGGCTTAACACATTAAGGTTCTTTAATGTGGGAACTAGATAGCTGTGAACAGTATGATGAAAGTCAATAAAATCCAGGAGTGGCCTGTAAAAGGGGGAGATTTGGTTTTTACACAGTGTCAGGGTGATTGTGAAGGAACAGGACATTAAATTAAGCATTCAGATAGCAGGGTTAAACCAGGAATGGACTTGGTTGTATCACATATATTGGCATGTAGAGACCAAGAGAGTAATTCCTAACACACACAAACTAAATAAAACCCAAAGACTCAGACAACACCTCAGCCAGGAGTGCTGCAGTGGAAACAATCCTCTCCATCCAGTTTCCATTCCAGCACTTAAACCTGCTCACAGAAACACCTTTCACCCCTCCTGCTGCCACCACTCTCTCCAAAAGGCAGGGGGCAGGGCTGTTTCACCAGCCAGCAATGCCTGTACAGCCACACCTGCACTGGGTTTGTCTTTTTAACAGCACTTTGAACCTCCAACAGCAACTCAACAAAGCAACAACTGGTTTTTTTAGTGGTATTCCTGTTTTTCCACTAAAAGTCTGAATTGAGACTCAAAAGCTTCTCCCTAAGGACACAGCCCCAGGGTTGTGAGAGAGGGTTTGTACAAGTCAAACACCCCAAGAGTTGTTCTCCCCCAGACTGGGGTCACTGCAAGTGGCACAGAGCTCCAGCCTCTCCTGTGCACTGCTATCCAATACTCACCACCTTCCACACACACAGCCAGGCCTTAAAATACACAATGTTTGTGTTTATGTCTGCTAATAACAATGCTGATTTCTACTACCTACAACTACAACCATGAATCAAGCAGGATTTACCAGATCTGTACCCAGAGGCTGTGCATGTACTTGTTACATCCACCAACACAACTCCCTGTACTTTCTCTTCTTATAAAGGAAAAAAGGACAAGCAGAGTGTTACAGTTTTTATTTTGCTTCAGGCAACTCTTGAATTTGAATTAGTGATTAGTACATTAAGATGATGTACTGTAAAACCCAAAGAGATAAATCTATAAATAGATTACAAGGCTGATTTTCAAAAGGATTTTAAATATCCTCTCCTAATTGGTCCACCCAGTGTTACTGAGACATTCAACTCATTTCCAGACCCTGTTATATTTAAAATACACACCACACAGTGCCCACGGCAAGCTCTTAATTAAAAAAAAAAAAATCTTTTTTAAAATTACACCTTTAACCCTAATGATTATCAAAATCCCATCTACCTGAAAACAGCCTGAAGATTTTTATCACTCTTTGCAGCCTGACTCAGCAGTGCAATTCACCTTTTGACAAGGAAGATCACTTAGAAGGCATCAGTCTTGCAATTACAACACAACCAAGTGGTGTTTTCTTCCCAGGCTGATCACTCTTCTTGTTTGTTTTGGCTCCTTTCATTTAAACTCAATAAATAATCACTTTTTCTGCATGAGGCAGAGCAGTTATTTCCTTCTAGGAAAAGCATCCAATGGAGACAGACACAATGCACTCTTCCCAGCTGAGGAATTTGCCTCGACAGTAATTTCCCCTCTTGTGTCACAACCCTGGCAGGAGCCATGTGGAGCAGAGAGATTCACCTGAGAGCTGGCAGGTGGGAAAGCCCTGTCCCTGCAAACACACCCCTGCTGCTCTAAGGAATTCCCTCAAGTTCAGATTTTTCCAGGTTACTTTGTTTCTGCAAACTTTCGTGTTTCCTCCTTCCCTTTCTTCAACGCTTTTGTTGAAATTCCTTTTGAATTCTAATTTATTTATCTCTTTGGATTTACACAACACCACCTCATTCACAATGAAAAAACAAGACAAGTTTAGGTTTTTTTTTCTCCAGGGGAACTAATGCTGAGCAATGTGAAACCATGGCAACTGTCAACTTCCACAAGGTAATGCCATAAAAGAAAACGAATTGGTGCCACCATCTCTTAAACATTTCTGTGGGGTATCACCACAGTAAATCTGACAAACCCACACTTCATCCTATAACCAGATTTTCAGTTCAATAAGGGAAACCACTGATCATTTTTAAAAGCTATTTGTGATCTACAGGCAGCAATTCCCATAGGGAGTAAATCAGTGCTAAGGGACAGAGGGGGAAGAGTATTTTTTATAATGGTTTCTCTTTGGTCAGCACAGGGCAGCAAAGGGTGAGGTTTAGGGGCCCTTGTTGGGACAGGAAACACTAAATAGGAGCAACTGGAGATATCCTGCAGCTCAGGCATCTACAGAAATGTGAAGCTTTACTGTCCCTTGAGCAAGGGAAAAATGAAAGATCACGAGGGCCAGTTGAGCACAGGGGCTGCTGAAGTAGAGATGAACAGAGAACAAACCTGAGCACAGCAGAGCTGGGGATAAAAGGCTTCCAGTGAACATTTCTGGCTTATTAGACTCCCTACAAGACTCTACAGCAATGGCCAGTGACATCCTGGTGGGTTTATTCACATTCCTCCTTCCTTTCCAGGATCTGCACGTGGAACCAGGAGAGTGGATGAGATCAGGACTTGTGTCCCACCAGAGGAACTCAGAAATCTCTGCTCTCCCATATCCAGATTATGGTGGAGGCTCTTTCAGATGACAGCACTCCTTCCAGGACTGAAGCTGAACTCCTGAGCCCCACAGTCTGGGCTTCAGTCACTCTTAAAATGGTTCATATTCAAACAACATGGGTTAGCTGACCCTCCCTACTCCTCCTGACAAACTGTTCCAGCAGTTTGGTTCTCCAGCAGACTGACATCTGATTCGCAGACTGAATTTCCCACTCTGTAGTTTACACCCACTTACATGCCTCTGTCAATCTGTTCCACCTAAATAACTCTTCTCCCTCTATGGTGAGGATTTAGAGAGCAGTCCCAGCCCCTCAGTGCCCTCCCTCTGCCCTCAGCCTGAATTCAGCCAGAGCTGCTCTCCTGTCTCACTCCCTGAGCCTTGCCCTGGGCCCATTAAAGCCTCTCTGAACTATTTTCTCTCACACAGAGGAGCATCACCAACGTTATCCACACATCCCCAAGCTTCATTAGAGATGACTGGAGTTCTAATGGGCACTGCCTTCCTCCCAGCTCTGCAATTCCCACTTCCTGAGCCGTGCCTGCTGCTCTGCCACCTTCCTGCTCTGTTTTTCTCCAGCTCCATGGAACTCATGGAGCATTCACAGCCCTCCCTGCTTTGTCCCCAGTTCATCTGCTTGCCACTGACCATCCCCATGTCCCTCATGGGTTCAGCACTGTCCCCCCATTAATTACAACACAATTAACCTGTAATTACTGCACTCAGCAGCCTCAGGATCAGTCTGTGTACTCAAACATGCTCGTGCATGTGTCGTGACAACAGCTCATAAATTAGACTCAGGCCATTTTTTATTACAGATGATCATGAATGGTGTTTGGGTTCTATTAATGAGATAGGTTCTTACCTCATGTGCCAGCCCTGACACCTCCAGCCTGTCCCATCAGACAAAACAGAGTGATTTTTAAAAAGAGGAAACCAGGGGTAATGACACATTATTGATCCATCAAGAGAGCTCAGGGGCTTTTTGTTTGTTTTGGTTTGGTTTCATGCACCAAGTTATCGCTAGAGAGAGACCACACAGCATTCTCATCATATTTCACAAAACAAATGCAGCAGCAAGAAAAAGCAGGCTGAGGTGGCTCTAAAATGCAATGCTGGCTAAAGGAACAACAGCAAACACTGCTGAGGATACAGGCTTTGAAGATCAGAGCCTCAGAAATGAGCCCAGTAAATACTGGCACTGCCAGACCTGTCCTTTCACCCAAAATATGATTATCCAAATAAGAACACAATCCCTGGCTTCATGTCTTCTTTAAAACCCAAATGCTTCAGCTGCAGAAAGGAATTTCACCTGGAGCTCTGCTGCCAACCTGCACAATCCTGGCCCCAGATCTGGAAAAGGTTCTGAGGGATCCAACACCATTCCCACAAACTGCAGGAAACACAAAGTTGCTGCTGTTTAGAATAAATTCAACCTTCCCCAAAGCTCACAACGGGGGTGAGCAGAGCTCCAGAGAAGAACTGTCAGACAACAGGCACTCCCAAGCACACTGGTGAGTTGTTCAGTTAATCACAGCAGACTCAAGACTTTCCTACCAACTTAGTTCTGTCCTGTGTGTGTGCTGGGAGGGCTCAGAGAGTGAACACACATCTCATTTTTCTTTTCAGCTATCATCCCAGAGGTATAATTTGATCTAAAAAGCATCCATGCTGCTTTTTTCTGAGTTTCTCTGTTTATGAGCAGAGGCAGGAAATTCAGAAACTGAGAAAAAGACAAACCAGAATTCTGCAAGGATTTAGAACTCTGACTCCAAGGTTTGTGAAGAATGAATTGCAAAGAAAAGTCTTTGACTATTTCTTTTTCTTTTTTTTTCTATTAGATACTGGAAAATAAGCTAAAACACAAATTTAGAGTCTTAAATTCTGAACCTCTAGTTAATAAAATGAAGCAGCCCATGGCATGAGATTTTAGTGAAGTACAAATTGTTGAATACTTGGTGGACAGGAAACTAAAACAACATCTGTCAAAACAAACAGCTACTACACAACAGCAATCCTGCACTAAAAACAATTCAATCTGCTGCTGGGATGGGATGGGGCAGCTCCACTGATGCAAATGAAGTGACACAGACCACAATGGACAGTGGCTCCCAAAAAGCTCCCGTTCAGGGACACTGGAACAGCCTTCCCCAAAATCTGTGGGAGTTACACCAGACCAAGCTTGGGTTGAAATCTCACTGCTGCTTAACATATCTTATGGCAAAAAAGGTGATGAAAGTAAATTCTAATGATTTTCTTTTTACAAACTGAACATTTATCATGAGAAGATGTCCAATAACCATCTATATTTTGTTTTTCTATGGTATTCTGTTGATAAATTATGTTTAGTATGTGATCACTTAAAAAAAAAAAAAACAACTTTAATAATCGAAAAAGTTCACCTAAATTATTTAAATAAAGCCTTTTCCCACTTCCACTCTTCTTATAACCAGTGACCTGAACTACTTGAGAAGTTTTACATCCACATCATCCAGCACTGACACACACACTGCTGCTTTGGGAACAACTCTGACTTAATAACTATTAACTCTGCCACACAGAGAAGCATTATTAATACAACATGAGCATCTTGATTAATTTAAAAAGCTCTGATTTACACACAGAATTTTCTGCAAATACTTAGAAACCACACACACACACACCAAGTTGTCATACAAACTGAATACAGTTTTATTTTTAAGCTGGATCAAGTTCTATTACCTAACACAGACCCTTATATAGAGAACTTCTATTAACTGTAAATAATTCTCATCAGCCTGTGAAGATGCAAGTCAAAAACCCAAAACCCCCCTTCCTATTAGAAAGGAACTTCATTATGTTCCAAGTCTGCTTGCAATCAGCAGCTCTTTGTAGGCAATAAGATGGTTTAGGTCCTTTGCCAAATCTCAATGTGTGGTCATTCCATAAAATTGACTGAATCAATGCACTTGGAATTCTCAAGACAGTTCATTTCCCAAAGAACTCGCCTGATTCAGATGTATTTCATATATATATGTACAAAAATGCACATTACATCAGCTCCTCTTTTCCTTAGTTTTTATATCTATTCAGCTTAATTCAGTTCACATTTCACTTTCTGGTATGTCAGCATCAGCTGTGCTCACTGCTAATTCCAGCACCAGTTATGAAAGGCTGTAAAACATTAAACTCAGTGCTCCACTTGATGCAACACCCATGAACAGCTGCACCCCAAAGGTGTGAGGAGAGCTTTAATCTCACCTAACATTATTCACTACCATTCTCTTTCAGCTGTAGAATGCTCTGCACAGTGGAGGAACCCAATGTCTGCAGACACACTGGCCTGTTCATGCACTCAGTTTCTTGTGAAAGCTCCAGCAGCAGCTCCCAGAGTTTCTCAGCCCCCCGGCTGCTGCAGTTTTCTCCCTGTGGGTCAGTCCTGGCTGGGCTGACCTATGGGAGTGACACTGATGCCTTTTTCCTGGTCTTAGGGAATCAAAGCTCAGACAGGGTCAGAGGGTTGGGGGTCCTTTACCTCGGGATTTAACAGGATCCCATTCCATGCATTGCTTCACCCAGGTGACAACATCCCAATGTCCTCCCACCCCCAATCGAGTGTACAATTAAAGACCTTACTCATTAGCAGATCTAACGAGGGCCCAATAAGGGGCTGGGCTGGGCTCACTTCTAGTTTACAGAATCTGTCCTGCTGGGGGACTGTAGGGTTACACTCTGTGTGTTATAGAACAGCAGCCTGGAATGCCCAGAGGGAGCCTCTTCCCTATGCCCAAGGGTGCCCAGGAAGCACATCCAGGTCACCAGGGATGGCCATGGCAAAGAGGATCATGGCTTTGTGGCCTCTGCACCCATTGTGGGAGAGGATTGTAGGGTGTGACCTTTGAGGGGATTGTTTATCTTTGCTGTTTATGGGATGGCACATCCTGGGTGTGGGGTGGGATGGGATCAAGGGAATTTTCACTGCACAGTAGCCATGGGGCAGTGGCCATGGGGCAGTGGCCATGGGGCAGTGACCATGGGGCAGTAGCCATGGGGCAGTGGCCATGGGGCAGTAGCCATGGGGCAGTGGCCATGGGGCAGTGGCCATGGGGCAGTAGCCATGGGGCAGTAGCCATGGCAGTGGCCATAGGGCAGTGGCCATGGGGCAGTGGCCATAGGGCAGTGGCCATGGGGCAGTAGCCATGGGGCAGTGACCATGGGGCAGTGGCCATGGGGCAGTGGCCATGGGGCAGTAGCCATGGGGCAGTGGCCATGGGGCAGTGGCCATAGGGCAGTGGCCATGGGGCAGTGGCCATGGGGCAGTGGCCATGGGGCAGTAGCCATGGGGCAGTGGCCATGGGGCAGTAGCCATAGGGCAGTGGCCGTGGGGCAGTGGCCATGGCAGTAGCCACAGGAGCCATAGGAGCAGTCTTAACAGTAGTCATAGAGTGATCTGGAGCAGTCTCAGTCTCTGTATAATAAAGAACTCTGTACAACATCACAGTCTCATCAGAGAAGTCCTTGACCCAGCAATGAATACTGCAGGGGACCTTGAGTGCTTACAGCAATAGAGTGTTTGGTCTCTAACTCTCCAGCTCTGGGGTGTTTGGTCTCCTGGCCTACTGGACACCAAGAAACCAGGCTAAATTACCACCTAAAACATCACAAATATGCAGGCTGATACTTGTGGATATAGGGAACTGTGTAAAAGGTATTTAGGAAAAAAGAAAAAAATCTTTCCAGCATCAACACCACAGCCAAGAACCCCCCAGGGGAACAAACTGGATGCTGACAGGGAATAGTGCAAGGGAGGCCACTTAGGAGGGGCTGGCAAAGTTTTCCAAGTGCTCTGTGCATCAGCAAAGAACCAGGAATAAAAATTTCACAATCCAAGCCCTGTGGTGGCAGCCAAGGAGGGTCTGGTTTAGCAGCCCTCACCTGCAGAGGAGCCTCTGCCCCAGCAAGGAAATTCAGGTACAAACAGATCCATCCTCACTTTGTTTTCTACCTTCTTTCAATAATGCTTCTTGCCTTCTTCATGGTTTGATGGTTTTAAATTTCTTTTTGTGCCCTGTGCAGTTCCTCCCATGACAGCTGACACATTCTGGGCCACGAGCAGGGAGCTGATGGACAGCACTTGTGATGTGGCTTCCACACCAAGCAACACGATCCACTGGGGGCTCAAAGGAACTCAGCAGCATTTTCTCCAAACTTTGGGTCAGAGCCATGGAAAAAACCCACACAAGTTCTCCATCCAGTCTGTTTCCAGCCCAGTCCATCTCACCACACATTCTGATGAAAACTCTCACAGGCAGTTACCCAAATATGTTTTAAAATTAAAAATACTGAATGTTAGATGATACTCAGCTTTTTGCTGCATTGCCCAGTGAATAACACAGAGCTGAGCCAAGGGAGCAGACAAGGAATCAGCAGAGGGTTTTGTGGAAGACATTTAGTCTGTAGCACTTGACCTGGAATTTCAGAGCATACTACTGTATTTTGAAAATGGATTTTCTACATTCCCAGGTAGTGCAGCCACCCAAGCCTTCCCACAGAGCACTCTGTCCCCAAGGGATGTGGCTACAAGAACAATCAATTAACATGGATCAAAATCTGTCTCTGGCTTAAAAGGGCACAGTTCTATTAAAATTAAAACAGCTTAAAGGATGCCAGGTGTGTATTCCAGGTACTGCAAACACAGCTAAAGAGAAGCTGTGATTGGAGCACCAGAAGACTCCAGTTGTTCCTTTTTTATCACTTTTGAGTATGTTAAGAGGTTTTGGTGGCTTTCTTTCTCCTGCACATGGGTGGGAGGTTGAGGAGATGTGAGAAATGCTGCAGTAACCATGGCAGTGTGCTACATCCCCTAGCTGTGCCTGTCCTGCCTCTGCAAAAACAGAAAATAAAACTGCAGTTGGCTTTGGTTTGGCCCCAGGTGCTTTTGTATCACTTTTTGTCTTGCTTTAGAGCTAAAGCATTTTCCAATTAGCCAATGAAGACTCCACCATCACAAATCAACCACAGACATTTCAGATACTGCAAGGTCTGCTGGCTGTCCTTAGTGAAATTCAATCTCCTGACGTGCACTCAAAATCCCAGTAGGTCCATTGAATTTCCTTACTAATTCAGGGATAACATTTTAAATGCATTCTTTAGGAAAAGCCTGCTGATCCTGAGTCTCAAAACTCAAGTTTATCTCTGTATTCCTGAAGTAAACCAGGTGAAATTCTGATTTTGGACAAAGAGGCTGCCAAGGTTAGAGGTGAACACTGAACATTGTATTTTTCAAGTTAACTTACGGCGTTTATCCCAAGCAGTTTAAAACAAGGAATTTGAAAGGACTCCCACAGCTGGGCAAGGAATACATAACTTGCTTTCCATTTCTGTATGTGGAAATAGGGTATCTATTAAAAACAGAACTGATGATTTGCCTTTTTTACATGAAGTTTCCACAAACATATTGTTCAAATCATGCCCCAAACTCTTCAGTGGAAGTAAACTGCCAAGCCCGGGGTATGAACAGAAATAATAACTGAGTATTCATACATAAACATTATCTGTAAATTAATGTCTTTATAAATAACTTAATTATTATCTGGACAATGACCCTGGGAAAATTATGAGGTCACAATCCAGACTACTGACATATTTTATTATTCAGTGTAAAACTAATTCATCCAAGGGTGAATCTGTGAGCTCAAAGGCAAAGTTAACTCCTCTGTTCAGTTGTGAGTTTTAACGATCCACTCTCAACTATTCATTTTTTTTTTTAATTAAAATATGCTTTGAAATTGCATTATTGCAACAAGTAAGAAATCCCAGGCGAGTCAGAGATGGGCCTTTATCAACATCTCTGTCTCTTCAGGTAGTGAAGTTTGTCAGAGCTTCCTAAACTGCAATATTGGACCAACTTGTATTAAAAAAGACTTCTGATTTTTCACATTTATCAAACGTGCACTTCAATGTAACTGTATTACATTGTATTAATTGTATTTAATTGTATTAATTGTATTTATTCTAACTAAAGGATAACATTCATGTCAGAAGAGTTTACAAAGCAATAAACTCCTCTACAGATCATAACTTGACAACATTCTGCTCAAAGGATGAAGTAAATTCACCAACAGTCTTAAGAATTCTTTCATATTCAGCAAAGCTCAGCAGTGCCTTTTGGTCTAGAAAATAAGATAGTTGGGGGCTTTGTTGGTTTTCAAAGCCAGCTTTGCAAAGTTCTCATCCTGCTCAAATTTGCTTTTCCAGCACCAGCACAGATTTCAAAAGCACTTCAGATGTTTCTACAATAAGAGCTGCCAGTAAAGACACCGAGATGTTTGCAGACCCCACGTTCCCCCTTCTCTAATCAAATCAAAGCTCAAGTGAGCAGGGCTGCCAGCAACACCTCTACAAACAGAATTATTGCTACACCAGGTAAGGCAAAGACACAAAGAAAACACAAATCCAGGTCAAGAAGAAAAAAAGTGCAGCAGAGAACTGAGAAAGATGGAACATTCCCTATCTAAGCTTTCTAAGGAATTAATTTCAGTCTAGTGTGTGGAAAAAATGGTGTTGGTCATTTCAAGTATTTGGATTTTATTCTGAATGACACAGAGATGAGCCACACAGTCACTAAGTTGGGAAATATTTGCAGCAATCACTTTGACGAGTTGGGTGCCATTTCTGTTTATTAACTGATCAATTAGATTAATAGATCTTATTTGATTAATTAGATTAGATTAATAGATCTTATTTGCTCCAGGTCTCTGGTAGCACCATGGGTGAGAAAACACTTTGAAAATGTAATCACAGTTCACCCTCAGCAATCACCTGAGCTGGCAAGAAAGTTCAGTCTTTGCAAAGACTTTCACTGACAGAAGAATCCATTCCTGCAGGTAAGAGAGCATTTTGCTGTCCCTGCAGCCTGGACTTTTGCAGCCCAGTCTGGTTGGGTTGCCTGGACAGAACTGGGGAGGCTCAGGTTCAACTCATCAGCTGAGCAAGGCAAAACTTCCATCAAAGCTCTTATTTTCTTTATTCCCACCAGTCCCCTGGGTTCTTTCTGTGGCTGAGTGTGAGCCACCAACTCTGAGCACAGAAGAGCTCTGAAAAGCATCACTGGGGAGGTCAGTGAGAGCACACAGCAGCAGGGACAGTGCCAGCAGAGGGGTTTGTGTCAATACCATGGAGAGGCTGTGGGATAAACAATGTAGAAATTAAACTGCTTTAAATGATACTTAACGTTTGTCAGGCTGGCTTTGTGTCTGCTCATCTGAGCCAGGCAAATCTGCCTCTGACCACAAGCTCTGATTCCCACTGGAGTCAGCAAACATGAGATAACCCTGTGTTTCTGGGAGGGCACTTGGGGGCTGCAAAGAGGCAGCACTGGGGGCTTTATCCTGCCAAAAATATCAGCATTTCAGAGGTTTACCTGCTCTGTGCTGGGAAAACACAAAACCTTTCACACAGGAGATTAATGCCAGTCCACTCCACAGCCTCACTTATTAAAGTTGAGATTTAAAGCTGAGATTAAAGCCCAGTGCAGAGCTGCACACTGTCACCCTCCAGGGATGTGGGGAATGTTTTATCCCTCATTTTATCCCCCACACCCACAGCAGCTCCAGCAGCACAGAGTGACCATCTCCCCACATTACAACAGCTTTCTTGCCAGTCTGGGAGGCTCTTCAGCCTTCCAAGTGGGAATCCAAATTGCTATTTTTCCCCCATTTCAGTGAATCAGTATGTTTCCAGTCAAAACCAGTTCAACACAAGAAAAATGCCTCTCCCTGTCTCCAGCTCCAGCTCTGGAGTCTGCTCTGCCTTGCCACAGCAATTTCTCTAAGAAGGTGGCTGCAGCTGGAAGGGTTCAATCACACCAAAGATACTCTGCCAGCATCTACCCCAAGCCTAAACAGGGAACACAACCCAGCAAAAAGGGGATTATTTGGTGTCTTTTGGCACTTAGGCTTGGAGAGCAGCAGGAACAGATTGCTCCTGTAGCAGGAACTGATTGCTCCTTCACCCTTCAGACACAAAGAACCTTTAACTCAAATAAAACCAACCTCAAGGTCTAATTTCATGACAATTTACAGCAAGATCCTCCTCCTAGCACAGTAAAACCTGCATCAAACTGCCAGGTGCATATATATCTATATTTCATCATATATCTGAATTAATTTACACAGAGAGCAATTCCACTGAACAAGGCACCAAGGCTGGAGAGCTCTGCAGAGATTTTTCTTTGCATTTCTATTAAAAGGTTTTCATTTAAGCAACTACAGGTTTTATCTCAGCAACACCTTCCTCACATAATTCCCTTCTGTTTGAAAAACTTAAAATTTATTATTTGATCTGCTGTGTTAAAACACTGATGGATTCCTGCTTCAAAGCCCAGAGAATTTAACTCATGTTTTTTTTTCCATGGATCTGCTCATTCCACAGAGTCTACAAATGCTGTTTTCATCACTGCTGGGACACAGGACTAGGAAAGGAAAATGAGAAAATTCACTTCCAACTGCTTTTTTTGAATACACTGTTACTTTTAAGTCTTCAACTACGACTTGAAATAATGTCAGAAATTCAATGGTCTGAAAAATACCAAAATCCAAACATCATGTGGGAATCCTTTTCATCCAACAGACAAAGGCACCACGCTTACAACCCTACCCTATAGTTTTAGGAGACAGGATTAAGATTAAGTGTATCAGTATTAAAAACACTCTTACTGATATCTCATTTAACTGAGATTCTGAAGAATCCATTTTCAGTCCAATATCTGCAGGCTTTGGCAGGATTTCTCCTTCTTGTTTATATTGCTGTGTTGCATACCCATTGCAAATGAAAGAAAATGAATTTTGCTTCCCTCCTGGAAGAATCATTGGCTCAGACAGACTGAAGGATCAGATAAGACTTTCACTTTCTATCTTTACAATAGGATTTGGAGTGTGACCTTTCCTAGAGCAATGGGTATAAAGTCACTGCACAAGAAAATAAACTTTATCTTGGATATTTTCCATGGACTTTAACCATGTCTGGATTGCTTATGTTAGAAGAGTTTCAATGACTGGAGCATGACTGTATTATTACTGCAGCATTTTAATTGGAAAGTTTCAGTTTTCTGACTAAATAAGGACTGTTCTTTCCTTCTGAATAATAAAAAAAATAGCATACAAAAAAAAAAAGAGTTCCTGCCCATCACTCCTTATTGCTCTGCAATAAAAAATACCCCAAACTTGCAAAAATAAAAGAGAGATCAGATTAGTCCCTGTTACATTGCATCTCAAAAATCCTGTCCCACTGGAGCAAGCTGGTGAATGGATGACAAGATTTATTCCTCCATGAATTCTGCTCAAAGGAGTAAAGCAGACATTGAGTAGGTACCAAATCCAGAGGTGTCCCCCAAGAAACTCTGAAATCAAGTAATAATTATTTGTATTCAAGTGCCTCAACCTGAAAGAAAAACGTTGAGTGCTGCAGGGTCAAAGAAGTCACGCAATTCAGAAGCAAATAATTCCTTCTTCATTTAGCAGCCTTATTAACATTTACATGCTAGCATGGCAAAGGACTTCAGCACTCACCCCTCAAGCATCCTGAAAAAGGAGACATAATCAGCCATTCCAAGCCTGTCAGAGCTCTGCAGCATTCTGAAGGCAAATTTATGTCTTAAATGGTCACTTCTGACAGTCTGCATTTGGTTTATTCTACAGGGTTTAAAATTTTAAAAACTAACTAAAGAACTCGCCCTCCCCCAGCAAAAAAACCCCAAACTGAACAAACACCACCAAAACCAACCCAAGTCCTGGAAAATACCCTAAAACCTGAAAAATACTGCAAAAACAGAGACAGCATTTTGCAGTTTACAGTCACAAGTGTATCTCTAGAAATTGTTTACACTGATGGCACGAGAACAACAGAAGTTAACCATGCTTTAATATGCTAAGGCTAAATGATTATCTCTGTTTTCCATATCCAGATGGCTGCTTGCTAGAGCCTGAGGAAATGAGAAAGGGGACAATGAAAGTGCTAAACTCATAAAAACTGAGAGGCTCTAAAGGAACACGTTTTGAGGAAAGCAAGCCACTGTGATTTGCCACCTCCTTCCTCAGCCAGCTCTCCCAGCCTTGAGAGCCTGACAACTCATGGCATGATCTGGTAAATCACGGACAGGCGTCCCCTGATCCCCCCAGTCAGTGCAAAATCCCAACAAAAACAGGGGAGGGGAAGGGAAGGAAGGGAAGGAAGGGAAGGAAGGGAAGGAAGGGAAGGAAGGGAAGGAAGGGAAGGAAGGGAAGGAAGGGAAGGAAGGGAAGGAAGGAAAGGAAGGAAAGGAAGGAAAGGAAGGAAAGGAAGGAAAGGAAGGAAAGGAAGGAAAGGAAGGAAAGGAAGGAAAGGAAGGAAAGGAAGGAAAGGAAGGAAAGGAGGGAAAGGAAGGAAAGGAGGGAAAGGAGGGAAAGGAAGGAAGTCCAGTGAGTCTGGGTCCTTACTGGCTGTTTCAAAACATCCTTCTTTTCTGCTCCAGGTAACCTGGTTTAAAAACCATTTACTCATCCAAGGGTTTAACCTACAGCTGAAGTCTCCTGAGAAAGGGACCAAGTGGGAAAAACAGTCGCTGTAAAAGATCTCCTCCCCTGCACCCCACCAAATCAGGGTACTACCCATCAAACCTGTGCACTGCAGTGGTATGAGTGTGTTTATCCCTTCTAACTCCTCACAGCACCACAAAATCACAGGAGAAAGGAGAATGGGGACTTTCTCATGTCTCAAATGTCTTTGGAACACCAGCCTCCAAGTCTGCCACGCTCAGAGCAATCCACTCCAGCTAAAATCTACCTGTGCACACCTGAGGAGACACCTGTGCAATGGGAAGCTCTGTCTGACCAGCAGAATCTTGCCACTTCTACCATCACTAAGGATATTTCAGATCAAGCTAACTGGCATTAACAAAAAGAGCATTTCATTTGGAAACTCAGAACATTTCCTCTTGAAATGCAGAGGCAACAAACACAAAACTCCCCAGAGTGATTTCCAGAATGGTTTTTCTTCCTTCACTCCAAATAAATCTAAGTTTAATCTGATCCAACAATTCTGTGTAGGATCCAAGTTAGAAATGGCTATAGCTCAACAATCACTAAACTGAGACCATTCATTAGTGCATGGATGATTTCTTATACGAACAAGTTGCTCAAAATAGCAATTAAGAGAAAGACAGCACTCCTGGTGCAAGTATTTCTAATTTTGTCCTGAGCTGACACTGGAGGATTCCCAGCAAAGCCATCTCTTCCTGTTCTCTGAAGAGCAGGCCAGAAGCACAGTCTCAAAGCAGTGGGAATCTGACTCTTTTTATGGTGTATTTCACTGGCACCTCAAACTTCTTTTTCCTGCAAACGCAATGATTTAAACACGACAAAACCCAATCCAAAGAGCTAAACTAGAAGAGAAAAGGTACCACTCTGATCCTGTGTATCAGACCTCAAGTGCCCTCTCTGCTAATTGAATGCAGGATCCTCATTTCTGAGCAATAATTTTATATTGTTTCAGGCTGCATTTCTGTGTCAGATTGTTTTTAAAGCTCGAGTTTGTTTTTCCTAAAGAGCTGGCATGCCAATGAGCACAGAGGATAAACAATGCTCAGCTTTCCAGCAGCACTACGAAATGCAGGGAGTGTGCAGGAGACAGGAACTGCAGCTGTGCCAGCCCCAGTAACCCCAAACTCGAGTTCACCCAGCCCCACCAGACCCATTGGGGTGATGTTTGCTGATCCTCCGGCCATAAAAAGGCTCTATTTTGAGTTCAGAGCTCTTTATTACTGCTGCTGTTTAATGCCCTGGGAGAGGAGGAAGGGCAGAGAGGAATGCATCTTCAGGCAGGTCCAGGACAGGTTTATGTCCCAGCTGTGACAAGGCCAGCCCATGAAACAGGTGATGAAAGGGGCAGAATGTGGCAGCAAGCAGGAGCCCTGTGTGTGCTCCTGTGGCACTGCAGGCTGCCCAGAAAATCCCCTCCTCTTAGGGCAATCAGTACTGGGAGAGAAGATAGAAATGGATATTATTGATATATTGTTATATTTTCTATTATTTATCTATTTATAGCTGTCTGATTAAAAACATGAATTTAACCTTTTTGTTTTCCATTTCATATATTAACTACAAACATATATCTAAGTTTGGTGGTGGGGTTGAGTTTTTTGCTGCTGTCATCTTTAAGGGTGGGTTGTTTAGGTTTCCTTTTTCCTTTATTTTTCCTTTGTAATTCAAAATATGAGGGATCTTCTTTTCCCTGCTACTTTTCCCAGCTTCCTATCCCTTTCAAACTTGAAACTTTTCCATGTGTCTCCAGCTCTGGGAAAGTTGCAGACTGACAAAGGAAAGTAACAACAGCCTTCCCTTCATGCCTTTCTAAAACATGTATATCAGCAATTTGAGTGCTTTGGGTTTGTTTTTGGGTTTTTTTTAAACAAAGTAAGATAAAATAAAATATAGGGTTTTTTTCCCCAAAAAACTGATACAGAAAATGTTTGGATTTTTTTGTTTGGCTTTTCTTGTTTTTCTTTTGGCTGTTTGTTCTAGAAGTTAACCGTGCATCCAGCAACATGTCACGAGCAAAAATGGATTCTGATATGGAAATATTGATTAGAAATACTGATATTCTTCCTGTTTGCCCTCCATTACTTTTACAGTAAAAACTTCAACCAGTATTGCAATCACAATACACCAATATTTAGAATACTGCTTTGTTGCCAAAATATTCAAACATGTGCTCTACAATTCATTTGCAGTGACAATATAAATTGAAATATTAAAGTAATCTTTGGATGTGTTAGACATGCATTTATCTCCAAATATCTCAGATGTAATGAAGCTGAAGGTATTTACACATGAGAAAACTAAACAGAGCTATGTGGGAGTCAGAGCCCCATTACTGGGACTGACAGTGAGTGTCACATCTTTGCTCCATGCTGGAATTATTCATTAAGCTCCCACAAAGCAACTTGGGATCATGAAAATTGTTTTAAACAAGAAAACAGAATGCTAGAATTTTATATTTTACAACTGCTACAGACCACAAAATCCACTTCAAAAAGAAACATCACAAAAGCCAACACAATCCCATGGAACTTCTCCGTTCTGACAAAAAGGAATTTTTGGATAACATTTCCTGGCACGCTCCCAAGCAGCTCTCACTGCAAAAACTGATGTAGGCTTTGACAGTAGTGAAGGCACAGTTGTGTTCTAAACATCTCTTTCCTCCTCAGGGCAATGCTGCCTCGTGTTACACAGAGTAAAAGAAATGACAGCAACAAGTTCAGCTCATGGAAATTCAAGTGTATATTCCAGTTTAGAGTCTAAAGGGTGATGAGAAAGATGCTGCTAAAATGCAGAGAGGAAAAAAATTAGCTGAGAAACTGGAAAGGTCTTTTCACCCTTACAGAGCTCCTAGGTGCTCTGCCAACCTGGAGCAATGTGACATTTTTACTTTGCAGAACTTGCTCTGATGAGGATGCTGGACAATTCTAAGAGCAGCTGTTATTCACAGCTGTGGCAGAAATTCTGGAAAGGGAAATTCTTTATGAACATAATGGTCTGGTCACTGTGTTTTTCTGACACCTTTAGAGGAAGAGCTTGGTATTTTCTAATCCTGGCCCAAGATGATGCTCAGCTCTGCACACAGGACACTGTGAGGGGCCTCCAGCCAGTCCCAAAGGACAGGACCTGCAAAGCAGCCCTTCAAGGAAGTCATCCACTATATCCAATATAAATACCTAAAACTCAGCAATTACAAGCTTTAACTTCAGCAAAACCCTCTCTCAATTAAACCAAGTTCAATTCACAAAGTTCACTACGAAGGAAAAACAATGACAAAAATGTCTTAGAATGCTGCTGAACCATCAGAAGGATGTAAGACACATTTTTCACCATGACAGCAAACATTTCCTGATAACTTTACCTTTCCACAACATCCTCTCCATTCCAGCAGGTTGAGCTGTCTCTCATCACCAGGTCTCCATCACAAAGCCTTTCTGCTATAGAGGCATAAAAGGTTCGGGATCTCTTCATGTAATTGATGAACTCTCTGTAATTAGGAAGAACAAATTTAACAACACAACAATAAACTCAGCAGTTAAACCCCTGCCAGCCTAACCCTCCACCAGATCAACACTTTAGAAAATAGGTGATCTGAATCATTTCTATTTCTAGTGTACTTCTACTCCTTATCATCCAATTTTACTCAGTCCAGGGTCAATACATGGAATTACACACAGAAAGGGTGCTTTCAACACATCTTGTGTAACATGTCTCTCACTAAATCTGAAAAAAAACCTACACCTGCTCTTTATAAACAGATTAAAAACCATTGAGAAAACATCACCATAAAAGCCATGGCCAGTACAGACAATATATTTCTGATGACTTTGTATGGGAAAATGCCTTGGGGGCAAACTGCTGCCTCTTTCATAATCTGATTATACCTGTCATATATACCTGCCTGAGAAAGCCATAAAAACAAATCAACAAAACCAACACCACGTGCTCCTAAGAAACTCACTCAGCCTTCCAGAGCAGGAAGGCTGGGATTTAAAGCAAAGCAAAAAGCAGCAATTTGGGGGCTTACAAAGAGGCAATCAGCATTTCTACCTCCTGAGTACCAACTTACAAACATGAGCTCTCAGTATTTCTAGAGTAAAGCCAGGCCCAGCCAGAACAGCCTAAAAGGATCAATTCCAAAAGGAAACACAGATGCCAAAGATTTTACAGGCTCTAAACCAAGAGTGTTCTTTGGAGGAGGAACCCAGCATGCTTTTAGGAGTCTACAGCTTGCCTTACTCAGCTCACCCCTAGAGGTTTCAACTCCTTTGCATTCTCAGCAGAATGGGGCTCTGACATTCAAAGTTACCTTAACAAATGCAGAATTCTGTGTCCAACTCTCAGTCTTACTGAGTAAAAATATTGACTTCTCATCACTAAAACTAAACACACTAGGGTAGAAAATGCAGAGTTTCCCAGTGCCCCACATAAAAGCAGCAATCAGAAATATTCCAGCTCCTAGATTACAGCTGGAGATGAGTTAGGTGCAGAGACAACAAAGGATGTCACTGTTTTCATTCTTACCGAGAGATTTTTTTCAAACTTCTTGATTTGTCATTCTTTGAAGCTTTCAGAGGCAGAGAACTGGAATAAGCATCAATCAGGAGAGGTTGGGGAGTAGGGGAGAAGCAGGAATTCAGGCAAATGAGGGAAAGAAATGAGAAACAAAAGAGAAAAGTAAAAATTATTTGAAAGGAAGGTCATCAAGCACATGCATAGGACAATATAAGAAAATAAAAAAGGAGGAAAATTATCATGAGATTTCTGCAAAGTATACATGCAATCAAAAATGTCAATTCAACACTGGGAAAAAGCACCACTGAGATTGTTTGTCCCAATCATTTTCAAGTAAGAGCAGAATTACAAATGCAGCGCACACAGCAGAAAGCTGAAAATAAATTCACTGGTACTTAAATTAATTGAATTGAATTTGGTAACTGATACCAAATGGAAGGATTGTAAATACATGAAGCTGTCCAAGAAAACAATGGCAAACAGTTTAGGATGAGAACCATGGGAAGGGGGATACAAACCAGTAGCACTCGTGTTCTGGTACAATGAGCAATTTACTGCCTGTTAATAAATAATATAAATACAGGTATTTTTTTGCTGTTCTGGGGTTGCACCACTTGAAAAAAACACCCAACTTTGCAAAACTGGAGATACAGACTTTCAGGCTATACTGGAGGAAATCAGCCTGGTGATTATTTGGTGCTCTTACTGGAGAGAGCAGCACCACCTCCAGCAGCCTGAGGACACAGATGATGCAGCTTTGCCATCCCAGTTCTGGCAGGAGTGGCCACAGGACAGGAGGGACCAGCACTGACCATCAGGTGAGTGGCACCTGCAGGCAGGAATTCCAACAGAGCCACTCAGAAAACCAAAGGAAAATTTGTAAGAGGGAAAATCTGCATCAGCTGAAACTTCAGCCAGTGGTTCATGTGCGTCTGACATAAATGATCTGTTTTGTACTAGCACTCTATTACTCAAACTTTAATAAAATCATGGGATGTCTGACCCAATAGATAGTTTATTTTAAATGAAACAGGTATCACTGACTTCAGACATTCCCAAAGGAATTCCTAAATTGTTCATTTTAGGATGCATAAAAGATCCGTAAATTCAGAGCATAATAAAGAAATCCCAACAAAATATCATTTCAAAGCCTTCTTCCTCCAGTGAGGGACCCAATATGTTATAGTTGTTTGTTAAACACATTTTATATCCAGCTCTGTACCCAGCCTGTGTTTAGTGGTTTGAAATGTTCCATGGAGCAGAGATGGGGCAGGTATTCAACTCTGCTGGGAGAGCAGCCCCTGACCAGAGGAGTTCTTTGTGCTGAACTCAGCAATAACATTCCAATTTACTGAGATTCAGTACATGCCATTTACATTCCCTGTGCCATCATATGGTTTCAATTTTCTTGTCATCTCTATTACATGTTATAGTAACCTCCACATTAAAAAATGACTGCAGCAGCAACGCTGCCAGTTCCAGTTAATCCCTGGCTACGATTGTGTAATGGTACAAAAAAATTAATAATCAATTTTATGCTTTCCAGTTGAATCATAGGAAATGGTTTCTTGAGAGATCATGCAATATTTATTCAAGTTTCAGCTTCTTTCATTATTGTCCCTGACACTTAAGTGATGCATGACAAAAATATGCAGGAATAGAATGCAGGGTAAAATCAAGAGAGATGGGAAATCTCCCAGGAACCCATGAGAGTGAGAGGAGAAGAAAAGGCTTCAATTCCTGCAGAAGAGGATCCAGCTGCCTTCAGGGAGCTTGCAGATCTCACTGTGCAGGAGAGTGAAGGGTGAGGAGGGCAGGCTCCAGCCAGACCCCAAACACCTCCCCCTGCAGAGCCACGCCAGGCCAAGGGACACCACTGAACAACCAGCTCAAACCAGAGCTTCTCCAGCTCCTCAGGAAAGGAGCCTGATTTTATGGGTTTTTTATTTTATTGTTTTATGTGGCCTGGCAGAGACCCAGCACCTCTGGAGCAAACATCCACCTGTGGCTGTGTGGCACTGGGGCTTTAAGGGCATCTCTGAGCAGGCTGTACACCTGAGAGCCCCCCTGGTTGTGCCCACCAGAGAGGTTCTCAGTGAGCTCAGGAATGCTCTGACACACGAGGGAATGAGCCACAGCTTTTCTGGTTACTTGCAGAATGTTGGCTCATTGCTTCTCTTTTTCCTTCCTTACTCCAAAAGGCTGGGTCCTGCTCCACAATCCCCCTGACCCAAGGATTTGGAAGGATGTCCATCACCCAGATCTACAGACTCAGCAGGGCCAGGGTGACCTTGCACCTGAACTGACAGGCAGCTCACATTATTGCTCTTCATTTCTTAAAATCACCACAAGGAGGGGCTTCCCAAAAGATTCAGGTAATTGCTCTCATAATCTGCTTCCCCTGCAGCAGTTATCTGTCACTCTAAGTGCATTTTACACAACCCACTGCAGAAATTATTTCACCCATGTATTACAGAATTTTATTACCTTTAAATTGCTTTTTATTGGTATCATATGTGATTAAATGATGGAGAGTGAACAACACAGGGATGCAGCCAATAATCACTGTGTCTTTCACTCTCTGCTTTCACAATTGTTTCCAAGAAGCAGAAGTACAAGCTCCAGGCCATGTGTTTTATAGGAAGTTGTGGAGAATAGCTTCACATTTTCCACTTCTTACTATTTGTGGCACATTTCCATCATTCATTTTTGGTGCACAGGCTCCCCACAATACCTATCAACACTGTAATTCAGTAATTTTTCATGCTAATTATATAAGCAGGGACTTAAATTAGATTTTTTTGATAAATTAATTTTCAGCATGCAGACCAATTCTAGAAAACAGTCTAATTATTTTCTAATTATTTTCTTCTCCATCTACAAGCCTTACATTTTAAAAGATCAATATCCAAATAATTCTAGATGGTTGGGAAGGGGAGGAAGCAGATCCTCAGGTGAGAAAGCAGGGCTGTCATGCCATGAAAGACACAAATCTGCAGCTATTTAAGAGGTCACCTTTTGACAGTTTGGCAATTCTGGCTTTTTGGGCTGCCAGTGTTAAGCCCCAGCCAAGCCAGGGAGTTACACAGAAGATGGCCCAGAGCTCTGTGCTGTTCAAAGCCATTTTCAATACTTGTACTACAACTGTTCTTTGGATTTTTACTGCTGAATTTATTAATTTAATTTCTGTAAGGCTCCTTTTCTCTGATTTGAACAGTAAAAATTGATTAACTCCAAGCACTAGCACAAACAGTTATGCTTTGATTTTAAATTACAAAAGGATAAAATTACCACTATCACTCAAAAAACTTTGCTTGCTGTTATGACTTTTATCTTTTAAAGCAGTGTTTCTTCCATTCAGGCAAGCTGAGAATTAAAACAGAAATGGATAAAAATCTCATCTTCACAACTGAAACTCCAGAAGCCAGGCTGTGGCAATTTTAACTTTGCTGCCTGTCATCCACTTATCCAACAGGCAGAGACACACACGGGCTGCCTGGGCAGTTTGGAGGCTGATTTTGGACAGAGGTAAGCCCAGCACAACTCCACTGATGTGGTTTGTTCCAGATTAACTCTGCTCTCACAAAGGACAAGGTGCCAGCCAGAAACAGGCACTGGGATTTTATGGGCAGTTTGCTCTGACATCTACTCGTGTATTGTGAGTGAGATTGCAAAACCATCCTTTCCTAGAATATACAGAAAGCCAATTCAGGAGCTCCACAAGGCAAAGGGATAGAAAAGCTCAGGAGATCTGGGAGCAGGGATGCTCCTGCCCAGGCCAGTGGCAGTAACTCAGCTGCAGGTGGCTCAGATGGGGCACAGCTGAAGAACAGGAGCCAAGATGGACACAACAAGCCTAAAAACTCCTTCAGCTCCTTCTCTGTGATGTAACAAATCCAGGAGATTCCAAAGGATCTTATCACTCCTGCCCAGTCCAGTGGAACCAGGGACTGACTTGGTGTCAGGGCAATGAATCTTTCCTTTTCACCCCTCCCTCTTTCCCACTTCTGCCCCTGGATAAGCTCATGTCCTGGGCAGTCACATTTTAAGTACTTTAGACTCAGCTGTGGAAATCAGTTTGCTCAGACTTTGTTGAGGAAGAGCTTTCACCATTTTAACTGAAAGGTTCAGGATATAATGAACACCTTGGTGTTAAGCAATGATACCAAGTCTGGCCATTCTTGCAGAGACCCAGAATGTGATGCCACAAAGTCACCTGTGAGGCTGCCAGTGATGGCAGGGGCTGGAGAGCACAGAGGAGCTGACAGAGCTGTGGCTTTGGCTTAAACACCACAGTGCAAAGAACCAGCAGCACAGATGATGAGGCACAGGGTTTGTATCAAGGCAACTGTAGCCTGGGGTTACCTTCTTTTACTGCTCAGGCTGGTGTGAGCCATCACGAATGTCTGGGTTTCAGTCACTTCCTTCACTGGCACAAGATTGGCTGATGACAGGTTCCCTTCTTGCTGCTTGGGCTGCCCACACACTTTATCCACCTGGAAGAAAGGAAGGGAACACGGGGTGTGAGTGGAGAAATGGATTTGCAGCCCCACAGAAGTCTGTCTGTTCCCTGCAGTCTGTGCTCCCTGCTCGAAACACTGAGTGAGAGGAGGAAAGGACAGGAAGGATTCTGCCTTGCAAAAGAAGGACCAAATTCCAAGGCAAGGCAAAGAACACCAGGAAATCAGCAGCCACGGATTTGTCAGTGGCTACCTGCACTACAGCACACCTGGAAAGGCTGAAGCAGTGACTGACAAAGAACTGGCAAACCAAACTTTTA
The DNA here is from genome assembly GCA_034509425.1 of Eopsaltria australis. Taxonomy (NCBI): domain Eukaryota; kingdom Metazoa; phylum Chordata; class Aves; order Passeriformes; family Petroicidae; genus Eopsaltria; species Eopsaltria australis. The sequence goes on along the minus strand of JAVTVJ010001113.1, from coordinate 722,192 downwards.
ATCAGAAACATACCTGGAGTGTAAAGGTACATGGATTTAGGTGGAACATCTGCCCCATGCACAAAGAGCAGAGTCTGTCTGGAGCTTGTAATCAGAAGACAACCAATTCTTCCAGCCTTTAACCAGGCCACATATCATTACTGAGTCCTCCCTGCCCTGCCTGAAGCCTCTTATCAGGGATTTAGTATCAGTCCAGAAGAAAGCAAGCTTGTGTTTGTTTATCCTTTCTGCACTGTGGATCTGACACTGCTCATTTCTCCTGACACATTTATTTGCTGTTTATTTGCTGTAACAGCTTTAAGTGACAGTAGTAAGACAAGTCTGTTCCCTTTCTAATCCACAAGTGAGTAATCTGTAATGTTTTACCTACCTAAAATCCCTGAGCAAACACAGAGAGATCACAAAGGAAATCCTGCTCTGGGCACGGTACCACCAGTGACCTGAATCACACAGAACCCATCACCCCACACAGCCCTGGGTTTGGGATCCCTTCTCCAATGTCCCACAGGAAGCAGGGTGGGATGGATTCTCACTGCCCTGGGCATGTTCCTGTATCCTTTCTCCAACCTTCCACAGGAAGCAGGGTGGGATGGATTCTCACTGCCCTGGGCACTTTCCTGTATCCCTTCTCCAATGTCCCACAGGAAGCAGGGTGGGATGGATTCTCAGTGCTCCTCAGAGCCCTTATGAGCCTGCTGAGTGTTTTCACTCCACAGATGACTCCAGGTAACTTTCTCTGTCCCCTTGCACCACGTGTCAGCAAAAGCACAGGACAATTTTCTCTGCCTTAGCCCATTTCCTCCAGGAAAACCAGGCCTGTGTGAAGCTAAGACATCCTCCTCTGAAAAACCAGGCAAACAATGTGGAAAATTGGAAGCTCTGTAGGCATGACAGTTACTGTCAGCTCTAGTTGTATGAGTTCCAGCCCAGTCCAGTGTAATATGATGTGAAGAAGCTAAAACTGCAGCAATTGAATGGGAACATGCTGGATTAATCCTGACACATCTCCAGCAGCCAGGCTGGGAGGCAGCTGCCTCACTCAACACCATGCACTGTGTATATTGCTCTGGTCTCACCAGGGACCAGCACTGCACTGCTTTAAAACACAGCTTTGGGAAATCAAAGCATCTATTTCAGTCCTTTCTGAACTTCTGAAAAGGAGAAATCCCACTCTATGCAAAGGAAAATATCAAACAAAAAAGCCTTTTGAACCCTCTGGAGCTGGACAGAGGGTATAACACAGCTGGACCACATTCCTGCACAGGATGCTTTCTCCCCTTCACCCCAGCTCTCCCACAGCACACAGACCCAAATTCCCAGCAAAGGTCTCTGCAAAACCCATCTCAGATTTCATCATGTCACTGAAGCTCATGTCTTCAAATTACAAACACCTCAAATCTTGTCACTATGCATTTGAGACAGTTTTTACCAACTAAAATCAGAGTGGTTTGCAAAAGCAATGTGGTTCTCATCTGCGTAAGCGATGGAGAACTCCCAGGTTTTTTGTTTTTCCTGAAAGAACATTCAAAGATATTTAAGTCATCATTTCTGTTGTGAATCAACAGTTTAAGCATCCAACTGCAAACAGCAACTTTGTTCTGATTTGAATTTTTGATACTACAGAAAGGACTCTTTAGATTGCCCAGGTTCCAGCAGTTTCTATGCCAAACCTATGCTTTAGGGCTTTCTTTTTAAGCAGCAGTAACAGCTTCCTGCATATCAAACAAAACCACATTATCTGAAGGAAAAAATTTCCTCAGTGGAAAATTTTAACCAGTTCCACTCCTTGCTACATACAAGGGCAAATCCCACTTTTTTTGTCACACAGGCCTTTCAGTGCCTTTTTTCTCAGTCCAGTTCCCCCAGCTGGGCCCAGGCCAGGCAGTCCCAGGCTGGCCACTCATCTTTTTTTTTATTCACACCCTTTCCTACAGGACATTCCCTAATGGATCACCAGTTTCTCTTCATTCCCAGCCTCTTTGGGGCATGCAGGGATGGAGGATTTCAGGCCAGCCCTGCTCCTGCACCACATGCAGGTGGTTTGAAAACTAAATGCCATGAATGTGGGTGCACCCTGCATCTCTGGATGCAAAGACCAAATAAATTCCCACCCAAGACTCTTGAGTTACCCCTGTTTGCCATATTTGGTTTGGATTCTGAATGAGTTAAACAGAAACCTGACTTTTATATATATATTTTTTTAATCTTCACATCTCTCCAAAATGTGTATTTTTCTGCAAAATAAAACAACAGAAAAGCCTGAATTTTACCAGCTCATTTGAGCAGTCACAATGCTGATGGCACAAATGAGAACACTCATGTATGAAAAACCATCTCAACTTCCAGATGGGATACTTATGAAAAATAAGATAATCCTGTGTAAATTGAAAAGCGTGAGGTGTGCCATAAAAAACTCAAAAAAAAAAAAGGAGTTTTCTGGAACTGCAACATCTGGAATTTACTGCTCCAAGTTCCCTGTGTTTTACCAGTGAAGGACAGAGCTTCCCTCCCGTCCTGAGGGCACCACAATTGCACTCATTTTAACCCAGAGCTCGTGAATCAAACCTCCCCACCCACAGGACAAACTGCACCTGGAAATGGAAACTGGAATTTTCAAGCTCTTTTTCTAAATTCAAGGTCCGGTATTTGGAATAATCAGGAATCAACATAAAGAATGACTGAGCCCATTTCTTGGATTTTTAAACTTAAAGTAAGTCTGCCAATCTGAAATGACAAAGTGACAGAAAATCATCCCTTGTTCATGGTGAGAGCCTGAGGTGATTCTGCTTCTCTCTGCCATGGTATTTCAGCAATTCTGGCTTCCAGCAGTGAATATCCACAGCTGAAAACTGCTAATCCTCCTACCTTACCTACTAAATTATCAATCATGTTTCACAATTCTATCATTTTTATTCATATTAAAGTTTTTTTCTTAAACACTGATGATTCCTCTTCAGTATCTGTTTTTCCAGCCTTGGCTACATTTTCTCTGCTGTGAACTTCCCTTGGTAATGAAATGCAGAATCATATATATACACATTTTTTGACCTCTTACTATTTGTTATTTAAAAGAATGACTATTTACAGTTATTACAGAGGCTTAACAAAATAAATGGAAAAATTCTCAGGCAGAATCTTTTTGAACTCTTACAGCTTGAGTAACCTTAAACATTGGGGTCATATTTCATATGTTTGATATAATCAAACATGGGAAAAATGTCATGCCCTTCTGGATACCAAGAGAATCTTATCTCTCTAAAGCAGGAGACCTTTTCACTAGCTCAGAACAGGAATTTTCTTTGATTTTGTAATGGGAAGATCAGTGTTTTAAAACACAAGGTTTTTCCAGTGATTGGGCTGTGAGTTATTATTAAAATGCTGACACATTTGCCTGCAGGTTTCTGTCCCTCAATTTGTCCCCAACCCAACCCAAGCCCTGCAAAACACCTCTGACAAATGACACCCTCAGTCCCAATTCCAGCACTGCTGTGCCCCACAAGTGCCACAAACACTTCTTTAAAGCAGAGCTGGAGTTTGCTCCAATTCAGGTTCCAGCTGACAAGTTTGAAGTGAAGTGAGGGAAGCAAGAAACACTGAATTGTGGGGTAATCAGGGCTGAGTTTTCAGACTTGGAAGGTCACCAGGAGCTCTCACTTGGCTCAGGGTCAGAAAAAATCCTTGTATCACCTGATCACCCAGGGAAACACTGAATTATGAGGAAATCAGAGCTGAGTTTTCACACTTGCATGGTCACCAGGAGCTCTGACTTGCTCAGGGTCAGACACATCCTTGTATCACCTGATCACCCAGGGAAACACTGAATTATGAGGAAATCAGGGTTGAGTTTTCAGACTTGCAAGGTCACCAGGAGCTCTCACTTGCTCAGGATCAGAGATATCCTTGGATCACCTGATCACCTGAAGAAACACTGAATTATGAGGAAATCAGGGTTGAGTTTTCTGACTTGCAAGGTCACCAGGAGCTCTGACTTTCCCAGGGTCAGACACATCCTTGTATCACCTGATTACCCATCACTTGATAAAAGAAACCAACTGGTACCATTTGTCCTTTTCTGCTGTCCAAGCCCCAACCAGAGTTTCTTATGGACACACAGAATCCTCTCCTTGGAGTGGCTGTCACCTGCTACAAGAGAATTGTTGTAGAACATTAATTTCCAGTGCTCCAAAGCTGAGTAGGAGCCCATAAAATGCAAGCCAGGGCTCATGGCTCATTGCCACTGTCTCTATCTTATTGAACAAAATCAGACAAGAGAGCAAATAATCTCTGATTTTGCCTTCTTTTAAATATCCTCTCCCTTATGGAATATGTTTCCTATTAGGAGCATTTTGCTGGTAGCAGAGTTCAGCAATACATAAACAAACTGAGGGATTATTGGTTCATTTTCCTACAGGAATATGTTGGCTTTCACTTGGGAGGAGAGAATTCTCTTCTCTCTCATCTTGAATCTACTGAACAGTTCAATTTAAATTAACTTCCTACAAATCTTCTGAAATCTGGCAGTTAGAGAAGTTGACCCTTACTAGATAACAGAGATTCCTCCAAGGAGAATGAATTCCTAAGGGGCAGAAAAACCTTCTGCCAGACTTCACACTGAGACATCAAAGAATTCAGGCAGAGAATTTAAATCCATAAAAAACAAGGTACTGTGTGTTCTATGGCAGAAGAAATCCTTTCAGGTACCAACACTGGGTACAGGGAGTGGTGAAATTGTGCAGCAGTTATTCAAGTGAATCAAATTCTATCCCAGATAAAAGGAGAAATGATGAGAATTTGGAGCCTTATTCCATAACACAGCTAAGAGAGAGAGGTGAGATAACCTGTCCTGGGCATGCCACAAAGCTGCATCTGAGTGCACACACAGCCTCTGCTCACAGGGAGAGAGGCAAGGATTCCTGGAAAAATCTAGAATAAAGGAATACCTCACATGACATCAGGCATTTCAGGAATTCTGCACAAACTTTCCCCATAAATTACATTGCTGCTCTTTTCTGCTCTCACTGCCTTTTGAAATTGCATTTTTTGGTCAGGGTATCAAACTGTCCACAGGGCATCTCCACAGCTACAATCACTTAAGAACACTAAGTCAGTAACTTTGGCTATTTTGTCAGGATTTTTTCCAAACGTTTTTGTTCTAACTGTATGGATATTTACCCAGCTGAGAAGAGAAGTGGTAACTATTTATAAAGCCAAAACAAAATACCAGCAGCACCTGAGAGGTCAAATGATATCTCCCCTTCTCCCCCACAATCCCCCCTAGATTCAGGACTAATCTTCCCTGGCCTTTGTTACTTGTGACATTTGTCTTTAGATATTGACAACCTACAAAGGCTAAGCTCAATTTTATAATGAATTACAGTAATCTAGTATGAAAAGAAAATCCCACTGGGAGTCAATCCCAGCGAGCTGCTTTAAGAGCTCTCAGAAAAATTAGGTGACTTTAAAGACAACATAACAAAATCAATTAAAAGATTTTATTCAAATCCCCCTTTAATCACTTTTCAAATTAATTACAGTATATCAAAATGGTATTGCCTGTTACTGTGTTTACTATTTACACCCATTCTTAAGGGAAAGCAATTATCCAAATATTCCTGGAATTTCTTTTATCACTGCAAGCTTAAAACATAACAAAGAAAAAAACCCTCTACAGTTTGTTCTTCAAAGGTTCAATAACAGAGTACAAAAAGTAGCAGAGAGAAATTGTACAAACACACACACATATATATATATAATAAGGAAATATAAAATAAGGAGATGCAAAATAAGGAAATATAAAATAAGGACATAAAAAATAACGACATATAAAATAAGGACATATAAAATAAGGAAATATAAAATAAGGACATATAAAATAAGGAAATCCTTTCAGGGCTGCCCCAATGGGGCACAGAGGGCACTCAAACCTCAATAAATCCCTGCTGATGGCACAGACTGGCTCCCAGTGGCACCAGGGCAGGAGCAGCACCTCCACTGGGGATATTCCCTGGCCCCCTGAGAGCCACAGCAGCCCAGTGCCAGTGTGAGGGTTCAGCTGGGCTACCTGGGCTCACTTTGAGCTGGCCCAGTCAGGGAGAGCTGCAGGGCAGGGCTGGCAGGCAGGAGGGATGGTATCCACATTGCAGGCAGGTCACAGTTGGCAATCTCAAAAATTCCCATCTTTCCTTAGGCTCAGGCACCTCCCTACACATCTTCAGCCAAAAACGACTGTGTCACCCTTCTAGTCCCTAAAGACAAACCATGGTTTTCTCACATTAATTTTGGCCATGCTGAGGCTTACCTGGCTGGTTGATGATGCCCAAGAGCTGCCCAAGACAGGATCTCTTTCCAGCAGCCTTCTCCCTAAATGCAGCCAGTGTGATCATCACCCCAGCACAGCCTGTCCCCTTGGTCTCAGCAGAATGCACAGGATGGCCCAGTGACAGAAGGGATCAACACGAAGGGGAGGTTACTGAAAAAGGGAGTGTTTCTCCCTCTTTTGCCATCTCCTTTTGGTATTGCCAAACACAGCTGGTAGGACAGACCATGAGCCTGAGCCTGGGGTCTCATGTTCCTCTGTACATATTTATTGCAATCAGAATTACAGCCAGCATTACACTGCTGCAATCAGAACTGCACAATGAGGATTTTAGAGAACTGCCTGAGCTGACTGCAGACACTCATTTTTCATCTATGAACAAATAACAATTTGCAGTGAATTATGAGGAACCTGAGGCAGATCTGATCCATGGATAACTCAGTCTCATAGTTCTCTGAACATGCAATCCAGCTTCATTTTCAGATTAACACACTTTTGTAGGTGGCCATCACCACTCAGGTATTCAGGCACAAGCCCAGACACACAAAACAAAAATCCTAACAGGCAGCTTCCAGTGAAGCGTTCTGTCTCCAGGCTGTATATAATGCCAGCAGAATTGTTTCTGAGCACTTTTCATGTGGCTGGCATTATACAGGATAGCCAAAAGAAGGCAAGAAATGACAACACACAGCAAAATCTAATTTTTCTCACTCTACAGTTATTTGGTGTCTGGAAAAGAGTACATTCATTAGATATTTAATGATGCAAATAGCCTCCAGAACTTTGTACTAGAGGCTCTGAGGCAATCTGAAATGCCTCTCAAAAGCAGCATTCATTCTGTGTGGGTCCCTCTTCCTCTGCAGGGTGCTGGGAAGCTGCACCAGCCAGGACAAGCCCCAGAGTGGTGAAGGGACAAGGACAATGCCCACACTGAAGAGAAGCATCCTCAGGCTCACAGCTCTGACAGCTCCTGGGCAAAACCTCCCCTTTCTCTGCAGGTAGAGACATCCTAAGAACCAAGCTTCAGGAAAAGAAATGGGGGAAACTTTATTTAAGTAAAAGAGTTGACTCCAAATCTCTCAAGATGAACTGCTTCTGTCACTTTAAAATGACATTTGAGGATGTTCAGGGGATTATTAATTACGTTATGCATGTAAGAAATATTTGTTATTACTTATATACATATGCATGAAGGAGGGAAGGGAGCATCCCTCATGGGGATGGCTGATGGTGCAAATACAAACCAGATCTTAAGATACATGAGGTCAGGCCTGTCCTATGTGTTTGTAAGAGCACTTATAAATCAACCCTGAAAACATTTGCCAGAGAGAGCAATCATGAGCAGAAAAACATCGATTTTCAGCAAAAATTTAAATCTTCCCACTTCTGGAAGGCACACAGAGCTTCCCTTCCTTACAGACACTGACTGCTTAAGCCACTGCATCAGGATAAAATACCAGATAAAAACTGGAGGCAAGAGAACTCCTAGAACTGATGGGAATTCAGTGTAGTTACATTGCTATTGTTCAACAGCCGTTCTAAGCCCTACCAAAGAGAACAAAAAGAAATCTGAATTCTAGAAGGAAAAATAACTCAGTTAAATTCAGGCAGCTCGTGAACAATAATAATAAAAAAATAAATAAACAGAACACCATCTAAAAGCACAGTAAAAGCTCCCTGCCTAAACTTGCCTGCCTAGCAAACACCACAGTGGAGCATTCCCAGGACAAGTACAGGCTCCATGACACCACCACACTTCTGGGAAGCAGCCTGCTCACTTCCAGTCTTGAGTGGCATTTATCAGCACTGCACCCTTCCCATCTTACAGCCACAGTAACTTTGTATTTTTAGCCCCATTTCTCAGACAAAGAGGCTAAGGCAGCAAGATGAACAATCTGAGAAAAAACCACGTAGGCAGGCTTGGAACTGACCAACTCCTGACAGCCAATTTACTTCTCTGACAATTAAATCACATTCTGCGTTCCACAGCTCTGGCAAAGTGCCTGCACGTTCAGATACTTGCCCGTCTCTAACTTGAGGATTTGGGCTCCAAATCCCAGCAGTGTGGTCTCACAAACATCCCACTGGGCCCAGGGCTGCCCTGCAGACCCAAATGTGCAGACAATCCAGGCATGATGCTGCCAGTTCATGTCCAAGACCACCCAGCAGCCCAGCATAGCAACAGGAGCTGGCAGCCACCACTGCAACCCAACTTATTGTTAAAGGCTGTAATTAAACTGCCCTCAATATGCACACTTGTCTCATTCACCGCTTTACTTGCCCAAAACAGGAACTGGAAGCAGTTGATTTCAGCTACATGCTCTGTGCTCATCTGCTTTTCAAAACATGCACTGCATTTTTCATGAGTAACATCCATTTCTTTACTTCCTTCAGTGCAGCAGAAAAGAGTTTAATTCCCCTTTTTTTCTCCAGCCTCTTGAGCACCACTGGCTCAAACTGAAGCTAAATGAAGCCACTGGTCTTTTCAATACATGTGCCAAGAGACACTGCCCTGAAAAAGTTGGCCCACAACCATGAGAAACAAAGGAAAAAGTAATGGAGTGTTTAGGTGGCTGTTGGGTTCCACTGTGTGTGTTATAGAAAAGCAGGGCTGGAAGGCCCAGAGGTGCCCAGGAAGCACATCCAGGGCACCAGGGATGGCCATGGCAAAGAGGATCATGGCTTTGTGGCCTCTGCACCCATGGTGAGAGAGGATTGTAGGGTGTGACCTTATAGGGGATTGTTTATCTTTGCTGTTTATGGGATGGCACAGCCTGGGTGTGGGATGGGATAAAGGGAATTTTCACTGCACAGAAGTGGCCATGGGGCAGTGGCCATGGCAGTGGCCATGGGGCAGTGGCCATGGGGCAGTGGCCATGGGGCAGTAGCCATGGGGCAGTGGCCATGGCAGTGGCCATGGGGCAGCCATGGGGCAGCCATGGGGCAGTGGCCATGGGGCAGTGGCCATAGGGCAGTGGCCATGGGGCAGTGGCCATGGGGCAGTGGCCATGGCAGTAGCCACAGCAGCAGCCATAGGAGCAGTCTCAGCAGCAGTCCCAGAGTGATCTGGAGCACTCTCAGTCTCTGTATAATAAAGAGCTCTGTACAACATCACAGTCTCATCAGAGCAGTCCTTGACCCTGCATTGAATCCTGCAGGTGGCTTAGTGTGAAGCCATCTCTGTGCAGGCAGCGAGCTGCACTCGGGCTGGGTGGCAGCAGGGACACAGAGCTGCAGGTGCCAGCCCTGCCCTGCATCTCAGACAGGCACAGCACAGCGCTGCCACTGCTGCACCCACCCAGCTCTCACCCAGCTCCAACAGCACCTCCAATTTCTTAAGTAACTTCCCTGTGAACAGACGATTTTTGAGAGCCCTAACCTCGCCTTCTTTACAGCATCCTCAGTGGCATCTCCAACTAAATGGTCATTTGCAGATGCTTATGATGCCTTAAGATTTTGGCCTTTATATTTTTCAAATTCTGTACTTAATTAGTGCATAACTCTAAACTCCATATAAAGTATGAGCTACTGTCTACACATTTTGATCAGACAAAACAATCCCTCTGGGCCTGAAACTCAAGGACAGCCCCAGGCCACGAGAAGTATAAAAGAAGTGAATTGGGGGCAGCAAACTGACTTCATTACCTGAAGCTGGAATTGGAGGACTAATCCCTGAGATGTAAATGGACCAAACTTGTAATTGTGTAAAAAACTCGTGACCATTGTCCAGCTCGGGTGTAGCTCCTTGGGGAGGCTCTGTGTGCCCTTAATGTACCTGAAGGCCTTCATTAAATATATCTGCTTTTATTCTTTTAACTTTGTCTGGCCTCTGTTTCTGGGTAAGCCCTGAAATGGTATCACTGCAAACCAGCAGAGCATTTATTCCACCCTCACAGCCTGGTGCCCACAGCTCACTCAGCTTCCATCCTCTGACCTTCCTCATTTAAGGAGGATGACTATAAAAATCAATAAAAAGTATCCAGCAAGGTTTTGATCTTGAAGGTCCTTGGGTACATTCTCCCAAATGTAGCCAACAAATCAGCCAAATGCTCAATTTTCAGCATCTACTGGGATAGAACTGAAGGTCTTGTTTAGGAGCAAGTTCTTGAAGCAAGAGCAGTGAGAATAAAAGTCATCATCTGGTTACAGAAAAAAAATTAAAGCTGGGGAATATGTGCATACCTGGGGTCAATTAATTATCACACAATCTACCATGGTTACAATTTCATTTTCAATATTAGACTTTCCAAGGCCATGTGATCAGATACAGGGAGGACACTTACCTGTACAATCTTGTACACCTGGGGCCCAGTTTGGCCTGGTTTTGTGCTGATTGGAACTGGTTATTAAAATCTGCTGAAAGCATCTTGAGAGTCCTGTAAACACGACCACTTTCACTACTCAACATGCATCCAGGATAAATGGAATAACAACCAGACCAAAGCAAGCAGCTGATTCCAACCACTGGCCACAGTTTATCCAACACCAGCAAACAGCAGGCTGCTCTTTGTTTCCCTAAGCAAAAACTGCTAAAAACTGTCAGTCCCACTTTTTTTCTGATTGAAAAAAACTGACACGACAAAACTCATCACCATAAAGAGACAGACAGAGAAAGAGGACTGAAAAGTGATGGAGAGAAAACTCTCTCCTGAATTCCAGGTGTTTCAGTGTCTCCTGGAGCCCAAATCTCAGACATCATGAATTGAGATTGTTTAATATAAGAAATACAATTTGGGATGGGAGGGCAGTGCTTTGTAGCATACATTTTGTCTGTCTGCACTAGTGTGAATGGGAATCAAGACCAAAATCTCTTTCTTTTCACAACCATTAAAAAAATAAAAAATTAAAATCTCAGCAATCTAATAAAACACATGGGAGGTTAAAAAGTAAAACTGGCTTGTTACTAAAATAGGTCTTAATATAGAATGGCTGCAATAATGAAAAAGGGTAAATGAAAAGCACGCTGATTCCTGTTATTCTTTGGGTTAGACCATGCCCTTGGGTAGTATATGAAACCCCAGAAATGCAAAATATGAAAGTAATAAACATACAATTGCTCAGAACTTGATAATGATCTCTGTGAAACAAAATCTGAGGATTTTTGGTAGGCTTTGATGATTCTGAACATGGAATTAAGCTGAATGTATTTTAAATTAAACCTAAAATAAAAACAGCTGCTGGAAAACATGCATGACCAAATTCCTCATCTGAACATGTGCTGCTTTTGGCTATTTTCTTTCAGATTTTAGAATTTCACTGGCATTCTGTATGAAGCAAAGTGCAGTAGCTACTGCTGGCATTCAGTTAAGCCAATCTAATTTTATAGATGTTTTCCTGACAACTCAGAACCGCTGCTGTTTCCACTGGTGAAGGATTACACCACCAAATAAATTTACTCACTCTGGTAGCTGCAATTCTCCGTGCAACAGGGCCTAAGAGAAATCCAGGCATTGTTAAGGGTCATGAAGTTCCCCCTCCTACTGCTCTGATGGCAACCCTCAAAGCCAAATAATCAGATGGAAAAAAGACAGACTGCTAATTAATTTTCCTAAGAGTTAATCTGAAGAACAAAACAAGACAGATCCCTGAGTGGAATTTTCCTGCACAAAAAAGATTTGTTCCATTAAGAAAATATATTTTTTTCTGCTTGAGAAAAAGGGGAACAATACAGGAGAAAGGAATGCAGGAGAAGAAATTACTTCTATTACTGATACATATGAAAAAGAATTATTCCAGCACAGCAAGCCAGAGGGCAAAATTAACAAGATGTATAGAATTCACTTCCACTTGTGATTGAATTACCAAACAAAAGATATCCATGTCACAGTGGAAATGCCCTAATCAAATAAACTCCAAAATATCATTTATTTGGAAATCTGACCCCCTATTCCCAGATCTCCAAGATTCCATGGAAATTCAAGAGGGATACAAAATCCAGAGCATTCTGCAGCACTGGGAACTGAATAAGCTTTCATACTTGCCATGTTTTTGTTGGTAAAACTACAAACCATGTGCATGCATTGTTTCCTTTGCACTTGGAGGGATGACAGCAAAAATTTGAGCAATTAATGCCACAGTGGTCAAAAAAGCAGTTGTCTGTCCCCTATTTATTTACCTGTAAAACCTGGATATCTCTAAAATAACCCACATCCTATAAAAGCCATTCCTATAAAAACCTTTCTCATTTTGTTGTCATCTCCTTGTAGCATCTGCACGTCTCAGAAGATGCTCTGGAGTGAGAAGCCAGATGTTCTCTTTAGCCTAAAATCTGAAGGGCCGTGACCATTGCCAAAATAAGGCAACATTAATTATACCTAAACACCAGAATTGTTAGAATCTATCTGAGAATTTGAAATGTTGTCAAATGGAGACAGTAGGAAAATATTTCCATGCATTCTCGGGGAAAAAAAAATCAAAACCAAACCCCAACACAGTCCTCATGCTCCACTCCTGAAAATGCCTCCCAGCACACAGATAAGCCTTCATTGTTTTGTGGAAGGAATTATTTTCAAGGGTTCCATGAAACAAAGTTATGCATAAAGGTGTGAGGACACAAAGGACAAGATAAGAAATGGAGTTTTATTTGCTCAAAATCCTCAGGGGTGAATCCTGCAGCTCCACCAGCTGCCTGCCTCCTCAAAATCCCAGTGTCTGCACCTGATTTGGCTACAGGAGTGGGGATTGACAGAGCTCCAGGCTTGCAGATTACTCTTTTCTGACCTGAAAAGAGTCATTTTTTCATGAATTTCACTCCTGCACCTTCCCTCTGACACCCTGAGTGGCTGAAGGACCCGCTGGCCTCTGAGTGCCACTGTTGCCTTTTCCCCCAGTCTGGAAAAGAAACTCGAGATCATTTTAGCAAGGAGGGGATATAAAAGGGGATCTTTATTTTGAAGGTCTTCAGGAGCAGTTAATGGAAAGGTGTCAATAAAAGCCCCCTTCCTGCCACTGGGGTTCATCACACTTCACTCTTGATTCATTACCTGGAGCAGAACTGGACCTAATTTAAGTTTAATAGTTGTAAATAATATTGCATCAATTTCCAAATTTGTACTTAAATTCAATACAGACATTTTGGGCACATCATCATCTCTGTCACACTGCAGTCTTACTGCTATCTTTAGATGATGTGTTTGAAAGAGATCAAAATAATTTCATTTAACCAAATTTTTTACACCTCCACTTTTAGTAAACTCCATGAATATGATCTTGCCTACATTCTGTATATTTAGAGAGCTTCTGTATTTACACTGGAGTAGTGAACAAGTTACTGTGACAAGCTGTATTTGGATCTTCCCAGTCCATAATCTGGAACGTGGATGGCACTGGAACTCAATGCTCTGTGTCAAAAGAATGCAAAGTGCACACTCCTAACAAGCAAATGAGCTGAAATATAAAAATGTGCCTGATGCTATGGCTTGGGAGCTGAAGGAACTTCCAGGCACTGAAAAAGCACAGCAATAAAAAGGGAATATTTTGCTATGCAAATCTCATGACTTTTTTTTCCTCCAAAGAGCATTAGGTCCCTAAGTAATTCACAATTAATAGGCCCGTTCTTGACAGAAAATGTGTGCCTTATTAAAGGAAGAAAAGTTTGTTACTTTTACTCAAAAAGATTTAAGAGCTTCCAAAAGCTGTAAGTGGCGCAGGCACTTCTTCAGAGAGGTAATTCTCCTCAGAGGTGTAATCTTACCCTTTTCAACAGGGGCCTGTTAAAGGAATTTATTTGTGAAAGGATAATGGTGTGCAGTTTGAACTTTCTCACCAAGCTCCCTGCTCATTGCTATGCGGGGTGGGAGGTGAGGCTGCTTGCAATGCCAGCCATGTCTATCAAATCAGAATTAACCTTTTGTTCCACTCATTTTCTCTGCAACTTTCTGCCATCGCTGGCCACCTCCATCAAAAATGTACTTTTGAGGCCTTGGTGCTTTTTAGGTAATTCACTTCCAAGCTGGTTCGAAATCGAGTTTAATGGATTTGTGGAAAGGCAATCAGGACTTCTGCAGAACACAGGAATGGGTGGCCTTAACTTTGTCACCTCCACTTTGTGAATGCTCATCAGTGCAAAAATAAAGGGAATGGCATCTCATACTGTCACTCCAGCTTATTCCAGGGTCCAAAAGTTAAAGAGCAGGAGACTGATTTCCATTAGCTATCAATACCAACAGAATGGCAAGGTTCAGGCAGCAAATCAGTTTCAGAAAGAAGAAATATCATGAAAACAATCAGCACTGGTGATATGTATAAACACACTGAGGAGAGCAAAGAAAGATTGGTGACTACAGAACCCACTTCACTTAACAGAAAACAAATCTTCTTAAGGAATAAGTACCTGTAACTTACACCACACACACACAAAAAATTAGTGCTTGCTCGCTAAACATCATAAATGCATATAAAACCATAAAACACACAGAGAAGTACCCTGCAATGCAAAAAACCAACCCCCAGTCTCTGAAGGAAAAGCCCACAAAAACAGAAAGCATATGAAATGAGAAAACCTTATTAAGCAGACACTGGGGGTGTATCAAGAATGCAGCTTTATCACAGTCTTAAAAGCACATGATAAAATTGTAAGTGTTTATGGCTTCTCTTTTCATTCAATCCTGTGTACTGTACTTTCAAAGTATTAAAAAATCATCTTGGAAAAATCATGTACTGTAGGGGTAGCACTGAGGAATCTGATAAAGAAAAAAAAATCTCTTTGTTAGGCAAGCCACAAAGCATCCAGAGAGCCTAATTCATCATGAAAATGCCAGGATGCCTGACAGCTGAGTGACAGAGCAGCCCTGTGCTCAGAGGAGCCCCTTTGGTTCCGTGTGTGCTCCTCCTGGGCAGCACAGCTCACAGTGTGTGCACAGTGTGCAAGGGCTCAGCCCAGGAAAAAGGGACACACGGGGCACAAAAACCCTCCCAGTCCAGCTGGGGATTCACTGCGTGCTGGGAACTTCCTGTAGGGTGTAAGGGAGCGTTTCCACACGTTTTCCTTCCTCTCCCCTCAAGGGAGACTGGGGAGCTCTGCCCATCCTGTGCAGGCACCAGGCCACAACCTGACACCTGCGCAGATGCCCGTCCCAGGAACCCCAGTGCCATCACCTGGGAACTGCCATCCCACCTGGAACTGCCATCCCACCTGAGAGCTGCCATCCCTCCTGGGCCCTGCCATCCCACCTGAGAGCTGCCATCCCTCCTGGGCCCTGCAATCCCTCCTGGAACTGCCATCTCACCTGGGAGCTCCTGATGCCTCAAGTCTTAGCTTTTCTATTTTCCAGATCAGCACTGCTTTAATGTATAGCTCTAAAACTCCCCAGCCTGTCAGCTGCTGTTCCGCTGTTTGATTCACACAAAACAATTCCTCTAGGCCTGGGTTTCAAGGACACCCTGTTTGCCCAAAGCCCCAAAAATGCTTAAACAACTGTTTAAGCAGCAAGAGAAGAAGGGAGACAAACTGGGGATGGGACTCCACGACCTGAAGCTGTAACTGGACAATGGCTTCTGATCTGCAGATGGACTGAGCTCACACCTGTCTGAAAAACACGTGCTAGTGTCCATTTCTGGGTGGAGTCTCTGCGAGACTCTTGCATTGCCCAAGGTGTACCCTGTAAAGGCCTTTAACAAACATCTACTTTATTCTTTTAACTCTGTCTAGCTTCTGTTCCAGGCCAGCCTTCTTTAAGGCATCACTGCCATCCCACCTGGGCATGCAAGAGCAGCCCAGGCAGGGGCACAGCTGAGCGAGGAACCCAAGTCCTGCTGCACACGCAGGGTCAGGGATTAGGAGTTCAGCCTTTCCAGCTGCCACTCAATCTCCTGCTCTCTTGAAAACGAAGCCTGTGCTTAAGTGCTTTATGGGACTGGGGCCAGAATGCTCAGTTTCTTGCAGAACTGAGCCCTATGTTTTTATATCCATAATGTTGGCTCAGTCCTTCTGCCAAGTAAACCTCTTTTCCCAGAGTTTTGTTTATTTTTCAGGACTGAGCTCAGTGAGGGCTGGGGGTTAACCTCAAGTACAGTGGCCTGATTGCCATGTATGTTGAAGGCACTTTATCCTGAGAAGGCAGCTCTAAAGTATGCTCACTTTATTAGTCCCTAACTGTGCAAGGGACAAGCAAAGCAGCACAGGGATAAGTGAAAGCAGGGCTCTCCCACTCCATCTGTGAGAGAACAGACAGTATGCAGAAGAAAAAGTAAATTAAATAATGGCAAGTCCAAGGAACACAGCATTGGATCGTTTATGCCTTCAGTATATAATTTTTCTCTGTATATTTTAAAAATCTAAAGCTCCTAAGATGAAAGAAAAAGGGAAACGAGGGAGTACTTGGAAAAAACCTTCAGAAGCAAACACTTGAGCAAAACCACTCAAATCACTCAAAAAGAGAGATTATTTTTCTAATCATGACCAATGTGTTGGTGAGAAATGACCCTAAAATAACCCTAAACTTTTATACCCAAAGATAATCAGCTTCCAAAAACCAAGAGATAGCTTGGGTTCAGGAAATTTGTGGGAAATTCATCTCTGGAACACCTTCCCCAGCTGAAGAAGGGACACAGTGGCTGCTGTGGACACATGGAGGAAAAATCTTGGTTTCCCTTCTGCTGTTCAAGCAAGTGTATTTCCTTGGAGAGATTCTCCTCACAGATTTAAGAAATGTAGAAAAAAACAACAGAGCAGAAATGGAGAAGAATTTATTGTCTTATGGCTCAGCTCAAGAAAATGTAGATGCTCCAAAGCAAAAGTGGTTGTGAGGTGTTTGGCAGCAAATCAGTGAGAGAGAGACTTTCTTCTTCTGTCCCTAACCTTTCAATAAAACATTTTATAAACAATGTACACAAGGAAAACAGGAACCATTCACACCTTGCAATGACAAGCTAATATTTCAAATCTCACTCACCCATTAGTGCACAAAGTAATGAAGGGACAAAGACAACTTCTTTGGAGTCTGATGTCAAAAAATTGGCTTTACATTACAGAATACTGTAAAGAAGTGATGAAACATTTTCATGGGTTCATATGCACTGGGGAGGAACATGAAAAGACTTTTTAAAGTGTATCACATCTTGTGAATTGGAAATCCTGAGTCACTACTTGTAGTCTCAAAACAGAATCATGGACTGATTGCACATTTTCACAGTTTTGAACAAGCCATTCTTTTTTACTGTCAGATCATGATAAATATCAGTTCAGCTAATCATCATGAAGAATTCAGCTCATATCAAAATTCAGAGTCTATCAATAGAGCAGCTCAAAACCTGCAAGAACCTGACTTCATCATTCCACCAAGGATATGAAGCCCCACAGCTGAGGGCATACCCTGGGCAAGCTTAGACAAGAAATACAGATTATATATCCTTAATGATTAAAGCTTGCAGGGTAATGCATCACACACCTCACAAAAAACCTAACAAAACACCAAGTGCCTTTTCTGTAAAACACAAAGAACCAATTTAAGGGAAAGCAGCAAAAGAAACTGAACAGAAGCCCTGCAGATGTGCTGCTGTGTGGCTGTGAAAGGGTGTGTGTGTGTCATTCACACACTCCTAGCTGTAGGATTTAATGTAGGGTTAAGGATTTTTTTGATGAGATTGTGATGCTGTATAGAGTTTTTTATTATATAGACAGAGATTAAGATTATTATAGATTATTTTATGATAACTTGTTAAGATTATTTTTATGATTTTTATTATGGTTATTTTTTTATGGTTATTGTCTTTACTAGGCAGTGAAAATTCCCTTTATATTATTTTACACATAGGATGTGTCATTATATAAACAAGAAAAATAATGTTTTATACGGTTATAAATCACAATATTTACATATAATAGGTGTACAAGGTTATAAACTTACGATTTTATTTATGTTTATCCCTGGTGACCTGGATGTGTTTCCTGGTCACCTTCAGGCTTAGGGAAGAGGCTCACCCTGGGCCTTCCAGGCCTGCTTTTCTGTAACACAGAGTGTAACTCAACACCAGTCCCTCCCCAGGTAGCAGCAGCAGGGCAGGGACACCTGAGGAGGTCAGGCTGACTGCTCTGGAGAGCTCACACACAGATTAGTCCAGCCAAGCCTCCTCCAGCAGAGGCAAAATATGGCTAAAACCAGCTTGAAATGGTAGGATTAACCAAGCAGGACAGTCTAAGGCCAAGACAGACAATATTGATGTTGCTCACCAGCATTCCAGACTCTTCAAGTGCGGGCAGGGGGGAATCCATAATGGTTTTTCCAGCTCTTTTCCATGTCTTTTGTCTCGACTTTTTACATTCCTTTCCCACTGCTTCACCTCTTTCTCCCGGGTTAACCCTTTTTTCTTTTTCTTTTTTTTTCCACACAAACAAGATCCTCTCAAAACCACTGCCTGTGTCATTCTAACTATGAATAGTGTCATTTTCTCTGTTACCTCAAATCCCTGTTTCAGTTCTTCGTACGTGCCTCTCTCCCCTTCTGCCAACGTCCAGCAGCTCAGAAACGTAAATGACAAAAATTCCTGCCACAAATCAAGGCTTTCCCAGACACGATGTACAATTCCTGGGAATTTGCCTTGTTTAACTTCTTCCTGCAATCTGCTCTTCCCAAAAAGATGTGTTTGTCTGAGCTCTTTCTCCCCCAGTTCCCATCTGTGTCACACTCACTCAGGGGGGAATCATGTAATTAAAATATAGAGAGCATATAAGGAAGGAGAAGCAAGGGTAAACTCCATACATAAATACAGCAATGAGTCTAAACAGTCTTACTAAGTGAAGTTCTTAACAAAAAGCATTGACAAAGGAAGAAAAGAGGGGACAAAGCATGGACACCTCCCTGAAAAGAGCCAATGGACCTTTCAAGTATGAGCACATCTTTGAGTGCTTCCACTGTGATACCACGTGAGCAAACAAGTGTCCTTCTGAGAGGGCACAGCCAGAAATGCCCCCATCTCCTCCTCACTGTCCAGACAGACATCTGCCCCTCAATCCTCTTCCTGAACATCCAATTTCCTGCTGCCTCCTGCCAGCCCAGCACACCAGGGCCCTGTGCTCATCTTTCAAAGATCCCACTCCAGCTACAGACAACAAAGCACAGACCTGAGTGCTTGAAACAGTCTAGAATTACTGTATTTCTTTCTCTTTCCCCTATCCTCCACTCCTTATTAATATTTCCAGCAGTAAATGCCTTCTAGGGAGCTCTGCAACAACGAGGCCCACCTCTGGGAAAATGAGGATTCACGTGTTGCCATGGCTCACAAGCTCATGAGCTACGGGTCTGCAATAAAAGCAACACAATTTCATTAGAGAGGATTAAAACTGTTTGATCTCCCAGAAAACGACCACAGGGGATAGTGTAGAGCAGGGAAGGTTTGCAAAGAAACAGAGATTAGAGGCACCAGTAGAGTTCAGGTAAGGAGACAGAGGCTCTTACCATTGTGAAAAATAAGCTTTGGATGTTGTGGTGGTGACTGCCAGTAACTCAGAGTAACAGAGCTGTCAGGATGCTCAGGCTCTGTCCTGCCTTGAAAAATCAGGTGTTTCATGGCATCTCCAGTTAGTGACATACACAGACAACAAAATTTGTGTATCTCTATATAAATAGCAAATTTTCCCCTGAAGCTGCTCTGCTCCATCCTCTGGCTGCAGAAAGCATTTGGCTGCAGCCTTAGAAAGGCCACATCTCTCTCTAGGCTTCAAGTGTTTAAAAGGACAGGCAGGTCTTCTCTAAATGCAGGTACAAGGAATTCAATACCTACCATTTACAGTTCCATTTTCCCTTATATAAACTGTAAATTCCTCTCGTTTATTAAGTTATAGATGGACCAGAGGAAAACTCAGTGAAGGTTTTGTAGAGATGGACCAGAAGAATAAAAATTAAGTCAAGCTTCGCTAGAAATAAAAAAAGCCTAGAGAAGCAGAGTAAAATCACCAGGGCCTCTCACCTCATCTGCCACACAAGGGCACACCCCCCATGAGCCACCAGGCTCCTGTTTCCAAGCTGTGCCCCAGGTTTATTCACAAAATGACCATTTTAACCCTGATCCAGTGCAGCACTATGTGCTGATGCTGCTGCCCAGCTAGGAAATGTTACAGCACAAAATGCTGGTAATGGTGATTTGTTTCTCAGTTTTGCCAATTAATGTTAACCTAACTGAATAATTACTGGGAAACAGGAGAGGAAAAGGAAAGTTTGTGCTCAGCTGGATGAAATGTGTCATTTTTCCCAGTGTACAAGACAGGGATCTTCACAAGAGCAGCCTCTTTTGGGGCAGAAGGTGACAAGAGCCAAGTGGCTTTTCACTCTGATCTCATGGCCCACCTATTCTCAGCAGGTTGGAGCCTTGCACTCAGACAAATGGAAAATCTGAAAATTATGCCCAGGTTCCTGTAAGCCCCCTCGATGAAGCTGTAAGAGCTGAGGACCTCCTCATTCTCCATCTTCCCCTGGTGCAATCCAAAGCTGCTGTCACGGTGGCTGCCAGACACGACCACAGCTCATCACTGAATTATGGCACATTGTGAGGCATCCAGCACTTAGAATATGAAATATCTGACACGTAAGAACACATTTTTATGTTCTTTCATACACTGAATCCACAGACAAAGCTACTTAGGAGCAAAAAACCCCAAAAAGTCACAGGAATTCAAAGTAAAGAGAGAAGAATTAACACACATCTTCAGTTTGAGATTGAAAAGACAACGCCTCAAGCTGTTTGTAAAAGAACCTGCAGCACTACAGCACCTAAAAGGTGAGCAGGGACATGAAACAAAATACCTGCAAGTTAACAGATTAGCCCCCAAATGCCTTGTTGATAAAAATAGGACCTGAAGTTATTGAGAGAAAAAACAGTGCTAAAAGTGACTTTGTAGTTCAGCTTTTATATTCAACGAAATGTAACATTGTTCAAGGTACACTTTAGATGGTTGTTGTTTGTTTGGGGTTTTTGGTCATTTTTCCCCCAAAATCTAAACTGTGCTAAATGCAGAATCAATGAAAAGCTTTCTTAACTACCTTAAAAACAAAATGAATCAGGGAACATTTATTGTTTAAACTGGCAAACCCTCTACTGGCAACCAAATGGTTAAAGAAAAAAAATAAGGGGAAAAAAATCCTTAAAAGACTCAGGAGAATTAGCTGTTGCTAAAACAATTTTATGGTCCTTTCCACTTCAGTGGAGGTAGTTTGTATGGCTGACTGGAATCCATTCAATGCTGTCAAACATCTAACACTCCCATAGCCAGACGCCTCCCAATGAATAACAAGCAGCCTCGCTGCCAATATGCTCGAGCTGCATTTTTCACCAGGGACTGGACCCCAACCCAGCAACACTCCCAACTTCATTGTTCCATGCCTTGTTAATTTATAAGCCCAAAAATTAACCACAACAAACGCAAGCGCCAAAATCCTGGAGCAATGCGGCTACAAAATCCATCATATTTAACAAGCCACAATACAGGAAGTCAGGTTTGTAGAAAGAACCTGCACATCTAATTTCTCTTTTGTAGTTTAAATTGATTTCATAATAGAAAATAACACTCAATTTCAGCAGACGACTTCCACAATCTGGGGAGGCTTACAATAAGTGCATAGAATAAAAAAGAAGTAGAAACAATGAATAAAGTGTACACAACTCTCGTTGAAACCCTAAGCACATCATCTGTCATCCTGAGGATCATCATTTCCATAAATATTATCCCAACCATTGATTGCCTTGCTCAGTGCTGTGCTTCAAGCAAAATCCTGGACTCTTACCATATTTACGTCCTTCATCTTTCAACTCTAATAATGGTGAAGTGCTGACACCAGACTCATATTCCAGGGAAGATAGAGAGCGCTCAGTGACAGCCCTGGCTCTGTGAAATTACAACTGTGCTCTCTTGGCAGGTTTATGTTTATGGCTCTGACAGGCCTTGTATCCTGGAGCTCATATCCTGCCTTGGGCACATCCTCCTCTCCTACAGCACCCAGCTAAAGTCAAACAGGACACACACTTTATAAAGAAGGCATCCTTTAGCATTTTCAGCTCAGGGGGGAAAACGAGCATCATTCTCACCGTAGTTCACACAGCTTGTGACTCCAGGGTTTACTTTTAATTATACTTGCTGCTCGAGTTCCCAGGATCCAATTCTCTAGGAACCATAAGGTGGTGCTGAAAAATTCCAGAGCCCCTGGTTTGTAAAACAAAGTGAAGCAAAGCAGCTGTGTTGAGAAAAAGTGGCCACATCATGCTGCTGCACAGCCCTGAGAAAAACTAAACTCAAGTCCATACAGGAGAACTCACGAGCTCATTCTTACTAAATAAAAATAGCTGCTGCACTTTCAGAGCTGAGCTGATTCCCACACCAGGAAAGACACAGCTTCATTTGAAGGTGTGAAGAAAAGCAGTGAGCTGTGGGTGTCAGTGTGTGCACAAGTGGATGCTTGTGTTGCTCTGGACAGCACTGAGCATCACAGAGGGACAGGCTGAGCAGCCCTGGGCACTTGCTCCATCAACCTTGCACTTTTAAGGATGTATTTAGAATTAACATCAATGGGGTATCGTTGTTTTTAAGCCTACAGAAAATAACAATGAAGTAATAAAATGTACAGTTCAGGGATTTATCCCCTCTGAATTATTTTACCTAAATACAGGTAGTATCCATAATACAAAGTGAATTATTTTTTTAATTCATTTTTTTCAACACTGTTGAGGCCTCTTGCTTTGAAAGCAGCCACTATTTCTTGGCCTTATCATTAACCTGCTGTCCTTACTCTCTACATCTGACCCTAGAGCATTCATTAGGATATGCAGTAGAGAAGAAACACCCAAATCATGCACAGTTTCATCTGGTTTGAAGCAGCATGCATGCACATCTCCAGAAAACACGACATAACAGCATTTCTGGGACCCCACAAACATACACAAATACCTGCCACGTTTCCCAAAAACACTGGCTATAAGATCAGGCAAACAAGTGTATCTTGATTGCAAACAGGAAAAATAATGGTGCTGTGGGGCCTCTCAAAGACAGAAGCCTTTGTCAAAAGGCAGTACCCCCAAGTCACTGTCATTCCCAAAACCTTAATCACAGTAATTAACCACCAATGGTTAATCACAGATAACGTTGGTCTCAGATCAAAAGCAGGTAAAAAGCTCCATCCATCAATTCCATTGACACCAATGTTTAACACAAGCCTTTCAGGTTATGTTTACACAAAATCCAAGATTTAGGGAATGAAAAGCAGAACTTGACTACTGCTCCAGCAGGCAGGGAAGAGCTCTTTATCTCCCCACAGATTAATGACTCATTAATAGTGTGGTTAAGCACTATCAGCAAGTCAGCAGCCAGCTGGGAGCCAAGATGGGCCCTGTGAAGGGAGCCTTGGGGGATGAAGAGACATCGGTGCAAATGCATCATCACTTCTGCAAAAGCAACTCAAGGCTCTGCAATTTATGTCAAATCAAATTCTTAGCTACATGTTTAGTCAAACAACATGACAGCTGGATAATGCCCAGCAAATATTCTCAGAACTAACTCAATTGTAATTATGTGGTGTTTCTTTATTCCTGCTCCGCTTGATAACAATTCAGATTTTTGGAAATGCGTATTTCAATTGAACCTGCTCCATTTTGACAGAAATACTTAATTTCAAGCAGTTCTATCACCACAGATGAGATGAGCCTTAGCACCAGGAAATCAGGCTACTCTGTGGTATCAAACACCTGCATGGAAGAGAACTGTCATTAACCAACAGGGGCCAGAAAGCTCCTTGTAACCCCTCCGAGAGCTGTTCAAGGCTACATGAGCTCTGATTCTCCAGAGGACTTCTGCAACAGATGGAAAGAAGGCAAATGCATTAAACAATTTAGATGATTATTTCCAGAAATACTTCTGCAGTACTCAAGTGTCAAAATGCTTTTAAATCAAGCAAATTGCACGTGGCAAGACTTCCAAAGCTGACTGCAAGAATTAGATGCTTACACTCCATGAAATTCAGTTGATTCCAGATATACAGCTCCACTGCTGCTTTTTAAAAATTCACCCATGACTGACCAGAAGATGAGAGCAGTATCTTAATGAGTATAAAACCCAAGAGAAAGAAGCCAATAATTTAATGCAGACTTATTTTTGCACGTTTTACACCAGGGTGAAAGCCATCCTCTGACCTTTCCCACAGAAATAGGTCATTACAGGGCTGCTTGGAGATCTTGAACAGAAACCTCATCACAGCTGAGGGTTCCTCCAGTTTCTGTTTTCAGAGGAGGTTTCCTGCTAAGTGCTTAGAAAAAGCAAAATGTCACTTAAAACAACATTTCTAGTGCAAATATTGCATGAACATAACTCTCCCTGTCCATTTTTACAGTTGTTCTTCTGCAATCTAACCACAAGGAACTGAATAGACTGCTTTAACCTCTGCTAAGTACAGTTTTTATACTTTATTGACAGCTGGTGTTGATCATTTGAATTGGAAAACTTGCAGGAAGGAAGCACCTGAGTTCAGCTCGGAGTGCTCTCCAAAGTCTCCAGGAGTGTTTTATGATACCATTCAATGTCATTAATCAAGCAGTTCATTACTGGCTGGCAGAAACTCTTTGTTGCTGTGAACTCACTCAGCACAAAGTTATTTTGTTCATAGTCCTGCCACTTCCTTTTCAAATTTGTAAGGTTACTGTGCACCAACCTCCCGCTGCTGCAGATTTGGCCCTCTTTACCCGAAGCCTTTCTTCCCCCTAAAGGTGACCGTTTAACAGATTTTGGGTCTTTTATTGTTCAGAATTTTTTTTTCTGCATTCCTAATAATATAAGACACCTGAGTTATTTCCTGTAAGCCTTCCAGACACTCTTGAATTTTGACCAGAGAATTTATAGTATGATTTTTATATTTGTTTTCCCCAAAGGCTTCTCCCCTGTAAGTTCTGGCTCAAGTAACAATGCAGTAATAACACAGGCATTCCAGGATACCCCAAGTATGTCCTTTCACAGGCAGATGCCCCTTTCTACCCTTAAACTGAATCTAGCAAATATCTATATAGTTTGCTTGTTCAAGGCAAAGGCACTCTATGCTGCTTCTCAGCAGGGATCATCTGTTTTAGTTGAATACAACATTCCAACCCACTGATGGGAGGAGATTATCAAACACCCACCAAGAACAACCATCTATCTACATGTATTTGCTGTTCTTTTTTTTTATTTTAACTCCCCTAAGTTCTAATTTGCTGTTAATTCTACGTAATTTGCCTCCCAGGTCCCAGTGACATCCCTGATTGCAAAGGACCACAGCAGAAGTGGTTGGACAAGCGTGGAAAGCACAACTCCTTTGTCTGTATTTTCTTTCACTTTCTCATGCCTTTCTTGCATTTCTTCTGAGCCACACAAACTTTTAAGAAACAACACTCAAATGATCTGCCAAAGATAAGCATCAGAGAGTCTCTTTCATTACAATTTGAAATCAGTCCCTTTAAAATATAATTGGCATTTAGTGGATCTTTTCTCAATGTGATCCATCCTTCTCCTTGATGTCTTCACAACTCGTAGAAAGGCTGTCATTGATTTTGATCACAATCACTGTTTCTGTGCTTCCTGACACTCCTGCACCTTGAACATCCCTCCCTTCCTGTATTGCTCCTGCCTCTATCTGCTCCTCGTCCCAAAGTTTGTTCTTCTATCACTTTTTTACATCACTTTTATCACATTAATTGGTGAGCTTGTCTCCAAGAAATTACCTGCCTCGAGACACATCTTTCTGCTTTCTCCTAATGCTTAATCTCTGATCATATCTCGGTTTTATAATCCCTATCAAGCCTTTTATTAGCTTTTCCTTTTATTACTCCTAGAATCACAAAACACAATATGTTGGAGTTCACTCTTGCCTGATGGTTACCCATTCTAAAAATCTCAGGTCTGTGGCTTTTTACATTCTCCTCATTTACTGCTTTTCCAGCCATTATAACATCAGCAACAAGATAAATATTTTATGCCTATGAACTCCTTGCAGCAAGACCAGAGAGGAATACGTTCTTTCCCATTATTCCAGATATTCTGCTAACACACATCCCTCTGCACCTCCCACCATGTGGGCAGGCAGGCAAAGGGATTCTGTTCCACAGACAGGAGAGGGGAATCTCTGGAACCATGAGCTGGCAAAGCTGAAGGAAGCAGGGCAGCAAAACTGTGAGAGCTGCCTCTCCTCCTGCTCCTCTTTGAATAAAAAATAAAATTAACATGATGCCTTTTTCCTGGTCTTAGGAAATAAAGCTCAGACACAGTCAGAGGGTTGGGGGTCCTTTACCTTGGGATTTAATAGGATCCCATTCCATGGCTCCTGCCGTCCAGGTAGAACGCATCACAAAAGCCCTGTCCCTCCAATCGAGGATACAATTAAAGACCTTACTCATTAGCATATCTAACGAAGGCCCAATGAGGGGCTGGGCTGGGCTCACTTCTACTTTACAGAATCTGTCCTGCCAGGGGACCTTGAGTGCTCACAGCAATAGAGTGTTTGGTCTCTGACTCTCCAGCTCTGGGGTGTTTGGTCTCCAGGCCTGCAGGACACCAAGAAACCAGGCTGAGTTCTCACACCTGTATTATGCATGCTAATACTTGTGAATATTGGGAACTGTGTAAAAAGTGTTTAGGAAAAAAGCAAAAAATCCTTCAGGCATCAACACCACGAATGATGCGTAAACACAGAGTTTGTACAGCAATTCAAAACCGGACACACGAGAAAGGAGACCAGCTTTAAAACACAAAGGCAGAAAAAGGAATAAACAGCAAGGAGAATGACAAGGAAGGGTAAAGCAAGTTGGTGAGTGTAGCTGGCACCACGAGGCAGCCAGGGCTCCTCACAGGAGGAAGGACAATTAGATTGAGCAGATGAAAGCAATGATGATGATGATGATTGCTGGTGCTGCAGCCCAGGCTGGCCTGCATTAGGTTAAGTAAGCTGGATGCAAGCCAGCATCACTGAGCAAATGGCACGGCACATTCCCCAGGAATCTGAGCACAGATCACCAATATCTTAAAGGTGACCTCTCACACTTGCTATCCCAGCAAATCAGGCAATTCTCCTGGCTGTAATGGATGAGATCAGCACAGGCCACTCTCCTGAAGTTATGCACTCCTCATACAAATAGGATTTTTATTTTTAGATTTAATATCAATTGACTGTACCTCATTTGAGCAAAGTATCCTAAGTGCTTTATTGGTTTATTTCACCCCTTCCCCATTTAAAAGAAAACATAATCTAACTTTCCATTGTTCATTATCATCCAGGCAGGCAGCAAGAGAAAAAAAGAACCCTAATTTTTAGCCATATTGTCTATTAAAAATGTAAAATGTTTCCTAAAAAGGGCAGGCACATTAATTAAGGCTGCCTCGGGATAAATGAAGATTACTGGGAGTGCTCTGCTTTCCTGGATGAGTTTTCCATTATAATCGAATGAAACCAATTACTGCATTTGTAATGGAAACTGTACCTAAGTTGAACATTTCCACTTTTGCAGAAGCTGAAGAGTACACTGCATGAGCAAAAAAAGGTCTCCAAACACTTAAGAGAGGAAAAGAGAAGGATCTTTTGTGGGGAAAAAAAAGAAGAATCCCGTAAGTAAAACCATCAGTAAAGACACTGGGCACAAATCAAATGGCCCCAGTGTAATTGAGAATCACAGCCTGGATTCCCAGAAGCCATCTCCAGCAGGAAATCCTGAACCTGAGCATTGAACTCCTTTCTGCTTCTTCAGAGAAGAAAACACGGCTTAATTAGGCTCCATTTTCTAAATAATGGTCACCCTCTGTAACTAATCAGGAAAATTTTAAACCACTATCAGATGAATTCTTGTTCAAATAGTGGAACATGCTCTGTCTCCCAAATATAATCTTACTCTGCAGACACTGGAAAGGATCGAGGGTAACACACACTGAGGCACAGTTTTTGTTTTCAAACATCATTTGCCATCCCACTGAGCAGGCCCTACAACAGCACACAACCTTCTTCTGCACGTGGAGGTTCTGCCAGTGAGAGAAAGCAAAGGTAACTTCAGGGAAAAAAAGAATTAGTTGGGTTTCAAACACAACAGCATTTTCTGAACTTATTCCAAATGGAAGAAGGCAAATGTTTAAAGGTATTGCTAGGGAAGTAAGAAGACCCCAAATAAAAATATTTGAATAATCTTTAAAGAGAACCCTGAGCCTGAAAGACAATTTAGAGAGAAGTCTACTTCCAAATCCCCTAAAAGCAATACACTAATTAAGTTCATCCATAATTATCCAAAATTCACCTGGATCATGAATTTTACCCCTCAGTAAGCTAAGCATGTTAATTATGAGGCTGCTAAAGGCCATGCAGAGTTATGTTTCAGCATTCTGTCCATGTAATCAGCAATGAAGCTCTACAATGATTTTAGAGGCATCCATCTATAGTCAGATAAAACCAAT
This sequence comes from Eopsaltria australis, assembly GCA_034509425.1. NCBI lineage: Eukaryota > Metazoa > Chordata > Aves > Passeriformes > Petroicidae > Eopsaltria > Eopsaltria australis. The sequence continues at coordinate 693,498 of JAVTVJ010001113.1, read as the reverse complement.
ATACAGCAGTAGTGTGCTTTGATTTCTGGTTCACTTCTGGACTCATATAAAAACAACTTCAGAGTGAAAATAGGGGCAAGATGCAGGAACATTGCTCGTGACATTTTCTAAGTTCAGCACTGCTCTGTGGGGTAAATTGTGACACCACCAACTGGACTTTAGCGCAATGCAGGCTCCAGGCCACTCTCCACTACTCAAGAACCTGGACAAATTTCTTAGAGATTTCCCATGCTTATCTTTGGATGTCAGATAAACTAGCAAGCTTGTCATTTATGAAAAGGAAAGGAAAACTGAGGCAATATAAACCGATTTTTAACGAAAAACACCAAGTAAAATTCTATCAGATTACAAGTGGTTGGGGCTTCTTTCTAATTTACATATTATACTGACTCTAAGTCTGGCTCAGTCAGGTTCTACAGTGAAGGGAGATGCAATATTAGGGATTTTGGAAGGCTGCAAACACAGAAGCATTTATGTCCTATAAAAAAAAAATTTCCTTTGTTTAGAGTAGACTCTGCCACAGCTTCCTTCTGTGGACCCTCTAGACTTACTTTTTCTCTTACACAATGTGGTGACCAAAGTTCTACACAGAAATCACGTATTTAAATTTGTGCATTTCCATCTCATTTGTTCTCTCCAAGAATTCCTTTACTTTCAAGACAGGCAGATCTAGCTGCATTTTTAGATTGGTCTTTGTACCCTACTTAAGGCCACACTGCTACATTTTTTCCCACTGGCAGTTGTCTTAACTTCATTCAGATGTAGTCAGCTGCATCATTAATCACTTCAGTAATTTCTAGTCTAATCTTCAACACCTTGAGAGATCACCTGCCACTCATATGCTGCTTTATTTATTTGACAGTTCTACCATCCCAGTTCTTTCATTCTTAATCTACACCAACTCACAAAGCCATTTCCACTTCAAGTGTATTTTTATTCTTTACTTATATCAATGCTGCCAAACAAGTTTGAATTTTTTCATGCTCTTCTCCCAACTTCTGCATGATAGGTGTACTTATTGTAGACCTGTACTACCTTCCTGATGTCTCAGTCAACACAGATGTAAAGGGACCATAAAATTGTGAAAGTCAATTCTTTTGCCTTTATTTAAAAGCTCACTTTTCCAGTCCCTTATACCAAAATCTGTGGAATATCCTCACATGCTACAATTACATGCCAGGGTAACACTTGATTGATATCCAGTATCCAAATTTTTGTTTAGAAAACTGTGCACACAAGGCAGAGCTCTCTGCTTTACAGGGTTCCTTCTGAAGAAACAAATCCCCCCAACCCTTTCATTTCAGAGCAGAGTCTATTGAACCCCATCATAATTATCTGTAAAGCTTGCATGGATTATTAAACACAGATCTAGTTAAAACTGCTGCAATGACAACACCAACTCATTTAAACGTTTATCCACCAAACGAGGCAACTGATAAATGGGAGCAGCAAATAATTTAGAGAGCACTTACTGTGGCAGAGAGCTGGGGTCCATTGAGCTGTGCGTGCAGGATGGCCTCGTTGATGGAGCTCCAGATCCCCGACAGCGCAACCTCCAGGTCGTGCGAGGCTGCCATTTCGTTGGTGAGATATTCCAGCGTGGAGATGAACTCCCTCCAGTGTGCATCCAGCTCTGCCACGCTGGCCAGGCAGCCCCTCATGACATTGAGGCAGTATCCCACGCAGGGCCTGATGAGCGTCAGGCCCTGGCAGTGCGGGCAGTACTGCATCCTCACCAGGGCTCTGCTGCACTCCTTGCTCACAGCGGCGTGCTCGGTAGTGTTTATCACCTCAATGCCCAGGCTCAGGGCCTGGCTCAGCATCCTGCTGGCCCACAGAGATTTGGACAGCTCTGTAACCATGTTTTTGGAGTAGTGTCCAAAAGGATTTATGTCTTGCCTCGTGAGCCGCAGACACTCCGTGTAGTCCTGTGACAGATCTGTAATTCCTGGGTTTATTAGCCGGCTGTACACCAGGGGAAAGAGGCTGTCAAAGAAGCGCAGCACTGCGCTTTCCACCGTGCTCTCTGCGCCCAGAATGTAGAGAGAGATGTCTGTAAAAAGCTCCTTAACGGGCTCTGCTGCTTCTTTTGCCATGGGTCTGTAAGCTGTCTCAAACAGGGAACTCGTGCGGTTTTCAGCAAAGCGAAGCAAAGACTCAAAGGCCTCTAAAAAAGGGGCAGGGGAGAGAAAGAACTGGAGGTTAATGGCAGGCATCTGACAGCTCAGTCACAGCACTAGCATTGTCCTGAACAGGAACATCAACAGTTACATGAAATCTGCAACAGGAATGCAATCACTGGTAATACAGCTGGCAGCAGTGATGTGATTAAAGAGACCCCTAAGTATCGCCTGTGCAGAATAAAGGCAACATGTAACACACAATTGTTTTCCTTAAAAAAGATGACCCTGTTCTCCCTAGCTCTGATCCACACTTGCCAGTCCACCAAGGACTTGCACAGAGTCCAGGCCAGGGCTGTGTAAGATGGTTTTTACAACTCACACTGCACTTGGGCAGCTCAGCTGGGTACGCTTCCAAAGCATCCCTCAGCTCAATTGTGAGGTAACTGAATACAAACAGAAGCTGAGTTTTGTTTCACAGTGCTTGAGTAGGTGGCTGAGAGGCACTTCTTGCAAAGTACAGCTCCAGGATGAAGGAAAAGATGCTGTGTGAATAAATTCTCTCTCTATTATCACCGGCCATGTCTAGACAGCCAGTGGTTGGGGAGGACTTGACATCATGTCCACTACAACCCAAAACCAAAGTGAAACAAACAAATCAGGGAAACATTATCTCCTTTAACTACACCATTTCTGAGTGGCCTAAGAAAAAGTAATATTGAAGGAGTTCCACAGTTAACACATTTCAAATGGCACATGGCAAGTATTACACACCCAAACCACAGACTGGGGTGCTAGAATTCATGGACATGGCAAGGAAGGGATCAGTTTCCCAGATTATTTTTAATGACACAGAAGACAGCAATCCACACCATTCCCACTGCTTTCTTTGAAAACTCACCAACAAAAAGCCTCTGACATAAATCATCCTTGCACTCCTCTGGGTGGCAGGCAGCTCCAGTGGAGCAGGAGCCCTGGCACTCCATACCTCCCGAGGCCTGCCCAGATAATGGGGTTTGGCTCTAATTCCCCTCTCCATTCATGGGAACGTGGCTGTGGGATTCCCTGCTCTGCAGCACAGCCCAAGTCACCCGGGGATCAGCCCCACAAAGGAGCAGATAGAATGCACAACTGCAGAGCAGCACTCACTGCACAGTCCTGCAGAAAAGGCTGCACCGTGCCTTCCCTGGGACACTGACCTGCCCTTATGGTCAGCACTGCAATCCCTTTGACCACAGTGCTGGGGAAGATGAACTAGGAAAGCCTTATCAATGTGATTACCTGGCAAAAGATGCTGAGAATGTAGAAACTCTAAGCGAGATTGAAATGAAGACAAGCTTTGAGATCCCAAAGCCCAGCTCCTGAACAACTGGAAAACAATGGCATGGCCACTGCAGGTGATCCCCCTTGGATTGAACAATCCCCTCTGCTTGCAGACAGGCCCAAGGCTCAGAGCAGACCCCACCAACCTGGCAGAGGCTCCAAAAAGCAGCTTTTAGGGTTTCAAATAGAACACTGTATGGTGATGCAATAGTTCTCATAGGCTGGATGCAAATGTTATAAGATTTGTAGCTTGTTCTAGATTGGTTAATGAAAATTAGAATATTCAGCACAGAAGATGAGTTATGGGATTGTAAACGGCAAGCTCGGGTTCTTCTCTTCGTTCTTTTCTGCTCTCCTCTCTCCTCTCTTACTCTCTCCCCTCTCTGCCCTGCTCCAGGCTGTGTCTGGCAGCCCCCAGCAGCTCTCCTACACCCACGCCCTTTCACAATGAACCTCCTGCTCTCAGACCTGACTCCAGAGCTCTCTCGTCTGTCCCGACCGTCCCAAACCCACCCGCAAATTCCACACCACAGAGTGTACTTTAACTGAACAGGTAGCACAGCACATCTCACTGCACATTAAATCATCAGGATTTTGCACACACGCATCCTTTCTGCCAGAAAAATCACTTCAGCACCCCCACTGGTGTTACAGCAATTAATACTTTGGAAGTGCTGGTAAAATCCTAGAAATTAAGAAACCAGATACACTTGAGTTGAGAAAGATGACAGTACAGTCTTGGCAGAGAAACACCTTGCCCAGTTTCAGACTGAAGGCAACTTTCAGAGCTGACAACAATTCTGGAAACTGGATCCAGGATAGAAATCTTGATGCAACCTGAACTGTAGTGCAGTTTGTTGTGTGCTACTGCACATTACTGAAAGGGTTTTTTGTTCGCTGCATCACCTCTGTGTTTGCATTTATTTTTAAAGGAAACCAAAACATCATTTTTACCCTACTAAAAACTCAACAGAAATATTACAAAAGATAAAAACAGGTGTTAAGTCTCCTCCCTATGCATGCTCCCTTACAGATATTCAGCTTATCAGTAAATTAGGGGAGCAGGGACTGCTGTCTAGAATGCCAGCAATCTTACACTCTTCCTTTACTTTCTATATCCATAAAGGCAGAACTGCAGGCATCACTCTCCTTATCTGAGAACTAAATGAAATTCATTTATGAATGTGCTAGTGACCTTATTTTCCTGAGGAAAAAAGCCCCAGTGAAACATAAGAGCCAAACATCCACTGACAGCATATATCCCAAAAAAAAGAGATTTCAGCAGATTCCTGGCATACTAGGTTGGAGGCTAAAAACCATGTAACATTTTATTTTCAAACCTCTTAACTGTGAAAATTCTGCCTTCTATTAAATAAAATTCTGCATTATTCTGAGACAAGTATGAAATCATGATATGTAAATATGACATTTATTTTTCATTGCGTAAGGGAGAAATTGTGATGGCAAACAGCTCCATTCCTCCTGCAAAAAGAGCCCTAACACCAAGAACATGGCACAAAAATATTGCTGGTGATTATAGATGTGCTGCAAAGCCCTGTAAGGTATCGTGTGCTTCCTTATCATCATTGGTCAGACACAAAATGGGACTCATGCCTGCAGGCAATTACATTTCAGAAGGAAATATGTAGGTCCTTTTTCACTGCTAAGGCATTAAGAGATGTTTTGAGACAATCACATTACTGTTCTTAGACCTTTAAATCAGAAATAACAGGGCTTCATGCAGGCAAATGATGTGGCAACAATGGACAGCTTGAGTTGTGGCTGCTCAGAGCAGGAGCTGCTCAAGTGATTAATTATGTGCTTTTCAGTGCACTTTGTACAAAGTTTCTAAATCCTGAGGAAGGTTTACCACTATCTGCAAGCCCAGCTTCTCATCTATGCTGTCAAATACAGCAAACTTCAGACAGTTATGAACCCACAAAAAGCTGGTTTCTAAGCCTAAAGATACACTGGGAGAATTATTTGATCATCTTTCAATGCCTTTGGCTTCAACCCAACCCTACCAGCAGCACAGAATATATTGCAAATACATCAATTCTGAACAGGAATAAGCCTTAGCTGAAATAATCCAACATTTGATGAAGACATCCAATTTGGAGATTTTTTGTCTTCTACTTGTATTGAAACAAAAAGGATGGTGGAGAACAAGGTTGGTTCCCATGTTGCTGAGAAGTCCCTGTTTGATTTAAGACTACAGGAAAAGTGAAACAAGAGTTACTTTTGAATTTTGAATGCACACAGTGGTGACTGCTTAATGAAAGTCAGGCAGCATCACCTTCCAGGGGGAGAATTTTGTACGAACTGTTCATCATGTGCTCGCTGAGCATTCCACTCCAGCACTGATGTGGGATTTAATCCTGATTTAAACCCACTGCATCTCACAAAATGCTGCAAGAATGGAAGTGTTTCTGTTAGGGAGAAACAGACGTAGGAGGAATGTGTCAATCTGCTCAATGCTGGTGTACCAGCATTTTCCAAGTATCTCCTCTGTTTTTCCACCACCTGGGGGTCTATGTGGGGTAAAACAGGTAGATATTAAGTTTCTCATGTCACATAAACGCTGCATTCACCAACTTGCACAACCTCCCTTCAGCAGGAATAGCTGCTGGAGTTTTTAAACTGCTGTCACCTCTATTTTAGCCCAGTCAAGTGCAACAGCTCTCCAAGTTTGTGTCCAGGCCACAAACTTCTCCTGCTTTTCCTGTAGCCTTATCCTCCAGACAAGAACCAAAGATGCAGAAGAACCATGCATCAATGTCCCACTCTTTCTGCCACAAAAGTCTTTCTGGGTGTGTTTATTTTGTCAGGCTCCAAGACAAACAGCAAGACAAGCTCAAGGAAAGACGTGAGCAGAGGAGTCAGTGAAGTGCACAGAGCTGGTGTCAGAGCCTGAACTCGGGGCTGCCTGCATCTCATGAGCCCTGGATTGCTCACAGTGCCTGGAAGGCAGCAGATGTGATCTCAGGAACACACACAGACTGGAGTTTTCCAGGAAAATCTGGACTGACATATGATAGCCATGCTCAGAGCAGGTTCATTTGCTTTCCTCACTCCTGCAGGACCTTCCCAAGCTATTGAGATCCTTATTCTGTAGCAGCTGTGGGGTTCAGATGGAGAGCATTAGGCAAGGTTAAGCAACCTCCAACTTGCTGGATTATGAATCAGCCCAAACATACATTCCTTTCCTTCCAGAGGTCCAACACAGGAATATTAACATGGAAACAATTTAACCAAAACAAAGTCAACCTAAACACCAGATACCTCTGCTCACAGAGGATTGTTTGTGCTCCAGAGTAGCCAAGGCTCAGATATTAATGCCTGTCTTCAAAAACCAGAGTCCTAACACTCCCTGCAAACCATGACATGCCTGTGGGAAAGGAAGTTACTGCCACTGTCCCCAGATTTCTGTGTGCCACTCCAAGCTGGCACCGTGCCCACAGAACTGAGCAGGCAGCAGCACCCTGCTAATGCAGCAGCTCTGCACTACATCAGGGGTTCCCTGCACTCTGCAGAACTGCCTGCCTGCTGGACTTCCATTTAAAAACTCCAACTCCTTAAAAAAAGGAACAAGGAAACCATTAAATTATAAACATTCCAAAAATATTTAACAGTGCTCAAACCGCAAAACTGTCTATACAGAATCTATACAGAAATAACATCCGTGTACGTTTTGGATTTTGACTGTAATCACGAAAGAAGAATGACAAATTTAAGTAGTTCCATTATTTGTTTGGTCTCTTAGGACCACACTAATATTTGGCTCATTTCCTTTCAACATCTTGCATTTATTACAGAGTTACAGAATGAATGAAAGCTACACTTGGTTGAACAATGGCTTCCTTTTCATGCTTTCACATCCATTAAGATTTCTGCATCTTTACAGCTTGCCAAAATAAAGGACAACATATTAATATTTTGCAGCAGTAGAATTTAAGTACAGACTGTTTGCAGTGTGCTACAGGGAAGAACAATGTACAAAGCAGAAAAATCACACCCAGACATCCATCTATATGTCACACAAATGATGAAATTCAGCACTCTGCTTTTTGGGTGTACAATGATCTCTAAACATGTTTAAAAGAATGTTAACAAAGAGTGCTTAAAATCATCATTAAACAAGATGAACAAGTGGTTGGGTTTGGGGTTTTTTTACAGATGAATTTAGAAAAGGATTTAAGTGCAAAGGGAATAGTATCATGTTTGCTAAGACAGAACCCAAAATCCATTCATTCATTCAACTTCTTCTGTAAACAACTTCATGGAACTTCCAGCTTCATTTCAATTCTGTGACATTTTGCTAAGAGCAAAGTTTCCAAGCATTCAAAGTTTCCTGCTTATCCTCCTTATTTATCCTTCTGCAGAACACAGGGCCAAAGCTCTTTATCAATACCCTACATTTCTGTGTGCCTTACTGGTTTTAGAATGGCAGTCTTCCTATACATAAACACAGCTGCTCTTGATGAAGCTGATGAGAAATAAAACATTAATGAACACATGTTAATAAACATGTCTAGTGAGAGAACAACATCTACAACATCCTGGCTGACACCTCACCAACACTCGCAGGAAACATTGCAACCTTGCTCCAGAACCATTTTGGGCCAGAAAACACCCTGGAAGTGCTCAGAATCTGGGCTGAGCAGAAGCATCTCTTCCTTCCTACTCACTCCTGTAGCTGCTTTTAACAAGGTAGGAGCCAAAACCGTTTCAGAAGTAAGAATGCAAAGCGAAAGGATGAATTTGCTCACCTTGACTGTCTTTAGAGTTCATTAGTCCTTCAGAATATAGACCAAATGGGAAAAAAGCAGCTTTCAATTACTGTGCTAGGGGCAAGGTCTTTATCTAACAGCCTCCCCATGAGCTTGTCTAGGTTGATAATATCAGATAAATATCCCATTGTGTACCTGTTGATAGAAACTTCTGTCCCAGCTGAAAGAAGTCTGTGCCTTCTCTGTTCATACCCAACAGCTACAGACACTGCTGATTCATCACAAATCAACAAGCAGAATTATTTACAGGCTCCTATTACCTCCTTTAATCCACTGCTCGATTCCAGGTGTAATTCAATACCCTTTGTAACTTCAAAAAACTTACAAAAAGCTGTAAGGGCTTTAAAAAGTTCTAGAAGTGAGACTTTGGGAGAGCATAACAACACTTTCCTTCCTGGCCTTTCCTCCAGTGCTGGGAGCTGGGACAGTGGCTTGCCATAGGAAAAGCCTCGTGCATTGTGAGTGTCAGAGCAGCTGATCCCCCACTGGAATTTGGGAATGACACTCAGGAAAACCCATTTCCAAATGTTCTCTTGGAAGACTGACTTCCAGTAGCAGCAACAGGAAACACACCATTGAAGGACTATCTGAAAACTTCTGTCCTGGGATGAAGGTGAGTCTTGCTTGTTTTATATGCCCAAGTCCATTCTGGCAGCCTTGGCACAGCTTTGCAATGATACAGGAAACAATCACCCCCCTCAGACTGCTGCCCCGGCCAGCAGATCCACACCCTGTGCTCAATCACAGTCCTACAGGACACTTTCTCTTCTTTTACCATCTCTTCTTCCACCTTTTTGTAAGTTAAAGCAGTTTCTTTATTATGTTTCTTATACAGGGAGAAGGGGGGTGAATACGCAGCTCATTTTGGTGACACTGATGTACACTAACTTCGTGTTATTCTGGTATTTGATTCCATCAATAATAGAAATACACCAGGTTTAAAACAGGTTGACTGCTTCAGAGGCTGGTGAGGCAAAGGGAAAACAGGCAGCAGATGCACAAGCCCAGGAGATGCCTCAATAACACCAGAATGGGCCAGCAAGAAACACCAGCTTTTGTTCTGCTCTGGTCAGTTTGCCACGAAATCACAAATAATGGTTTCTGTGGACTGTGCTGGGGCATGTATCCAAATTGCTGGAAGTGGAAACCAGAGTGCACCTATTCTTCAGATTTAATGGCCTTGGCTTCATAATTTCTTCAGAATTTACAAACCAGCAATGCTTAACAAGTTACAACTCACTGCAAAAAAATCAGACTAGAGACAGCTCTGCACTCTGCTGCCCCAAACCAAAACTGCCCTTTTTAAAGAAAACACTACATGGAAGAGTTTCTAGAAAATAATTGTTACACTTCACAGAATCAGTTACAGTTTGCTGGCTTGACTTTGACTGTTCACCACGTATTTCAACCTTCAAACTTTTTTGTGACTACAGTGAATGAGCTGGTAATTAAATTTCGCTGTTTATTATTTCTGTATACTCCATTTCAGTACAGTTGTACATTATTTTATACGCTGTAATTACAGGGTACAATTCCTTACTCTTTTTTTTCCAAGTGAGCAGTCTCAAGTGAACCTGAGTCAGTTGGCTGGCAGAAAGCTGCAGACCAGATGTGGAATTAACCTTTTGTGACACCACTGGGCTTCTGCTGACAGATAAATAAAGCAAGGAGTTCTCAGGGAGTATTTGTGCAGTAGCAGGCTGATGGACACCATGGTAAGAGGATCTAGAAGAGCAGTAAAAGCCCTGAGGAGAACGGCTGGACACGGCACAAAGCCGTGGCTATCGCTCTTATTCCCCTCTCGTCAAAACACAGCTCCAAAGGATGATTCATAGAACTCTCATCTGCCAAGTTCAAACCTGTCAGCTGCTACTTAATAATATCAATTCACAGTTTTAACCCGATTTGGACCAAGATAACTGAAGAAAGAATTACGGCTGTGCTTCAACAACATCATCTGTTGTTGCCCTGCTTTTTGCAGTGTTCTGTGTTTTACTTCAGTGGTAGAATTTCCCATGCATGTTCTAGAAACATAGTCCTTGTTTTCCTAACCACCATAGATTGTTTTGAACTTCTAGATTGTTTTCATTCCTTTCTCCTAAGGTGGAGAAAGATGATAGACCGTGTCATTATCCTGTGGAATTGTAAAGGTGGTAACCTCATTGACCAATCCACGATTGTCTTGAGAAAGATATAAAAATGAGCGAATAAAGAAAGGCAGGGCTCTCTTTTCTGGTCCTGCCTAGAAAGTCCTGACCTGCTCTGAAATCTGCGTGTTTCTTTCGTGTCCGACAGTGTGACAATCTGTGCCCGTCATTTGCCTTCCAAGGACAAGTAATTCATAAAGAAACACTTCTCCCAATCTGGGAGGGGGAACTCACCAGCAGTTGTGTCTTAGGTAGGCAGCTCGTCACATCACTGAGGTAATTTGGAGGTTCATCAGCCAGTGGAGCAGAAACAGAGTCATTTAATCAATTCATTTGATCAGTCACTTACAGGGACAGTGATGACTGGAAGCCACAGCTACAGCGAGTAGCACACAATCCCCAGGATGGATTCCAGCACAAAGCACTTGCAAAACAGCTCTGAATGACAACTGTAACCATCACTGTTTCTTTCAACACACACCCACAGGAACAGTCTACACTGCTTAAATTGGGGCTGATCTAATTAGTCGAATGAACAAAGTTTTTGCCACATAAAAAAAGCATCCAGTTCTAGTTTTCCAGGCTGAAAGCCTGTGTACTGTTGCAAAGATGCACCATCAACTGAGAAGACAACAGTTTTCCTTATAAAATAAAATTTTCTCGTAAAAAGAATCAGCTTGAACAGCATTTTCATAGAAATGAACCATGCATCACCACTTCAGGGGATGAGGTAAACTCCTGTGGCTTTGTAAGTTAGCATCTTGCTGTGGGGTGGGCTTGGACTTTTAAGAAATTTTAGCATTCTTATGAAAATAGCCCTAAAAAGCATGTTGGCCTAACAACCCAAAATTTCATGGCCCTAGACAGGATGCAAACTGGCTCTAAAAACTGGACTGGGCTCAGTGTGGTCTCTTGGGAGGAGACACCTGGTCTCTGTGGCTGTGATTCCTCTGAACGAGAAGAACCTCCAGTGCCAAAGGCCTGCACACTTTTTGTTCCTAGTTTCAATGCACAATGGTTTGGTTATTCAGCTTCAACTGCACATTCCTCAAAGCTCACAGGGTTCTTACCCAAGCACCCAGTGAAGGGTGGAGCTCATCATTCTGGGGTGATCTGAGGGGTGACACTGCCCCTGGACATGACACGCGTCACACGCTGGCACCCAAAAATGCCACTGTCGCTGGGAGATGGTGCAAAACCCTCACCTCCTTCTTCCTGGGGTTCCAGAACAATTATTTTTCCACGTGTTAAGCAGTTTTTCAGAGCTGAGAATTGCTGCATTACACATGCTAGCACAGGGCTTGTTGATAAGTGACAATAATGCCTGTTTTGCAATCTCTAGGATTACAGCTTTCAGGTGATCTCTTCCCACAGACTGCTGGACAGAACAAATGGGGATCACTTCTCCTTGGACTTCCCAAACTACTCTTATCAGAAGGGTAAGGGAATGAACTATTTAGTGTCAGTTGTGTAGTTTCCAAAACTAACCCAGATTTGTGGGAGAATCTCTGCACAGTCATGACTGCTGTGTGGGCTGGCACATCCTTTATCGTGGCACTCCAAATGTTCTGGGCCTTTATGGAGCAAAAAATCCCCTGAGCTGGAACCTGTGCCTAGGTAAGGGTGAGGACAACATTTAAATGACAACATCTGTCATACACACACAAATATTCAGGAGCAAGTAAGGCGACTGTGGCCAGAAAATCCAAAATGCAACTGTGGACACAGCTAATGTACAGGTAAAATGTGGCTGTGTACAGATGGTGCTTTAAGATTTTAGCCTTTGTATTTTTCAAATCCTGTGCTGCATTAGTCCATTGCTCTAAACTCCATATAAAATGTTAGTTAACTGTCTTCACAGTTTGGTCACACACAACAATCCTTCCAGGCCTGAGAACCAAGGACACCCCACAGCCTCAGGGCCCAAAAAGTATCAACAAAAGTGAATTGGGGGCAGCAAACTGGGGGAATGTGACTGCATTACCTGAAGCTGGAATTGGACAATTAACCCCTGAGATGCAAATGGACCAAACTTATCTCTGTGTGAGAAACTGGTGCCTATTGTCCATGCTGGGTGCAGCCTCTGGGAGGCTCCTGCACTGCCCAGGGTGGATCTGTTGAAGGCCTTTAATTAATAAATAACTTCTTTATTCTCTTAAATCTGTCCAGCTTCTGTTCTAGGCAGCCACTCCAAGGCATCACAGATATTGCTGGTTTACATTGCCTGAGGAGAGGGACTGCTCAAACAAATAATAGGCCAAAAAAGGCCAAGAATTGCTTCTGCAGCCTTCCTGCAGCTGAAAACCAGAGCGAAAGTAAAAGCTGTGCCAAGTGTGCCCCGTGCCAGGTACCAGTAGCAGGGAGAGCAGATGCCATGGCTGGAGAAAGGGAGGGCATTTAATGCTGGTGGTCCCTGGAGCTCAGGCATTGCACAGTGACACAATTGGGCTTGGCCAGCACCACAGCCAGGCCTGCCAAAATCACTGCAGACAGACTGCTCTCTGTTGCTTCACTCGCACACTGGCACCAGTGATCCCCCAGGCACCGAGCACTGGGGTTTACCTATGGAAAAATATAAAATACAAACCCTATCTTTAGAATCCAGAGGTGAGCAGCACACCCAGGATACTCTAAAGCTCATCTCTGCAACACTGCTGCATTCAGGTTAATGTTGCCTGCAGAAACACACTTCAGAGTTGCCAGTAACTTTGGCACACAGAAGAAACTGAGGTATTTATTTCTATAGCTCTGATGTATTAAATACTATTGAGAAAGCAAAGTAGTAAATAGTGTAAGGCTTGCAGTAGTTAAGAAGAAAGAAACAAAAATCCATCTAATGAGTTAATCAGGAGAAAGCAGGAAGATGCAGAAGAATTTTCATTCTTCTGGGAACCTTTTCATTAACAGAAAAGCAACCAGACAGGGGTCTCTAGAGAGAATTTTCTCGACCCTCTGATTAAGGAGTTCAACTGGCAGTAGGAAAACTAATATGTTTGTTTCATAAGGTCATGAACTATTTCATGATTTCCAGCTGAATTAGTTAGGTGGTCCATTAAGATCTATTTCTAAAAATCTAAGCAAAAAATAGCTACAAGAGACAGGATTAGTTTAACGAAGATGAAATACGGGGAGAGATGGCTTATTTTTCATGTTTTGGTTTAGGTACTAACATAGAAAGTATGTCCAAGTTCCATTCAAGAGCTACAGTCATAAATAAGGCTAAAAAAGTTTTTAAAATCTCGATTAAATCTGTATTTATCACCAAGTTTACACCTCCCTGTGTGGAGAGCAGCAGTGATGCAGCCCCGTGGGATCAGCAGTGAAGCCTGGCCAGCCCAGCCGTGCCAGCTGGCCCGAGCACCGTGCCCAGAGTGTGTGTGGGCACATCCTTCAGCTGCCCAGGGACAGCAGCAGGGCTCTCCAGGACACCCAGCCTGCACAAGCACAGTGAACCTCCCCTGTGTCCAAAAGCACAGCCCAAGGAACCCTGCTGCTGTTTCTTCTCATCCTGGATTGACCAACACTGACTTCATCTCCCAGGATTAACTTCACCCAGCTTTCTCCACACAGGGAATCCTTGGCAAAGCAAACTAAGGAAAACATAAAAGTATCACAGCTAAGATTGGTGCAGAGGCTGCCTTTCGTACAAGCAGACAGTTTAATTAAGTAGCTTTTGTGTTTTCCAGGCCCTTGGACACCTCCCATCCACAAAAACCAGTGACAGAGCAGCACGAAGCAGCCTCACCCAAATGTGAGCTGGGAACACCTTTGGCACTGTGGCACAGCCCAGCGTGGCTGGTGTGTGAGGGCCACCAGGCTCCTCAGCAGCACCCCAAAAAACACTAAACTCACCTAAGATTCAAGGCAGAGGTATTGCCCTTGGAGAAAAGACACAGGCAAGCAATGCTTGAAAAACAGAAACCATTCCTGCAGCGTCTATTTTCGGCCGTGTCCTCTTGTAGATGACTCTGAAGACATTATTTGATACCATAACACTGTAAGCTAATTGAGAGGACATGTCTGCTTGGAGAATTTGACCTTGTTCATGGACTTTCCTTCCAGTCTGAACAAAGAATTTCACTAAACTATTGAAGAAAAACAGCGGGCAGGATTTCCATGACTGATTTCAACAGAGACTGAATCCAAATCACTGTAAATTTAGGAAAATATTCAGGGTGTTGCTTTTTAGATTTTCACATGCTTACAAAACCTCACTCGATGGAAAAAATTAAAGGTGGATCAATAGCTAAAATAATCCTATAAAAATAGAACACATATTTCTTTGTGGTGAATGGTTTCCCCTCAATTTATCCTCCAAATTCCTTCGAGTGAAGTGACTGGCATGTGTTCAACACATGGCTCAGAGCTGGCAGGAGTGCATGTGCTGGTGATTTGATAGCTGACCAGATGTTTGTGGAGAACTAGCTCCAGCTATTCCTGAGGGAAGGCACATGAAACCCGTTAGCACTAATCAATCAGAACACCTTTTTTTCTCCTGGAATTCCTTCCTTAGAAAATACACAAAGGTGAGTTCTTTCTGTCTCATCAATGAAGACCAAAGAGCAAAGCAATGAAACTTATGTGCAGAAAACTGCAGTTCTTGATCAAAATAAAGCCACTGTTCCACTGTATTTCAACATTGCCACACACCCCCAGACACCTTTCACTTGAGCAGGGTTCACCAGATCACACAATTTGCTTATATTTAAGAAGTTGTACAACTGCAGCTCTTGCTTGCTTATTCATACCCTAACTTTGAGGTGAGATGACAGGCCTGTAGCTCCCTAGGTCTTCCTCTTTTTCCCTTTTTAACAATGAGTTTGGTTTTTTTTCCAGTCAGTGGGAACCTTGCCAGGCTGCTAAGATTTCTCTGCTATGATGGATGGTGGTTTAGCCAATACACGTGCCAGTTCTCTCAGGACTGGCATCACAAAAGAGTTCAAGGGCAGATTTTTGTGGGAATGCATTCATTTCCTTCTCCTGCTTTCTCACATTGTATTATCAAAGTAATCATTGCATTGCTTCCTCTGTTGCTTAGGGTTATTTTGTGAATTACTGAGGATTTTCAGTTAAACACGGGTCATTAGTGATGGGAACTCAACTGCAGAAATATTATACTTGGAATCGAGGGCCAAAGCATCCATCACATCTGTCACACTGAACTTTTAACATGCAATTGTTAAAACCTCTCAAATACCTGCAGCTTTTATAGTTCTGTTTAAAGTTTTGCAACCTTTGACTCAACAACTTACTGAAAAATAAAGGCTGCAGATAAATCAATCTGGTAACGAAAGTAAATGAGCCATTCTGCTCCAGCAGAATTCCAGCACCAGGGAGTTTGCTGAGCTTGACTGCAGCAACAGAATGAATGCAACGTTCTCCTCAATCCCAATTCAGAGCTTCCCTTTTCCGGGAGCTTCAGAGGAAGTTCAGCAAACAAGTATTCAGCACTACAGCACCAAAGCTATGATCTACATCAATGGAACCATAAGCTAAGGAGTCTCTCTAAGTCTCCTGACACTCCTGGTTTTTCAACAGCATGTTTTTCTTAACACACCAAAGCCCATCAGTTACTTTTATTCCCTCATTAAGACAAAAAAGTAAATTCTCAACAGAGTTTCACAGTATGGTCACTTGCTCTTCCATCCTGTAAGCTCAGTTGATTTTAATCACTGGCTGCTCTCCTAAATCTGCATCATTTACACTATATTAAGGGAGCAAACAAGTGCTTAACTAGAAGGCAAAGTTTAAGAAGGATTTATCTTCTTAAAATGCTTCTCTTCATTTCAAGGTCACATGGAATCAATAAAAATAAGTAATTTTTTTTACCTTGCTCATTTAGGTATCACATTTCTAGCCTAGTCAGATTTAAAAAGTAAACATGAAGTTTTAAAGAGGTGGTGGTAGTGGGAGAATTACTGTGACATATTCTGACAGCAATTTTGTTGGTTTTGTTTCAGGAGAAATTTCAAGATTCAGCTATTTTCATGAGCAAGCAAAGTCTCCACTTTCTTTCTGTCTCTTTAAATTAATAGACACCTCCCACTGTTTAAGTTTTGCTCTCCAAAGCCCTAGAACTGATTGCTTATTTAAAAAGAGACCCTTTGGCATGAAACTTTATCTGTGTAACCCTGGAAATGGGATCAAGCCCTTCAGAAGCACTGAAAGAAACTAAGAGAGGAGCAACCACCCAACCAAAAAGGAAATTACTGGGAGGCTGAAAATGAGAGGGGAGCAGATAACGCCTAAGAAATTCTGGGCCCTGAAGAAAAGCACATTTCTGCATTTCAGACCCAGTTCAAAAAAGCACTTTGCCATACACGTGGTTTATCTTAGTTCTGCAGTACTGTTCTTGATCCACAAAATCCCCACACAACTTCAGTGCTCACTGGAGTTTTCTGCCAAGAAAGCGGATTTGTAAAAAGGGGCCTTAAACTTTGCAAAATCATTTGAATTCTGTGAGGCCATTTCTGTTCCTCTGACAAATCTCCTCCCTTCTTGTTCCACAAAGGTCAGTTTGTGGAAGAGTTTCCTCTCGTCTTTCAGATCAATCTTGTGTAATGATAGTCTCCACAAGATTATGAAAAGAAAATGTAGTCTTGATTAATCAATTCTGGGAAATGCTGTGAACCAGCTCCCTGTAATAGAAAGAAATATTTCAGGTAGAAGGGACCTACAGTGACTCCATCGAGTCCAGCTGCCTGACCAATTTAGGCAGATCAGGTTAAATCATCTTGATAAGGGCATTGTCCAAACCCTGAAAGGTTTGGGGCACCAAGAACCCTCCAAAAAGCCCATCCCAGGCTCTGGCCACCCTCTTGGGTAAAGAAATGCTTCCTAATGTTCAGCCTAAACCTCACCTGGCACAGCTCTGAACCAATTTTTTGACCAAAAATTCTCCCACCTTGTGGAAATACCGTGCCCTAACACATTTTTTACCCCATCCTGATGGAGGGAAGCTCTGTAAGAAACAAGATTTTCCCAGTTCAAGAGACTGTCAGAGCACCTCTGAAATGGAAACTTGCTGATGCTGAAAAGCCTGCTCTGTAATTGAGTGAGGCACAGCAAGAGACAACACACCAAACAGCAATTTAGCAAACACACACAGAGCAAGAGACACAAACCATTACAATAAAAGTGGCACCAGGTGAAGGAGTTTCCAAATTTAGAGGATATGACCTTGAGGACTGGCTTCCAACCTCTTCCTCAAACGAGGTGTTGGAGATTTTTCGCTTGGGGAATTTCAACATAATGAAGGGAGCAGAGCACTCAGCAAAGGAGAATTTATAGGAGCCCTTACCCTGACTCTGGACAGAATAATTCAGTATTTACACTTTGTATGAAATTTGAAGTTGTTTAATATACTTTAGGCAAAGCTGGCTCTTAAAGCAGGCTCAGGAACATCCTAAATTTCTCTAGGATACCTGAGCATTTGTTTCCCAATCCTGATCACACAGACAGAGTACAAAAGCCAAGCAGTCTGTCCCACTGGCCAAGACAAACATCCATCTACATCTTCTTACGCCAGGTATTACAGTGAGCCCTCGAGGGATGCAAAAATGCACACCCCACTGCTGCTCAAAATCTGACATTTGATTTCACAGAAAGCTGCTTAAATATCACACAAATATCCAGGGAGTACTCAGAAATGATTTCTGGGTCTGGTGGTTAAGTGGGATGGGATGGCAGGGACTCTTGGGACACAAAGCAGAGCTGGATGCTGCCTCACACAAAGCTGATGGAGCCCTGACAGCTCCAGGGTACAGGGCACTGTGCCCAGGGGACCTGCCCAATCTCCCACAGTCCTTCCTGTCTTTAATACACCACAAGAATTTCTTGCTGTTTGTTTTCATGTCTTTGACTCTTTGCTCTTCAAATTCCATTTCAGCCTCTTCAGTTTCCTTCTCACAGTGCCCACTTTGGTCTGTGCCCCTGTCTTTGGGATTCACTAGTGTTGGATTTCCAGTTTCTGACAGCTATTCCTTTTGCTCAAATAACCTCCTGAACTTTGTGTTTAAGCATATGGATTCATTTGCCTTTCTGCTCCTTTTCTCAGAGGGTGCTGTTCCTATTTGCAGTGACAGCCTGTGGGGTGCTTAAGTAGCTACTCTGCCTAAACTAAGATTTTAATTTCTGTGCTTAATCACAGCCATATATTTCAACAATGTTCACATTGTTCCAGTAATCAAGAGGGGACCCCAAGAATGTTGGTCATTATGTTTTCCTGTCTCTGTATAATCTACGTTGAATTTCAGCTGTAAAACTCTACTGTGAGTATGAGATGACCTGCATGTTTAAATTCAAGTGTTCATAAACCAGACTTAGTCTTCAGCTAACTGAAGCAATAAAGGTATCAAGTAATATTGGGATCTCAATCAAATACAGCAGTGGCATCTACAAAGTCTGTCCGTATCACATGGATGAGCAGTGGGTTGCTTTAGCTGCATGTATTTGTGCCAAAGTTCAAATAGCAAATCTCTCCAAGTGCCCTAGGCTCTGAAAACCACAGCATCTCTGGAAATACTGCTTATTAAAACTTCTGGGCAAGGTTTGCCAGCAAGATCTTAGAAGTTTGCATGTAAGTGACAAATACAACTTGAAAAAACCTTCCATTTCCTGAGATGCTGGCAGACAACTCAGCCCACAGTTCTCAGGCACCTGGGACTTGCTTTCCATTTCAACTAACCTGACAACACAGAGTTAAAAATTAATTAGAGACTGATTTCCTTGCTACAAAAACCATCCCATTCTTTTCAGCAGGGCAGCTCTGAGAGGAAAGTCCTTCCCCAACAAAGAGCATTGAAATTTGTCCCCCCAGCACTGCATGGTTGGTTCCAAGGCTCTCCCTCAATCAATCACTTCAATCACAGATTAATGACAGAGGTAAATTGCAATATATCACCCCTCTCACATCGTCAGTATCCTCCATGGATTTGCTTCCTTCAGCCTCTATGAATTAATCCCCTCCACTTTTCCAGACCATCCATCATGCTCTTTCCCACTCTGATTCTCTATCTCCTTCTACCACAGACTTTTTCCATCTCTGTTGCATTCAGATTTTGGAATAGCTTTCTTACCTCTGCTAATCCCTGTCTCCACACGATTCTCCCTACAGCCAGATGACCTCCACAAGTCTTTTCCTAACAGAATTTGGTCATTTCACATTCCTTTGTGTTCAGCTGCTGAACAACACAGAAGTTCCCCACACAATAAAAAGCAGTAAATTCATACTGCTCACCCAACTGAGCTGTACAGCTGCAAAAAGGCTGAAATGCACTCCTGGGGGATTAAATCTTTATATGAAACTTGTAAATAAATATGAATGTAATATACCATGCTATCTTTTAAATGTGCATTTGCTTTAGAAAGCACTTTGGAATACATTGATCAGCACATAAAATAACTATGTCATGCAAAAAGACTGAAATAAAGATCTTCAACATGCAAACAAATAGAAAAATTTCATTTATATCAACATTGTGTTTTTTTACCATCAATGAACTGTATTTAATAGGTCTTCTGCAATCTTACTGAACAAAGACAAAAGTACTGTCTCTTGCTAAGAATCTTAAAGATGTACTGCCTATTTCAGTCCCACTTAAGTACTGAAATGTGGGAGGGAAGGGCAGCACAGTTACGGTGAATACAGACATAAACCCATGAAATCCTGTCCATTTTACAGCTACCTCTGAAAAAAAAATTATTTTTCTACAACTTAGTGTCACACATAAAAAACAAACACAGCTGCCTGCTAAACACAAGCATGACAAAGCTCTACAGCAAATAATAAAGACTTCCCACGTTGAACCAGAGAGAGGAAGGAGCCTCTATTCAAAGACTGTCACACCTATCAGCAAACACAAAATGTCCTGTGCAGCCTGGCTCGCGTGGAACAGTGCCAGGCAGGCCCTGGGCAGGCCAGGAGGGGAGGCAGGGCTTTCCCAGAGAAAGCTGGAATTGCTGCTGGGCAGGGACACTTCTGCAAGCACAGAGCAGCATCAGCACCCAGCACTGCCCCAACATCTGAGCAGCTCCCAGCTGCATCTGCTGATGCACCTGAACACTGAGGGGAAAGTGCTCAGGAATTCTGGAATGGACAAGTAAACAAAAGTCATTGAAAACTGTATTTGTTTTGATGCCTTAAGATTTTAGCCTTTATATTTTTCAGATCCTGCACTGCATTAGTGCATTGCTCTAAACTCCATGTAAAATGTTAGTTAACTGTCTTCACATTTTGGTCACACAAATCAACCCCTCTGGGCCTGGAACCCAAGGACACCTCACAGCCTCAGGGCCCAAAAAGTATCAACAAAAGTGAATTGGGGGCAGCAAACTGGGGGAATGGGACTGCATTACCTGAAGGTGGAATTGGACAATTAACCCCTGAGATGCAAATGGACCAAACTTATCTCTGTGTGAGAAACTGGTGCCCATTGTCCATGCTGGGTGCAGCCTCTGGGAGGCTCCTGCACTGCCCAGGGTGGGTCTGTTGAAGGCCTTTAATAAATACCCACTTTATTCTCTAACTCTGTCCAGCCTCTGCTCTAGGGAGCCACTCCAAGGCATCAGCTTATGTGGCTTAGAGAAAACCACTGCAGGTAATTCTGCAGTTTTTAATTAATTATTAGATTATCAATACTACATGGAATTTATACATGAGAAAAGTCTCACTCAACAATGCAAATTACTACCCTGGCTTTATCCAGCCATCAGCCTACACATCTTACACACTGCACGGTACTTTCACAATCTTAACTATTGACCAATTCTAACTGTTTTTACAAAAATCAAGGACGTTTAACTCTGCATGTAGCAGTGAGAGGGGAAATTAGGGTGTCCAAGACAGCCTTTCTTTCTGTGTGCCTTTCTAGCTGCTTCCCACCATGAGATTGTCTCCCTTCTATCAGGAGCCACTTTGCAGAGAGGCATTTGTGGAGGATCAGCCTAAACCTTTCCTGACAGATCTGTGGGTAACATTCTCTCTTTTTTCTGAAGTTAGACTAGCTGCTGAACACAGATTTCTGTAAAAAGAGAGGAGAGAGGAGAGAGAAGAGAGGAGAGAGAGGAGAGAGAGAAGAGAGGAGAGAGAGGAGAGAGAGGAGAGAGAAGAGAGGAAAGAGAGGAAAGAGAGGAAAGAGAGGAAAGAGAGGAAAGAGAGGAAAGAGAGGAAAGAGAGGAAAGAGAGGAAAGAGAGGAAAGAGAGGAAAGAGAGGAAAGAGAGGAAAGAGAGGAAAGAGAGGAAAGAGAGGAAAAGAGAAAAGAGAGGAGAGAAAAGAGAGAAAAGAGAGAAAAGAGAGAAAAGAGAGAAAAGAGAGAAAAGAGAGAAAAGAGAGAAAAGAGAGAAAAGAGAGAAAAGAGAGAAAAGAGAAAAACACAAACACCACCACCAGCAAACCCACCACACCACCCCACACACCAGTTCCAACTTCTTAGAAGCGCCCAGTTCAGAGATCACTGAAATCAGAGGCTGGAGCAGAATTCCTCCAGACATTTCCTCCTCCTCTTTTAAGTCTGTATTTAAGACTTACAGATTTTTCCCCCAACATCCTTCAGATCTAGCAGGCTTTCCTCGAGCTGTACTGCAGCTCTGAGCTGCACACACGTGCCTGGAGCTGGACCCCTGTGCTGTGTGTAATAATCCAGGGAGCTCTGCATTAGTGCTGCTCTGTGAGCCACATCTACCAAAAAAGCATCAGACATTTCTAAAGTCACTGCTGTGCAACTGGCCTAGACATTTGTAATAAATGGCATTTCCCAAAATATTCAGGGCTCCAGCAACAGGACATTTATTTGCAAACATAGGAAGAGAGTAGTATTAGCTTGGAGTTCAGCCCCAGAGTTCAAACATTATCATAATTCTCAGGAACAGATAAGCATAACTGGCTTTGGGGGGAAAGTATGGGAACGCCTTGAAAAATTTTTTTTTTTTTTTTTTTTTGCACTCCTTAAAACCTTCATTCAAAACCCACAAAACTAAACTCATCTGATGATGATAAATAAACTGAAACAACCATTTTTTCTGCTTTCCTGGAGAAGGTTTTTATCAAGATTACAGAAACAGTAGCAAAATATGAACCATTATATAGAAAACACTCTAAAAAGAAAAGAGGAGCAAGCATGGCAGCATGGAATAAGCTGTCATCTAAAATCAATTGATTGTAACTATTTGTCTCTTCAAAGAGCAAAATCTGACACAGGAATAAAGCCACAGATCCTTTCAGATTATCCAGAGCCAAGCAACTCTACCAAAAGCAGCAGATCCCACTCAGAGCATTCCCAGAGATTCCCAGCAGCATGGCCACATCTGCACTTGATTGACTGGAAATCTGACTCCAACAGCACAGAAGGAAAGATGTTTTCTGAGGGCAAGTGTGAAATTCTGATCTGGCCACAGTGAATGCATGTGAGTGTTTTATGAGGTGTGTGTTATCTGTGCTGGCACAAAGCAAAGCCTGCAGATCTGTTCCCACTCATTTACCTCCACATTTCTATTATCTCTCTGTATTTCCTTTGATACACAAGTTATATCTTGAGGTCAAAAGGGTTTGCATTTCTTTAAAACTGGGTTAAAACACATCTTTTTAATCTCTCAGGTCTCCCTCTGCTATGGAGCAAAATTCCTTATATTCAATGCTGTCTTATGCACAAAGTTAATGAACAACTTTTCACAACGTTTGCTTGCTGTAAACACCTACATTATACAGTCCCAAACTGTAACACGAGAAAGCAATCTTAACCAAGCAATTAAGAAATTAAGCCATTAAGAATGTCTTGAGAAATTAAGCAATCTTAATTTATTTATATTTAGCCTTATTGAGTCCAAAGGAGTACCCACATGCACACAACTGGATGTGTTTGTGAGCACCACCATGGTTTGGACTGAAGAGCACAGACTTCAGATATAAAACCTGAGGTTAATTTCTCCTTAAATGCTTCCCAAAATTCTGTAATTTAACTGGAATCTGCTACTGTATAGATATGAAACCACACTCTGAGCTTTCCTTCATTTTTTCTGTAGCTTTATTCCCCCACCACCAGCTTCCTGACAGGTGAGGTATTTTTCTACTGACAGGCTAGCAATTAACCTGCTGCCACAAAAGAATAACAGAGTAAAACAAAATGTGAAAAATGAAAGATTCATCAGAGGTATCACAGAGAAATCTAGAAACAGCATCGCTTCAATTAAAGTTCTTTTCCCTATGGTCATATAGTTTCTCCTGTACAAATCCACTGTTGTTCAGTTATTACTCCAATCTCAAGATTTCATTTCCTCCTCAGCACTTGAGATACAAGTAGGAAGGAAAGCAGAGAATGAGAAATAGAAATCATCATCACTACCCAGATCCTGTACTTCACCTGAGCTGATAAACCAGGACCAGCAAAAGGTTCAGCTCCTTTCTCCCCACTCCCAAGAGAAACTGAGCCAGCTTTAAAATCCCAGTTACTTTTGTTCTCCTCAGAAAACTGAGTGGTTGGTGTTGGCTTTTGTTTG
Source organism: Eopsaltria australis (assembly GCA_034509425.1). Lineage (NCBI taxonomy): Eukaryota > Metazoa > Chordata > Aves > Passeriformes > Petroicidae > Eopsaltria > Eopsaltria australis. The sequence continues at coordinate 669,626 of JAVTVJ010001113.1, read as the reverse complement.
GTTGTTTTAATTCTCACTAACACTTCTGCCTCCTCAATGACAAAGCTCAAAACATTCAGCAGTTATTTTGGCTTGGCAAACACTTATGTTTATAAACATCTTCAGCAGAAAACAGCACTTGCACACGCTGATTCAAACACCACCGTTCATTGAGAAATATTTTGACACAAAACCTGCAGGCAATTTATCACTTCTCTTACACTTTCCTATTTCTGCTCCAAGCCTCTCTCAAGCATTTATTCCGTAAGGACCAAAACCAGGCAGGATGGTGCATGCTGGCTGTGGGATGTTTGTTTTCACCTCACCTACATCTAACAATTGCACTTCACAAATTGTACCTGCAAGTAAGAATCGTCTGAGACATTCTCAATAAGCATCTCTCTGCACAAATTAAAAAAAAAAAAACCAACAGTAAAAACAGTTAAATGATGGGCTAAAAGTCATTAAGCCAGCCTGAAAGATGCCAGAAAAATACATATTTATACATGTAAGTTGAAATTCTTTGTGAAAATTGTTGGCTTCCTTTGTGCCACCTGAGAGGTTTAAAGCACTGACCATTCAAATCACAAATTAGGGAATCTCAAGTTGTAACTCTAGGCTGCCTCTTCTGAATATAACAAATGCACACCTGCTTGAGTGAGACAAACCTGGCCTTTTTAGCCTGAACACAGTCAGTTTGTATCAGACAGAACAGGCACCAACACAGGGAGCACATCCATGGAGGAGGGGTAAGGCACACACAAACTGCACACCCCACAGGAGACCCCTGAGCCACAGCACAGCCCCCAGAATAAAAACTCCTGACCAGAAATGGGAGGAGGTCCTTGGATGGCCCTTATGATGCAGCTGTCAGAGCACACCAGCAACAGACACTGCACTGAATTCACTGTTGATCCTATCCTGTCCCCTGCTCCCTTGTAGAAAATCTGGCACAGGAGGCAGGCAAAGCTCTCTCCTGCACAAAATACACGTGCCAGGAATGTGATGTGACTTCTACCCCTTAGAACAGCACAAATGGAAATTCCCCAGACACATCTGTCTAGAGGAAGAGTTTGTATAGATCCACAGAACACTGGAAAGAGGGCAAGAGAGGAGAATTGATGAACCCATTTCAGGAGTCCAAAAGTTTAAATAAGAAAAAGTCTATTACCAGATGCCTTCATGTTCACTACTCAAAAACCTACACCTGCACTGGAGAATTGTCAGGAGTGAGAAAAGCTTAGAAATTACCAAGTTAATGAGACACAACTGCCATTTACAAGCTTCTACTAATCCCAGTGGTTTAATCCCAGCAGTGCTCAGCCAGTTTTTACTTAATGCACAGCCAGTCATTCATTCCCAACTGAAATTAGTCAAGCTCTTGTGAATGATGACTGAGTAAAAGCAGAGTTATGACTTAAAGAATTGGTCCCAGGATGTCAATTCACCGTCATGAAAATGAAAACCGTGCCCTGTATGCACACAATGCTTACAGGTACTGCTGGGAGTTACTCACTGTTGAACAGGCACATAAATGAAGGGGGGTTTTCTGAATTTATTTTTAGGCTATGATGAAAATCCCATTAGGGACATTTCCTCTGCAAAACCACAAGTGGACAGTACCTCAAAGCAAGCTACCAAATGTTTCCACAATTAAGGTCAGAAAACTCTGCATTATACAAGCACATTTGAAAACACTGCTCGGGTAACTTCCCCACCTCCTGACACAATAGGATGGACATTTCCAGGAATTTTACCACTGAGTTCATAACCTTGGATGCCACAGCGATGGAACCAGGAACAAAGACAAGGGCCTGAACATCACAGGGAAGACAAGAAAGAAGTCAGGGAAACTCAGGGCCACACCAAGCCAAGAACCTGGCAGAGGAAAGCTACACAGAAACCATGATCCAGGGAGAGAATAACAGGGCACTGGAGCACAGCCCCTGAGGAAAGGGGTTAACCAGTCAAAAAACACAATTTAATTACCCAAAAGACTAGAAAAGATGCTCTGAAGTACTGAGATTTACAGCACTCCCAACTGAAATACTCTTATTTAATTAACTGGTGTGTTTTTCACACCAGACTAAATCAGGGAGCCGGCGTAACTTCTAAGCACCCTCAACAGAACAAGAATCATCTCAGAGAATGAATCATCATTTTGGGAGAATCATTTCCCAGAAGAGCTTCAATTCTTATGAAAGCACCTGAAGATTTCAGTAATATTTTTCTCAAAAGCACACCTTCTGTAGTTTTCATTGTTTCTTGTTAGAGGAAGCTCAGCTGATACTTTAAAATGGTAACTAAAAGGTTATGTTCTAATTAAGGTGAATATTGTCCATCTGCTATGGATGTAGGAAGGACCAATTAGAAGAACAATGTCTAATTTGATCAACCTCAACTGTCCAGGTTAATCCATGAATGGCTCCAAACAAATACATAATCTTTTTCCAATCACTACTGGATTAGCTGGACTAATCCAATTGGATGTATATAGTATTCACTGTATTTCCTCCAAGTATTCCACCCTTCCCCTTTATATTAAATTACTTTAAGGCTTTGCAAGGTTTTTGGAATTTTATTATGAAACCAGAACCTAGTGAGTAAATTGTTTCACAGCATAGAATCCTTTGGCAAAGAACACTCATCCCTTCCTTGGTCCTCCATGAAAAATGGTGAAACATCATTTTGGAAAACAATAATCATTCTGGTGTAAGGGACCTGGCAATGTTTGCTGGCTTTAATTTTGCATCAAAACGTGTCTGAGAAGCAGGGGGTGACTGCAATCAATCATCACTCCCAGCTATAGATGTTTAAAACGGCACAGTGGGCATCCTCACATTGCCTACTGGTGTTTGCTGGGCAACTCCTCACACCAGATGGTTTCTCCAGTTCCAGGGGGTCTTACCCCCAAAAAACCCATGAAGAAGAGAAGGACTTCCCTCCCTTCTGTGGCTGACCTGCTCACAAGTACTGGGAGGGAGAACCCAACAATAAAACAAATCCACATCCACTGGAAGTGACCCTTGGGGGAATTCCCTCCACCAGTTCCACACTGCATTGTCTCCTTCTCATCACAGTGCTGGATTCACAAAATTGTGATGAGTCTGTGGAGAGCAAAATGGAACTGATCTGGTCAGGAAATGAAGCTGGAGGTGTAAATGGCAGTAGCTGAGCCAGGGGAAGCTGACTGAGCTGGGAAAGGGAATGCCCTGCTCCTCATCAGCCTCCCTGCTCCTCTGGTGTCCCCAGAACAGGGCCAAGGAGCACAGGGAGCATCAGGGACTGACACTGCTCTGAAATCACAATTAATTACAAATTATGTAATAACGGAAATGGCTCCTGCAGACTGTGAACAGAAGTTACCTGGAAACACTGAATAGGGTGTACAGGAACTTCTTAATGCATTTGATAAATTTTCATTTCAACTGCACTACTTACATCTTGCTTTTTTCCTTTTGCTTAATAAAGCATAAAAAATCCAACCCTTCTCTAGCTTCACTGATTTCAGCCTAGGAATTAGATTTTTCCTTCATTTATCTTGCATTATCAGTGTGGCAATGGGAATCATTACCCATTTCATCCTGACCCTACCATTCCGCTCTCCCCACTTGGAGGAGGCCTGTCACCACTTACTCATTCCCAGGCACATTTTTCTCTTGTTTTTGGTAATACAAATGCATACAAAAGAAAAGGTGTTTTATTTCCTGCTATTAAAGTGGATGTTTTGATTAGAACAAACTCAAAGGCTTTATGTGTAAAGCAAGTGTCAAGCAAAAGGAGCTGCAAACCCTTTGAAGAGGTGCAATTCTGCAACTGAATCCATAGTTTTGGAGAGAATTGGAGAAAAGAGAATTATCAGTTTGATTTTGCCAGAGAAGCATATTTAAATAGCACTGAGATTAGGGTTATGGAGCTCCTCCCAGCTCCAGGTAAGCACCAGGAATGTTGAATATTTGAAGTAGAGCACGATATATTCCTGCTCACATCATAAAGCTGATAAAAGACAGTTCAGATGCTGTGAAATATTGCCAAATTAATGTTCTGGGAAGCCACTACTCTTTGTATTTCTTATGTGTACCAGGTTTTATCTGGGCAATCTCAGTATTGTGTAAATACAGTCTGTCTGTCTCTTCTATAGATAATGTACTCCTCAACAGGGAAAAAACCTGAAAGAAGCATTTATTACATAAAAAAATCACCTTGGTCAGAGTGCTTCCCTTCAAACAGATCTTAGACCTCCACATGACCCATTTCTAACAGATCCACATAACAATAAATTTTTAATTTCCTCCTCCAGCATTTCTCAGCATCATATCACTCCTCCCCATCACCAACAACAAGCACAGCAAATCTTTAACAAATGAGCCAGAGGGTTCTACACCAGTTCTTATGAGTTACTTAATAAAACTGTTTCATTCACAAGTGTCAAGAGAGTTGCATGTTGATAGCTTGGAAAAGGGTTAAAAATGCAACTTGGATTTCCTAAGGGTTCACAATGAAAGATCAACATTAGTTGTAATAAAGACTCCAATTTAACACTCACTTAAGGCAGGTTGTAAAGAAAAGGTTTAAAGACAGAAAAAACAGTAGTTCTTAGATGGAAAAAGGGGAGATTCTGAAAGCTGAGAAAGTTAAATAAAATGTATTGGAAGCATGCCAAGTTTAAAAATATTTTTCATCTGTACTCTTTCTAAGTATAACATAAACAAAACCAATCATCTAATTAAGCTAATTACATTGATAATACACAATTAATTCAGCTGCAGCCTCGGCAAAGATAACAAGACTGATTCATGGGTATTTTTTTCTCTCTAGATACAAGACAGAAAGTGAATGCGGCTTCAGAGCCTGGGTGCAGGTGTCAGTGGCAGCACTGATTTCTGGGGTGCCAGGCTGATCCTGACCAGATGAGGGGCTGGCTCTTGGCCCCACACTCCAGTGGCTGGTGTGCAACAAGGAGGTTTTTTGTGGGGACACCCAGCTCAGCAGTCCCCTCCTTTAAACTCTGGCCCCTCTGGCTGTGTCCCACACTGCTCAATCCAGAAACTCACAGCTCCTGAGCTCTGCACTGCTTCCCTCACTGTGCCCTGCTGGTTTTCATGCTGGGTTTTTGGTGGGCTCAGGGCACTGCCAGAATGCCCAGCTCAGGAAATGCAGCAGATGGTGTGTGTGAAAGGATGGCTTTGTGGGCCAGGGACGTGTGTCACACACTGAGCTCATGCCACGAGCAGCGACGTGCTCCTCCCCACTGTGACACCCTGCTCATCCCGGGCTGCTCACTGAGCACTGCCACATCACCCCTTGGACAACGTGACACCAGGCACAGGACCCTGCAGGACCATTCCCTGGCACTGCTGATATCCAGCATTCACTTGAAAACCAGTGTAACGAAATGCTGTTCATTTTGGGGGCAGCAATGTCACCAGGACATGGAGCTCTGACAGCTGCTGGATTGAGGCTGAAAGCCTCAAAAAAATAAAACCAAGTTCACAGGATACGGCCAAGAGTCTGCACCAAATCACATCTTGAACAGAAATAACAGGACATGCATTACAGACACTAATTCCACAATTACTTCAGCTGATTTTGAACATTCATCAAGATCTGTGTTTGCTTAACCCTAAGTTTCAGAAGAATATGGGTCCTGTGCATATGGGGTTTGAGCCATCACCTTTCTATTCCAGAATCTAACCATTTCTACATCACTGCCAGCCTCCATGGCAATAAAGGAGAACCTTGCCAGCACTGAAGGGCACACAGCTGCCTCATCTACACACAGCCCGACACAAAGGCTTGAGGACATCGAGTTCCTGCTCCTCTCCAGGGTCTGCAGTGGGAAAGCTGGAGCCTGTGACAGTGTCTGGGTACCACCCCCATGAACAGAACCTCAACACAGCACTGTGGGCTGATGCTGGACAGGCTGAGTGGAGCTGTCACAGGACAGAAACAGTAAGTAAAACAATGCAGGAGATTGACAGAGATGCGGAAGCAGAAAGGGAGAGAACAGGACAGAAACACAGGACAGTAACAACTGCCAAACCAGAGAACATTTTCTTATGAGGGGGTAAAACAGAGAAGACAGCACTAAATTTAATCCATGCATGCAGACCTTAACCTTGGCAAACCTCTACTGCAAAAAGCAAAGGCCTAAACCAAACGAAACTCTTGTCAGCATGGACATAAAGTTGAAAGAATTCAGGTATTTCTCCCAAAACCAGTATTTAAAAGTAACAACTTAAAAACCTTCTTGATGAAGGAAGCAGTGATGGCCTTGCACAGCAGTCTGTGCTGCTGATTCCAGCTGAGAGAACATGTTGGAAAGTACAGCCCCACACTTCCTCCACCAATGGATTGCAACTTCCCACTCCATCCTGCCCATGAGCAGCACCCCAGCTCTGCAGGCTGCCTGGAAAGGAGAATTTACCCCATTCTCTGGGAATCAGGGCACTCTGAGTTTGGTAACTCTGCAGTTCAAGTGGCATTTCAATTGTGACAGTTTAATCTAAAAACACTGTTCAATGACATTCTCCTCAGTGTTTAGAAAATACATGGGTATTTTTCCAGATAATACTGAAGCAATAATTTTGAAAAGTAGAAGATTTATTGCCACTTTAAAGCTTGTAATTTTATCCCAGTTACTGTGTATTCTTATGAAGCATACACACTTTTGAAACCTGTGATCTATTGTCCATTTTTGGGTGTAGCCCCTGAGGGCTGCTTCTGCCCTAAATGTACCTGAAGGCCCTTTAATAAATAGAACTGCTTTTTATTCCCTTAATTTTGCCTGGTTTTAGGTAGCCCAAAAAGGCATCACTGCCAAGAACTACCTTCTGTTTCATCCTGCAGCTGATCATGAGCTACACCTCCATAAAGCTTTTAAGCTTCTACAGAGGAAAAAAAAATGGTCTTCAATCATCCTTTTGTGGCTTCTCAAGGCTGCAGCTCCCTCGTGGCAGGAGCAGAATGACTCCCAGGTTCAGGCAGCACGAGACAGTTCGTGTCTGGAAGCAATACAGCTGCATTTATTTTGTCGCCGTGCTGCCAGACTGACCTGATCAGGTCAGGACAAGCTGAGAGATCTCTGAATCACAGGCGAGTGGCACTGACCTTTCTTCTCTCCATTACATCCTCCGTGGATGCTCTCACAACCTCAGCTACATGTGGTTTGAATAATCTGTCCTATCTGGGTTAGAAATTTATGCTTTTATCACCTGGAACAATCAGAAGCTGGCAATATTCAGAATTATCCTAAGTGTTAAAAAGCAGGTATTTTTCTCAACTCCACATACAGAAGTGTGTATGTTTCATAAGAATACACAGTAAGTGGATAAAATTACAAGCATTAAATCTTCTACTTACAAAAGTTATTACTTCAGTATCACCTGGAAAAGAAATGTGTGCTGAGGAGAATGTCACTGAACATATTTTTAAATTAAACTGTCACAACTGAAATGAAAATGCATTTTTAAGATAAGTTTTGACATCTAAGATAAATTTTCATACCCGCTGTACTGATTTAGGAAATTCCTCAAGACCACAGACTGCAGATCCTACCAGCCCTCATTGGTGTATCCTGCTTTTCATGATCACATTGAGCATTTCAGGAAAGAATGCTGGCTCCAAAAGTAAGCAGGGGCTGTTGGATACAAGCTTTGCCTGAGAATCTGCCTTGTGGTCATGGCAATAACATTAATGAGGCTCCTGGTTTGTCTTTTATTACAGACATGAAGATTTTATGAGTCCAAACCCTCTTAGAAAAACTCAAGGAGGAAAAAACAACTTCAGAAAAACCTGAAACTCAACTACATGCTAGAAAATTAATTAGAGAAGTTAGTTTAAACTGTTCTACCTCAGTAGATTAAAGCTTTGGACACAGAACTCAGCACAGAGCATGGTACAGTGTGAATTCAAGATACAGCAGCCATGGTATCTCAGCCTTCTGAGGGCACACTCAACTCTTAACCTGCCTGGAGCTGAGCAAGCTCCTGGCAAGGGACTCCCAGCACACTGCACATCTACACCAGGGCTTCGGCTTGCCTGGGAGGAGTCCCAGGCCACAGCAAAAATGCACAGCAAACCCCTCCAAAGTTCCTGTGCAGGTTAAAGAGAACCATTTGTGCTGCCAGTTCAGTCAGAGATTCACAAGCCATGTGCACAAACACCTGTGCAAGCCCAGTGCAGGAGGCAATGGAGAGAGCAGGACCAGCAGGCTGGGGATGGGAAACAGAGCTGCCAATGATGCCATGGAGTGGCTGCCTAGAACAGAGGCTGGACAGAGTTAGAGAATAATGAAGTTATTTATTAATTAAAGGCCTTCAACAGATGCACCTTGGGCAGTGCAGGAGCCTCCCAGAGGCTGCACCCAGCATGGACAATGGGCACCAGTTTTTCACACAGAGATAAGTTTGGTCCATTTGCATCTCAGGGGTTAATTGTCCAATTCCAGCTTCAGGTAATGAAGTCACATTCCCCCAGTTTGCTCCCCCCAATTCACTTTTGTTGATACTTTTTGGGCCCTGAGGCTGTGGGGTGTCCTTGGATCTCAGGCCTGGAAGGATTGTCCTGTGTGACCAAACTGTGCAGAGAGCTCACTGACACTGTGTATGGAGTGCAGAGTTATGCACTAATGCAGTGCAGGATCTGAAAAATAGAAAAGCTAAAACTTAAGGCATTACTCCCTTGGAGGGTGCCATGGGCTCAGAACAGCAAGGACACAGCCTGGAATCAAGCAGGCACTGCCTTCAGGCCTCTGAGAACCTGACATTCTCTTACACACTGCCACAAGGATGTAACACCTCTACAGAAGTCTTTCTGAAAGGCTAAATTTTCACCAAAAATCCTGGATATCAGACACATTCACATGTGGATTTGTAGTCAATTAAATGCTTTAAGACAAGATCTTGCTTGTTTGCACAGCATCACTGGTGAAGAATAACACTTTCAGTCCTTTTGTTAAACATCTGCTCTGCTGGAACACAACAGAGGGTTGGAAAACAACGTTGTGATGAGAATATTTGGGAGAGGCAGCAGTGTTTGTTTTCCTGGGAATCCCTTGAATGTTTGAACTTCAGTCCCATTACAGTCTCAGTCTCACGGGTAAGTATTATGAAGAACAGATACTCTGGGATGGATGTTTGGGAATTCATGCCCATTTATCAAACTCATATGTACACAACCATCTCCTATTGAGCTACTGTAAGTACTTCAATCTCCCTCAAGTTAGCTGCGTGCACAACTTGCAGTGGATCAGTTAAAGGAAAAAGAGCCCTGAGTTCGCTGTACCAGGACAGACTCATCTCTCTTCATGTTTGCTTTAGCTTGTGTCAAATTATATATAAGTTTGTATTTAATTTTATTCTATAAATACAAGCTTGCATTTCATTTTGAGAATGCAAATGATCTCTTGGGACCTGATGGAAATACTCTTTAAATAAAGCACATTCTGGTCTTTCAGGACCCTGGGAATCTTCTGTCACTGCCTTTAGCCCAGGCCATCTCCACATACATGACAGACATTTGGGGAGTACATTTTTTTATATCAAATTTCTGCACACAATTCAAAACAAGTAAAAGCTTGTGCCACATTGGATTGTTTAGATACTTTACCTGAGTGCATTACTCTACATAAATCACAGGTCTTCAAATAATTACTAGAGATTAAATCCAATCCTTTCTATAGATGAGCTTCCTCTGAAGCCACCTCTATATTACAAAAGCTGGAATTAATTTCAGTAGTATCTGCTTTACTCATAATTCATACCTGTCACTAAGCTCTCCAGTATTCAGCAAAGGTGATTTTGACTAAGACAGGTTCCTTTTTCTTACATCTTTTTCTAAGAAAGCACCCACCACAAGCTTCCTGCCTGAAGCAATTCTTTAGGCTCACTGACAACGCCTTCATTCTCTCCTAGTTCCTCAATGACTTCCCATGAAAATATTCCTTTAAAATGTTAAGTCAGTTATTTTAAGGAGGGAGCGAGGCTGGGGTCTTGCTGCCACCACTTCAGGTGACAGGAGAATGTGTGACAATGACCAGCAGGGCTGAGGGACAAAGGACAAACTGCAGGTCAAGCCTCCAGTTTAAGATCCCCATGGATCAGTCCCTGTCTCTCTCCACTGATGCAAAAGTACAGCTGTCCCCTTTTCCAGTATTTTTTTTCTTCCTCAGTTGCTGTTTCGCTGGTCTGTGTTTGTACATGAGAACCAGAAGATCTCAGGTTAACATTTTCAAAGGTACCAGTGACAGGTCTGACACTGCCAAGCCCCTGGAATTCCTGCCTGCTCAGCTGACAAGCACATCCTCTGTACACGGATCCTTCTGTGCCACACTGCTCAACAGGCACAGGGAGAAACGTGCAAAGGCATTTCAAAAAGGTACCAACACCAATACCTCACCACTAATGAATCAAGCACTGCATCACCTCCATCAGGATACAGAATGAATTTGGTTTTCTGTGGTTTAGGTCTGCACTTGTATCACTTCAACAATATAAACACAGGTATGCATTTATTTAAACTGTATTTCAGTCTCATTTTAATAAATACCAAGACCAAATTACTCACCCTCAACCTTGTCTTAAACTGAAGTAGCCAGGGGGGTTTGCAAGCCATTCTGCTGAACAACACAGATCCAAGGCTGTTAAATTTACAACACAGAGTATTTATATCCCAAAACTGGAAAACATGTAAATATGTGGCAGGACCATGAAGTGTGATGCTGTATAAATGATTCCTCTAATAACTGAACAGCATCAAATGACACCAGTGCTTCCCACAAGGAAGTAATTTGTCTTGCAGAACAAAAACGGGTTCAGCCAACTGCAGATTATTTCACAGCACTCACTCAGTGTGACTCAGATTATAAAAGGACTGGCTGCTGCCCATTACATGCATATTTCACTCTAATTTCTTTATCTCTAATACCATTTCATTCTTTGCATTACCTGTGGAAACACAGCCCTGATTCTGAAAAAATTTGCTGCCATTCTCTACAATGAGCTTTCCCAAAAGGAAAAGATTTTTTTACTCCCATTACTCAGTGGAATATAAATTTGGAATAACTGAACAAAAACACTAAGCATTTAAAAAGTCAATCTACCTTTTGCAAAAATTTATTAATATAACTCCTAACTCCCTCACAGTATTGTGAAAATAAACCAGTATCTGACACTCAATATGCTCAGAACTGCTCTCATTCCAATGCACACGTCCTTGTCTCAAACTGTGGAACACAGGCAGTTCTCTCAACTAAGGGGACAAATTACTTGAAACTCAACCCTGTGGACAAGTGAAAATGTGAACTTTCATCCCTTTTTTCAGTGTAGCTGCAAGCCCTGACGCCTGCAGTGTAACATGAATGCTCTCTCAGATTCCAGCTCTGTGGAGCAATAAAGAGTTCCAACTGCATAATTACTGAGCCAATCTCCCATCTCAGGCTTTATCCCCTGGGTTGGGAATTTCTGATTAATATGAAAGCCCACTGCCCAAGGCAGGAAGAGCAGGCTCTGTAAGAGCGAACTAGGCAGAAAACACATGAACTCCATAGTGGTGGGGTCAGCTTCTGTATCAACCTAGAGCCATTTTCATCTTTTCCTATATATTGATTTATTTAAACCTATTTACTTATTTATTTTTAAACTCTTTAAGGGCTACAAGAATTACCACACAGGATACATCTGCTTTATAAAATCTCTGCACTTGATCAGCACTCTGGGACTTGGTCACAGACCATGATTCTCAACAACTTCCCAAATGCACCCATTCAACACCCAGCAATCTCTAGTGTCAGATGCTTCTGCCCATCACATGAGCCCTGTTTCATGTGAAGAGGCAAGAACCAGAAGTTATTTTCATCAGAGCCTTCATGAATTTCTTTAAATGTATTTGCTAACCCATAATTGTATAAGGCCGAAAGTCCAGCTTGCTCTTCCAAAATGTTCAAAGTTTATCACCAGGAGGTTGCTGGGGGAGCTCCCTCCTGTCCTTCAGCAAGCCAGCCACACTTTCCTGCTGGCAACAAGGGGAATGCATTGCTTTAAAATCTGCAATGTGTACCTGGAGCTTTTAGCACCCTACAATCATGCAGTTGTTTTGTTTGGAAATGACCTTTATCAAGTCCAACCACTAACCCAGCACTGCCAGCTCCACCACTGAACCATGTCCCCAAGGGTCACATCTCTGGCTTCTAAATCCCCCCACTGCCCTGGGCAGCCTGTTCCAATGCTTAACAATGAATAAATGTTCCCTAATAACCAATCTAAGCCTCCTCTGGTACAACTTGAGGCCGTTTCCTCTTGTCCCTTGTCACCTGGGAGAAGAGACTGATGCCCATCTGCTACACGATCACCAGCCTCCTCTCAGAGAGTTGTGGACAGCAAGGTCCCTCCCACCCTTTTCTTCCTCAGCTTCTCCTGGTGCTCCAGACCCTTCCCCAGCTCCCTTCCCTTCTCTGGACACTCCTTTCCTAAGATTATTGTCCTGATCAGAAAAGCATTCAACTGGCCATCACAAGAAACTAACAGCACAGTACTGAAGTCTTAATTTCAGTAAAAATCATGTGAATGGCTCATTACTTCTCAGTTTTGCTGCTTTGAGTGATTCACTGCATAAAGTAAATGATGGGTAAAGTGGAGAACAGTTCAATTTCTACAGGCTATTAAAACAGAAATATGGGAGGTTGGGAGCAGGGAGAATGGTCCTGCTGCAGGGGAGTGCTGGTCCATTTAGAACCACTGCACGCATCTGAGTTTTACAGAAACAAGAAAAATTATACTGAAAAAAATGAACTCTCTTTTTAAAAAAGTACTGCCTGTTATAAATCATGCTGTGCAAGATGCCCAGAATACAGAATAATCCTTGAATCACCACGCATTTGGCTGCACTGACAGCTTGCAGCATTTACTGCCACAGCAGACCTTCTACTACACAGAAGAATTTTGAAAACCCCCATTTTCCAATATGGATAGTCCCTCATTTTAGAGTCATGACATCATATCAACAGGAGCACTTGATTTCCTTTTCTTGTATAGAAACCACTGAGCCCTCTTAAAAGGAAGGTGAAAAAGCAAGATCCACAAAAACCAATACTGCAGTCCAGACTTTGTGATATTGCCAGTATGCAAATGAAAGTCAAGCAAAACTTTTCTCATGACAAACATTCATTAGAAATCTCTGGTTTGGTTGAGAGCATCTGGCCTTGATGGATTAATTTGTCTGGTACCTCTGGGCTGCACTACACTGCTTGTCTCAAACCAGTTCCTGGCAATATTCTCTCTTCCATAGGCATAGAATTTTTAAGATTAAATTAAATTATGTCACTTGAAATCAAGGTGGAGCATTCACCAGGCTACTACTTAAGCTGCTCCTATTAAAAGAAAAGAGCCTAAATCCTTTAGACTCCTATCAAAATCCCAAGCTTCAGAAGTCAGCACCTTTCCTCCAAAATCTCCTTGCCAAGAAGCTCTGACTCTTGAATAAGAAGTTCCTGAATGAGGAGAATGGGATTACTGCTGATTTCCTCTTCAGGGACATCATTAACACACACATTGAATCTTTCCAGCCCTTCTTTTTCCACTCCACAATTCTCTACATCTGCAGTAGAAAAATCCTTCCCTCTTCTCCAAACTGCAATGCCCTCAATTCCCCCAGAGTCCAAAAGCCCCTCTTTGCTCAGCAGTTTTTTCCTGTTCTAAAAGATCTCACCTACCACTGACTGTTCACCTTCAGAAACATAATTTCACCCAAAGTTTCACTAGGGAGACCTGGGATTTCCTCCTCCTCTTTCCCTGCAGACTCACAGTGCCATGCAATCCTTCCTCTGTCCCAAAAGCCACTATCCCATAATGTTGCTGTGAGCAGCCACTTGCAGATGAAATAAATCTGAAGTGTTCAGTGCAATTCTAAGTGCACTCCTGACACTCTATCCTCTGCATACACAATTGAAAACACACGGCCAAAACCTTCTCTGCTGCTGGAAAGTTCCATTTTTCACTGCCATGGAATCTGACCTGGAAGACCTACACTAAAGATGCACATCACTGGCATGGCACATGGAAAACCTGGGAGAGGTAAAGCTCTGAAAACATTCCCCTGACATTTCTGAGCAGGTTTCTTTCCGAGCATTCCTTACGTGACCTTGTCACCTTTATTTCAAGACTTCCCATAGGAAAAAAGTGTGAAACCCAACTCTGCCCACTGCCCTCCAATAACTTTATCCAGTTTAGAGGAGAACACATGGTAAATGAAAATTGGGACTGGAGTGGACACCAATGGGAACAGAAAAGGCACCAAATCCTGTTCCTGAGGTCTCACCTGTGTGCTTCTAATCCTGCCTTCTCTCTGCTTGCAGAATCAGAGCCTACAGGACCAGCACAAGGTCTCTGCTGACAGATTTAAATCATGGCCATAACACACATTTGTCATACCTGTATTTAGAGCTCTGGAATTTAATAGTACAATAAAAATTATCTTCTTGCTTATGTTCTCTTTTTCACTGGGACCTAAACAGTTAAAATAGTTTTATTTGAAAATACACTTCAAAATTCATGAAAACAAAAGAAGACATCACTTTCTTTTAGTAGAAGATGTAGTGAATGAAGAGAGTATGTCAGAAGGTACTAAAAAAACCCAAAGAAATCATCAATAGGCAACATGAGTTACCGTGCTGCCAAAAACACTAAAACCCACCTAGTGCAGCAGTCACAGATTTATTGGTCTGGAAAGAATAAGGAGCCTCTCGAGCCAAGGGATGTTAGTGCATTAAAAATTGCACTGGATCAAAACACCAGATATAATTTCACTAAGGGGAATCAACGAGGAGCATGGAATTTACATGGGCTTTCTCTACCCGGAATACATGAAGTCAGCATCTGGCTTCTTTTAATAAAAAGTAGCTTTTTTTTGCCTTTTCTTTAATTTTTTTTAAATAGCTCATTGTTATGCCATACAGCCAAAATCATTTTATTCTGCTGGCAAACATGTTCAATATGTATTTAATAAATTATATGACTGGGAAAGTGGTTAATAAGTATTATTTTTCACCAGGAGATTCTGCTGCCTACAATGAGAAGCTGTCCAGGGTTAGTTTAAGACACTGACATGTGCATGTATGTTGATGTTTGGGGCTGGGTTTTCTTACCAAACAAGGCACCAGGCACGTGATTTTTGATATCCCAACAGCACCGTTTTGCTTTGAAAAATGCAATGAATGCCAAGTGCTGCTAATGCTGATCTAGGTGGGAGTTTTAGCTCTGTTATTCTGGAATTGTGACATTCTCAACAGCAGCCTCCTGACTGCAGGTGTAACTGCAAATGGGTTGTGTTTCAGGGTAAAACAGATCTGTTTAGTCAGAGATGTTGAGAACATTCTCAGAGTTAAGATTCAGTCTGGCTCTGATTTGAATCAAGTGGATGAATTGTAAATAGAAACACACTAATCCCACACAGGGACAGCAGGGAACTCCCAGAGCCCCTCTGATGCACTGAATGGGTTCTTTTAGGAAGGAATGCCACACTTCAAGAATGCTGATTGAAAAAGATTTCATTTTCCATAAAAAAAAAAAAATAGGAGGAGGGCTTTTTCTTTTTTTAAATTCTCCCTGGCACCAGGCAAAGATAACGCACACTGAGTTTTGATTAATTCTCTTCCTCAACTTATAAACAAGTGTCCACATTACACAATGTTAATGTGCCTTATCACGGTGTGTTTTTGCAGCTATTTAACAGATCACACAAGGTCACTGCTCAGACCTTAAGAGTAAAGATGTTGCATGTGGAAATCTCCTGGTGTAAATGAAATGAAATCACAAGGCCCTCTCTTTTGGGCCAACACATTATATGGGCTCAGATTTGCTGGTGTCAGAATTATTGCTTACATTTTCAAAACAGATTTTAAGCAGAATCTTAAGTGATTCTCTCACTTTTTTTTTTTTTTAATTATTATTCTAGGAATGGTTTGGTGTAACCCTCCCATACATTCCAATGATCTGTAATTTTATGTTGACTGATCAATGTCCTAACTCAGAATATTTCTGATATAAATTCCGGGACTTGTTCTGTGTTATGGAGGTTTTAAAAAACAAAACAAAAACCTGATATAGCTGAAGTTATCACACGGTTTTCCACTATAAAGCATATTCATGCTACTTCTCTATAACTCACATATAGATCCATGCTTTAATTAATACAGTTTAACCCAACAACATCAAATGGTTCTCAAAACGAAGTGGGATGAAAAATATCTGGAACTTTGTTTTATACAATGTGCATATTTCATAATTACTTTTTTTTAAATTGAAGAGCAGAACCCTTTAATAACTAAAATGTCAAAATCCTCCTCCCTCTTACAACGAGCACAACCAGAGATAAAATCAAAGATAGAATCTAAATGTAGTCCAAATTTGAAAATTAAAGAATGAACACATCCACAGCTCTTTATGCTTATTAGCTACACTGGAAACAAAAACAACCAACCAGAAATAGCATCCAAATACTAACAAGAAAAAGCCTTTTCTCACTTACAGCTCAACACAAATATTAAAACAGTTTCAGCTAAAGTTTCATTTCCCACATCATGGATCAATAACTGCAACAGTTTTAAATAGCAAGCCAAGATGAGAATGTGTCCAAATTACTCTAAAGGTCATCAGAAAGGTTTGATTCCATTTTTATATGCAATTTTTTTGTTTAAGCAAATTATCATGCATGTGAATCTGAGAAATTCAAAGGTTAGTGTGTAAATAGACTTGAGTTACTTCACTCAAGAGCCCCCAGGCTGTTAAAACTCATATCCAGGCAAACCAATAAAACTTGCACAAAATCAAAATGCTTGATCTCCAGAATGCTGAGCTCTCTGGTCCCAAGCCAATAAAGAACCTAACCATGTGTGTGTCTGTGTTTAGAGCACATGAACCCAGGGCTGACCCTGACCTGTGCAGTCAGTGAGTCACAACAAATGGCCATGGCAGGAAGATAAGAACGAAGTTGTCCTGAGGCATCAAGAAACTTATCTGACAGAACAACAATATAGTGAGTGTTCAGGTTCTTTTCCAGACAAACTGGACAAGAGTTTGGAAGACCCCAAGCATGTTGAGCTGATGTGCTGCAGACACTGCGGGGAATGTTCTGCCCCTGCTGAGGCTGAGCCCAGCTCAGGACAGCTCCAGCTGTGATGCCACTCCTGAAGGGTCCCACAGAAAACTGAACAACTGCCTGGAAATGCTCTCAGGACACTGAAAGACAAATGTGGCATGTGCCTGGGCAGCACTGCATGAAGCATGGGAACAAAACTTGTCAGCTTACTGTGTTAGAGCAAAGCTGGCTTTCAGGTGGCTGCCCTGCTGCATAAAATAAAACCACAGATATTCACCAAAGAAAAGGAGCCTGTACAAGTAGGAGTCAACAGGCAGTAGTTGTTTGAATGTTTTGAGGGTTAAGATTTTGCCTTTTTTTCTCTCTCTTAGGGAATTTTCTCCTCTTTGTTGCTGAGACAATAATGACCAGTGCTTAAGAGAACTGGGAGAAGGAGAAGAACTGGGAAGGGTGCAGGTGGCTGCTCTCTTACCTGGGGGGTTTTCTCTTGGGAACGGCAGGGATACCCCCAGATTTTGCCTGGGGGTGAGGGGCTGGGCTCAGCTCCTCTTGCTCACTGTGAACTCGTTTGAAAGCAAATCAGTGAGAGTTTCCAAGTCAGAACTACAGTTTAATACAAAAATAAAAACAAAGGCAGAAAACACCAGCTTAAACTGACAGCGTCAGGATACAACCTGACACGCTGCTGGTCAGGGTGGTGGCAGCAGCCCATTAAATGGTGTCTGCAGTCCTGTCACAGTGATAGGTGTGGTTCTGGTGAAGCACTGATCCTGTGGAAGGGTCTGGTCTCCTCTGAAGGTCCAGTGGTGGTTGTGGAGCTCTTGTCCCCTGGGAGTGCAGTAGGTAAGGCTGCTCTGGTGTTCCAAACCTCAGATTATATCCAGGTGGGAATGCTTGGTTCCTTCCCCTGGGCAGAGCATATTTTTCCATGCCAAGGGAGGTTCCTTTAAAACCAAGACAGAATGTTGTTTTCACACCCTGGAAGAGCTTCAAGCCTTCTGAGACACCACCCAGGGTTGTGACAGCGCAGCCATCTCTGCCAGGAGAAGGGGATTGTCTTCAGAAACTCATCCTGGGTTTATGGCATGGTGATCTTTGGTCAGGACAAGCAGGCAGTGATGCTGATGCAGCAGCAGCACATCCATTCCCTTCCCTCAGAGTGGAGATCAAAGGCAGCCTCAGGGCAGGCACATGGGGCTGCTCCCCAGCATTTCACACAGGGACAGGGCCTGGACCCCACACTAACAGACACAACTGCTTCCCTTACCCTGTGCTTATCTAGCAGCCTTACCCCCTGCAGGTGCACCCTAAGTCCCCAGAACTTTGAGTTACCTTCAGAGGAGACCAGACCCTTCTGCAGGATCAGTGCTTCAGCAGAACCACATCTACCACTGCAACAGGACTGCAGGCACCATTTAATCAGACTGCTTCCACCACCCTGATGCCTGAAGGGTTTTTTGCTTTTCCCTGAATACTTTTTACACAGTTCCCTATATTCACAAGTATCAGCCTGCACACTTGTGATGCTTTAGGTGATAACTCAGCCTGGTTTCTTGGTGTCCTGCAGGCCTGGAGACCAAACACCCCAGAGCTGGAGAGTCAGAGACCAAACACTCTATTGCTGTGAGCACTCAAGGTCCCCTGGCAGGACAGGTTCTGTAAACTAGAAGTGAGCCCAGCCCAGCCCCTCATTGGGCCCTCGTTAGATATGCTAATGAGTAAGGTCTTTAATTGTACCCTCGACTGGGGGGACGGGGCTTTTGTGATGTGTTCTACCTGGACGGCAGGAGCCAGGGAATGGGATCCTATTAAATCCCGAGGTAAAGGACCCCCAACCCTCTGACTGTGTCTGAGCTTTATTTCCTAAGAGCAGGAAAAAGGCATCACCCTGACCAATAGGTTGTATCCTGACTCTGTCACTTTACACCAGAGTTTTCTGCCTTTATTTTAATTTTCCCATTAAATTGTAGATCTTACTTGGAAACTCTCACTGGTTTGCTTTCAAACTGGTACACGGAGAGCGAGAGGAGCTGAGGTACTGGATGACACGCCTGGTTGTGTTACTTTAAGCAATGCAGATTGGTATATTCACATCTGACTGTGCTTCCATCCTGTCAGGCCTGTCCTCTTACCACACCATCTTTTAGGCAAAGCCAGAACAGCTCCATTGCATCACCAAAGCCAGCAGGTGGCCTGGTGGCACTCGATGTGACAGCAGTCCCAAAAGGTGTGTCACAGCACTTGGTGGGAAGAGTGGGTGGGCTGGAAGCCTGCACTTGGCTTTAGTATCTCAGTTTTATTGATCTTGAAATAAAAACTCACTAAAACTTGCTATAAAGCCCATCAGTCATAAAATAGGATCAAAAGCAGACCTATAGAAAAGATGGCTGCTTGAGGAAAAGACCTTGGTGATGGTTTCAGAAATACAAGAAAGCACATCCTTAAATAATGTTTATAGCCTCAAAACTGCTCTGTTCAGACAGATTATAAAATTAGATAAAACCATCTATTGCCTTGAGTGATGACAGGAAAATGAACGTTTCATCCTCTACAGAACCAGGAATCTTCAGATAAGATTTGTCTCTGCCATCACAAGATAAATCACCGTGGGTCTCATGCTGCTGTAATTTACACCAGTTATACCTGGTGTAACTCAAAAACCTTCACTCAAGTTACTCCACCTGCAAGTAGCCATGAGGAGAATCATTTTCAGATACAGAGAGATAACTTAAAAATCTTTGAAACCTTCATTAGCTCCTTGCATTTTCCTTGAAGCTGTGCCATCCCCAGCCTTATTTTATCTTTGCTATTCATCAGCACATTATTTCTAAGCCTACAGTGGGTACATGTGCAGGTATATATTTCTTTTTATACAGCTTTTTTTACATGTCTTATTTGTCCTTGAATTCTTGGGTATTCCTTTCTGCAAAAGTAAAATCACTGTTGAGGATTGCCCTGCTGCTCAGACCTAATAAACATACTTAGGAAGAAAAAAAAAAAAGGGGAGGGAGGAAGTTTGGTGAATATTATAAAAAAAAATGAGATGACAAACCTCATAGCCCATTAGAAAATGTCTAGCTTTCAAAGAAAAAAAATTACAACAAATTCTGATTTAAACCACTGAAATGACACTTCCTGTTCTCCAGCTGAGGTGTACCTGACTCATTAAAAATCTCCCCTCCACTCTGAAGTTAACTGTACAATGAGAAGAAATGACAGATTGAAATAAGGTGACTTTTTCTTCCCCTTAAACCAATGCCCCCAGCTCCAGACTCATCTGCTGCAGAAGCAAACTCTGGATGAGTGGGATGTCAGGTGTGTTACTGCACAACAGCCACAAATGCCTCAAAAGAGATTTGCTATTGAGCAGTAACAGCTTTGCAGGCTGAGGACATTGGAAAATGAAAGGTTAACAGGGAAGGATGGCTTCTGCTATTACATGATTTGATACTCTGGACACAGAAATTCTTCAGCCACAGAACTCTGAAGCTCTCAGACCAACAAACAGTCCATTTCCCTTCCCCACTGGACTGGCATGGTGAAACAAAACATCTCTATTTTGTTGGAATCCTAACCTTCTCTCATACCCTTTGCAGAAGTTACTCTGCACAGCTGAATATCAAAGCACTGGTCCTCTTCCTCCATCTTTTCCAAATTTTGTCACCACATAAAGAAGTAGCAAGAGTGAGGCAGGTGTGATAAACTGTCTTAAAATCTGGAGAGGGGTGGTGGTGAATGAGTATTTTTGCTGCTATATTTAGGACATAAGCTAAAACATTAGGAGGTCATAAGAGCAATTTTGTTTTCAACAAAAATGAACTAGAGTGGGGTTTGGTTCTTGATATATTTACTTCCTCTGATGGACTACATCTCCATAAACCGTATTATTAAATCCAAATAAAAAAGAGGACGTGCCTGCCTCTCTTTGCATACTTATATATCAGTACTTTGCATTTTTTTGTATCTCAGATGTTCTTTTGGCACTTCCTGACTTTCTCCTGTCCCCCAGCAGGACTCAGTGGATGATCCTTCTCTCAGGAATCCATTTTTGCAGGTTGCCAGGAGGAGGATTTTCAGTAATGAGTTCAAGCTGGCTCGTACCCACCGTGGTTCACTCATTTGCCACTTAACAATATATTCCATGGCACATCCCAATAAAACACTCTCCACTGGGGAAACACAACCCTTCCCTTTTCTGTGCCATCATCATTGAAAAGCTTTAGTTTCATTCTCTCCTCGAAGCCAGGGCCCAAGCTCAATTAAATCAGTGCAAAGATTATCAGGGTTTTTAACTCCTTTTGGACTAAAGCCAAGGTGAGTGCTGTATTCTGCTTAAAGACTACATACATTTAAATCAGAGAAGGCTTTCTCATCCTGTATTTTCAGGTAAAAAACAATATTCATCTTGGTAAGAGCTATTCCATCACTTGCTGGTACTACACTCACCTAGTAACATCTGCCAGCATTGCTCAGGAGCTTCACACTCAGGGACAAAAGCTGCAAGCCTGAAAACTCCCACCTTAGGGGGACATAAATCCTCACAGTGACTCCAGGACAGCAGTGCTTCAGCAGAACTCCTCAAGGAAACACTTCTGAATCACCAACACTCACTTTACTCCAAGTGCACAGATACACTCCTTCATTATTCCCAAGGGTACTGAAATGAGTAACATACCTGAAGGCTGATATATTCATAACTAATTAAAAAAAAATCAACAGGAAAGCAGTCTGGGTTAAAAGGATTCACCCTCCTGCAGGAGGTCTGCTGTGTCTTTAATTTCACATCCATTTGCTAGTGCCCCCAAAACACTAACTATTTTTGACAATAAATTTGGTGGCTGTCACATTTGCTGACCATTTTTTTTTCAGCTGACTATACTTGAAAAAGTTAGTATCTCTGGAGTGTAAAGTTTCAAGTGTTAAAAAAATTAAAGGTATTCCTTAAATTTGTTTTTTGTATTTGTACCTTTAGACCTACTCCCCATTTTATGTGCCATTATTTTGTCTGCAGTGTTCCAGCTTTCAGCACTTCATGTTTACAATTACCACGTGTTCCTTTTCTGCCAAGTTTAGTGAAGAAGGAAGGATGCAAAGTGCTACAGGAGCTGAGTCCTGCCAAACCCCAGTAGCTTCTTTTTGCCCAGCAAATGGGGTAAAAAGAGGAGTCTCAGATTCAGCATTTCAGAGATTTAGCATCTGTAAGAGCATTTCAGAGTCGTACACATCTCTGTGCCTTTAAAATATAAAAATTTCTCACATTTAATGCTAATTGCACACCTACATGACTGGCATCTGGATCATTTCCTGCTGAGTCAGATGCAGAAATAGCCGATTTTTGACCTCTAGTCCACAGGGGAAAAAAATAATCAGGTCTTTGCCAAATGCTAAAACTTTTCCTGAGAGCAATGTGCATGGGTAGAAACAGAAGGAAGGTTTTCCAGAGAGATTAGGCCACATTTTCTGTTATGACTTTCACACAACCACCTGGCCCAAAGTACTCAGAGAGAAAAGGAGGATGTAACACATGAGGAAGTGATTAAATGAATGTCGAAAAGACGTTCTAGCTTAGAGAACTGGTCTCTGTCTGCTTGTCAGCTGTATGTCTCAGAGTGCTATTTATCCACCCAAAATTACTGCCTACCCAGCTGTGTGAGCATTTTTGGGTAAAACAGGACTCTGCATCTGGGCTGGGGCAAGCTGAGCCTGGTCATGGAGAGAAGAAATGAGGAGGGATTCTGAGAGCAGTGACTTCTACACAAAGTGCCAGTGGGGCACAGGGCTTCAAACATTCCAGGAATCACTGATCATGTATGGAAAATGCAGATACTGCAAAGAAGCCTCCTCAGAACACAGCTAAAAGGGGCAAAAACAGATCTAAGAGTTCCATGTTTCTACATATGCATCCCTAAAATCCTGGTAGCAGAGACATACAATGTATTGTTATGAAAAGCCTCTATTCCTGGCCATGGGCTTCTGTTTACAATAAAAAGCATTAAACCCAACACAAGCAACAACAGAAAGAGCAAAGAAATTACTATATCCCCTACAGGCATACCTCCTTCCCACAGCAATCTCAGAAAGGCTAAAGGAAGCTCTCACAAGCATTTGACAGCACAAATCAGAAAAAGAAGTTATACAACTGCAAAAGAGTCAAGGCAAAAAGGGTAAGAACTGTTAAAGCTCTTCTTTCTATTAAGAATCCATGAAGGTTTGCATGAATACTTACATTCCAAATGTAAACATCTGCAGAGATTCCATTTTTAGCACAGTAAAAGATAAAAGTCTCAGTACAGGAAAATGGAGAGAGCCAATCTCAAGCCTTTCCCTTTCCAATTAAAAGATTCAGAGCAGACAAAGTCATTCTCAGCAGGACAAAGCTGCTGGATCCTCTCACATCTGACAAAAAACACCCTTGAATTGTTGGAAATAGGCCTGTAAGACTGAGGGGAAAGACCTGGGTTCCAAGTCCTGGTCTTGCATTACCTTCATTCAGATTCACACCAAAGCCGAGGGTTCCCCTAAACAATGTCTGAAGAACAGTGGGAGGGTCAAAGGCAGCAGCACCAATCCTTTCCCCACTGACATGGACAGGAAATAATGAAGCAGAATTTTATCAATAACCACACAAATCTTCCTAATCCCAAAATCTAAGATATCTGAGTTTGGAAAAAACCATCTTGAGCTTTTTGTAAGGCCAGTGACAATTCAGAGATTCAGTACTTCATTAAGTAAACCCCAACTCTCAGGAAAACAGCAAACAAAAGGCATGATCCAAAAGCTGCTTCCAAAATATTTCCACTCCATCTGCACGGCCCAAAGTGCAGAAATGCAATCCAAACAGATGTCCATGAAAAAGGCACAGGACCAGGAATCCCCATTAACTTC
The DNA here is from genome assembly GCA_034509425.1 of Eopsaltria australis. Taxonomy (NCBI): domain Eukaryota; kingdom Metazoa; phylum Chordata; class Aves; order Passeriformes; family Petroicidae; genus Eopsaltria; species Eopsaltria australis. The sequence goes on along the minus strand of JAVTVJ010001113.1, from coordinate 645,671 downwards.
AAATCTGATCTGCTGCACGTGTCCTTTCACAGATATTTCTGGGGACAGATTAAAAGCCATGTCCAATGAAAGTCACATGGAAGAGTCAGATTTAGTGAGAATCACGTTCTCAGAGCATGGATTTGAGCAGACACCTCTACATGGTCGTAGCACAGCAGCTCCTTGGATGTCACTTTGTCCCTGCATCCTTGGAAATGCCAGCCTCCCCACACAGGACAGGTCCAAGTGCTGCTTCAAAGCAGCTCTGACAGCCTTGCCATGGGACAATCACACAATCACAGAAAAAGGACACAATCACAAAAAAACCACACCAGCAGTGTTAGTTTCCTTACCTCCATAGCCTGCTATAATTCTAAGAACTTTTGAACGTGTTTTGTCTGGAAGTAAACACATGAATAAGCTCATTTAAAATCAAGGACACTCCTTTTAAACTAAATTATCCTCCAAGCTTGCCAACCCCAATGCTCTCAGCTGATGAGTGAGTGACCAGGGAAACCACGACACTCCAGAGTATCAACAAAATTATGAGCTAAGATCAAACCCAAATTCTGAAATCTGACTTTAAAACCCCAGCATAACTCAGAACGCTCTTTCTTACTCTGACAAACGTGATCCTGTTGCTTTTACACACCCTCCATCTGCCTGTGCTCCTGTCTCTTGTGGTACAGGAACTGTGATATTCCCAGGACTGTCACAGTGACTTGGGGTTTCTTAAGCAGCCCCAGCCCATAAAGAAAATACCCCACAACAGCCACAAGTCATTTTCTGTTAATAACTGGGTGAAAACTTTTTTCTTTTTACAGCTGAACACACCTAACAGTGTAGATCAGTAATGCATTATGTTACACAGCATTACTAAAAGGCATCTATTCAAATTACTCTAAAAGGAAAAAAAAATTATATCTGCATAACAGATTGATTTATTTGGCTAAAAACCCCCAAGTAATCTCAGTCCTTCTAGATCTTTGCCTTTTAAACCAAGGCAAAAAACCCCCAATTGCAGTGTATGTCTGTAAACCTAAAAAAAAAAAAGAATTTTCTGAGTACAATATTCATCCAGTGAATCTACAGTTGGCACACTGCAAACTGAAATGCCACCATCACTGGGGCACAGAGCTGAGACTGGAATCTATTTCTATTTTCTGTGCTCCCCCAAACATACTTGCTTTGATATTCTGCTCTCTTAACATTGCACTCGCAGTCATTTTCTTTTTTAAGTCTGAAAATGCAATGGTGAAAATGATGAATTTCCTGTAAATTAGACCTTTTGCACTAAGTTAGCTACAAGGTTTTTACTCCTATTTTTTTTGAGCTGCCCAACATTTACAATATTGCAGTACCAATACTCTTGCTCAAAGAACATCTACAATTCTAGATCTAGAAATGGCCTAAGAAAATGTCTCTCCTGTTTTCAAATTCACAAGAAAAGGACTAATAAAACAACGAAAGGCATTTTAAACAAGTGATCATCTCTGGAGAGAAGGATGTGTAATAAAAAGCTGAATTATCATTGAAATACCCCCAAACTGACTGACAGTGGTCTTTTTATTCCAAAAACCACTTTGAAATAAAAGCAAAAAATAAAAAATAAATCCTTTGTGTAGGATCTTCATACACTGAGACTCTCATTCAAAAATCTGTCAGAACACTTTGTTTCTCAGGTCTTCACCCACTTCTTTCACAAAATGTCAGTCTGACTTTGGCAGGCAAGAACTTGAGACTCGATTGCAGGGAGAACAATTTGGTTTCAGATTTCCTCAAGCACTCCCACAGCCAGCAGAAGAATCACAGGGTTGAGGAACTGGATGAAATCAGAGTGAGCAGTGATGGTGGCTGATGGAAACACCTCGTGAGAACAACAGGGAAATACAGGAGAAAACCACCCACCTTCCAATCCACAGGAAGGAGACGACAGAAATTCCACAACATGGTTGTGAATTAAGGTGTGACTCCAGGACAAAGGACACTAAAGGAGATACCAGGTAGGCAAGCCCTCACATTCATCTGCTTACTTTGCTTTTGCAGGCTTTTTTGGTTTTTTTAATGAATGAACATTTTCTCTCCAGCAATCTTTGTGTTTTCTACCTCAACTAACACACCATTAGTTTCCTGGGCTACAGTTCCACCATGTTTTTCTACTCTGAAAACACAGCCAAAAGCCTGACAAGGTACTGAGAAGAACAAAGAGGAAGAAAAAGATAAATACAAACACCAAAGGTGAAATATAGGCAGGGATAGAAGGTAACCAAGTACAGGATCACACGATTTCCATGTGTTTACTGGATGCCCTACCCACACTGCCTGAACAGTTACAAACAGATGATACAGAGACTGTCCCTGCCCCAAACTGCTGACATTCCAGGCATCAAATAGCAGCCACAGCCAGACAAGCTCAGCAAGCAAGTTTACATGATGATTATCAAGGCTAAATGGATGGTATCTTATCTAGATGATTTGCTGTTTCCTTTTAAATGTATTTAAAGTTTATTTCTCTCACCACTTCACATGGAATTATCCTGTCCTTTCAAAGCCTCAGGCCAAACAGTTCTGTAAAATCTGTATTTAATCAATTGAATGTTACAAAGAGACCTAAACAATACAGCACTTTTGCTTGGCAGTCAAAGCATTGTAATTCCAGTAACCAGCCAAAAACTTCAATACTGATAAGCATATAATGATTTCCAGTATTAAGTGTCCTTCCAAGGTTTTCATTTCTTTTTCTACTTGATTTGAAAGTATAAAGTCATCAGAATTTTCTTATTTCCTCCATTATTCCTCTGATTTTTCCTGTGCTCTTTTAAAGGCTTGTCATTTCTTCTTCCTAACAAGTTGCCCAAATGACAAGAGGCAGCCCAGGGACACATGAATGCAATCAGAAACACACAGAAATTACCAAGATCGACAGTTATTTACATTCCACAGGAGTCAGAGATGCTGATAAAACACCAGGATCACAGGTGAGTAAATCCTGGCAGTGAAGGCACAGAGCTCACACATTTCCAGCGTGAAAGGGAGCACAGGAAAAGCCAAAACTGTGCCCATATGAATTTTTATACTGAGAGAAAAAGCTGGAATTACTGGCCTGTGACAGTACCTGGCATTTAGATCCCAGGTGAGCAGCAGCGTGGATTACACTGGAAAATACAGGATGAAAAGTGTATTTTAGATGCAGGAGGGGAGCACTATTAAGGAAACAAAGAATGGGATCAGTTGTTTGATCAGGGGAATTATCTTTTCAGAAGGATTTAAATAACCTTGAAAAAATACTGAAAACCATAAAGAACCATCAGATACTTGCTTTTTGTAATGTACCCTATGGGAAATGAAACAGTATGGGAAGAATCTGGAGGCACAGAGTCTTAGAGGACATTAGAGGCTGGAATTAACTTCTGCACAAGCTCATTTTATGTTTAATATGCTCTACAGGAAATTTTTTATGGTGAGAGTTTATTTGGGGTTTTTCCAAATTTATTTTTCAACTTGTACATAGAAATAAATTTGTTAAACTATTCATGGATAGTAGATCATGCTGATTTCTATTTCTATGAAAAATAAACTGTTTTATAGGAATGGCAAACTAGGGGAACTCCTCTCTCCAAACTGATGGCAGACTGGATTTATCAACTTTCAGGCAGCACTAAAATACAAAGGAGGAATCTTATTCCCACAGAGTTGAGGAAATCTCTTCTCTCATACTGCACCTGCTCTGGAACACTGACCTGGTCCTCATTTAGGGCAAAGCAGCCCAACTGTGCCAAGATCAAGGACAAAAGGATCATCTCCCACTCCTGCAGCAAACACCTCAGGAGACTACAATCAGACTAAATTCCTTCCCCTTCATGTTGTCCAGAAATCACAAATACATTTTTTAGAGGGATCCTATGATATTTGATGTGCCACTTCAGGAAACACATTTTCCCTTCCCTGTTCCTCCCGTTCTCTGCCTGCAGCAGCAATACACCCACCCTGAGGTACTTCTCAAAGTGCTGGAAGTCTGCAGACAAAGAGCATCCTGCAAAGTGCTGTGTTCACATTCCAACAAGGAGCAGAAGCCAAGATAAGGCTGGTTTAGTCACAGGGATGAGGACAGGCTCCTGCACCGACAGCCCCAAACATGGCCAGCAGTGCTCCACCAGCAGGCAGCTCACAAGGGATATTCCAGCCTTGGACTGCATCCATCACCCCAGCCCTCACTGCTGCTGCAGAACACAGATTTACTGGGGCTCTGGAACAGGACAGGGACAGAAACACTCTAGTGGAGCCTCTCTCTCTGTAGGAAATCATTTTTGCCTAGAGCCAAAACCCAATCCTGCCTCCTGGCCAACTTTCAGCCCAAAGGTCAGCAGAGCACAAAACAAGTGGAAAGGAGTGGGTAACAATTTGTCTGAGTAAATGAGCAAGCAGTACAGGACTACAAAAACCTCTTTAGAAAACAACACTTCTGCATTTCTATAATCCAGCAGTAAATAACAGGAACCAGAAGCACTGGTGGTGAGCTTTGGCAGGTTTCTGCTGGTGATGGTTGGCTTTTTTTTTCAATAGCTCATTGATTCTGGACTGCATCCATCTCCAGCATTGTGGCTACACTTCATGCAGTAATTTATTTCAAACCAGAGTGCACTTCTACAGCCAAGTCTTTGTTTTGTAAATGTCATTGCACTTCAACACCATTAACCAGACACCCCTATTTCAAGCTGATATTCCTAAATTCAGTAAAAATAAGTATCAGCAACACTGCAACTGAGCCAAATGAAAATGGAAAATGTTTTTGACTCCATATAGCTCTGAGTGCAGTGCAGTGCAGTGTATTATTCCTTTCTGGGAGAGTTCAGATCAGTTGATTAACAGGCCCACTGGTGTTATCCATCCCAAGACCCCCTGAAACCATCCAGTCATCCCCATTTCCCAAGGAGGCTTTCAGGGTAAAACCTTTGTGCTTAAGGACTTTATGGATCAACTAGGCATTAACTTTCAGGCATTTTACTGACAACCAGAAGTCCTGGACTCCATGCCTGCTACAACAAGCTTCCCTTTCCATCTTAGATCATTCCTGTCCTTCCCAGCTGTCTGCTTGGATCAGACAGCAAGAGGGCAAACCAATGTGCATGCATTGCAATGTCAGGGCAACTGCAGCAAGGTGCTCTCCCAACCAGCATCATCCCATTCCACAGAAAGCAGACGGTGAGCACAGCTCTGCCAAACCCCTTGGGTTAGGAGTGAGAGGAACAGAGCTCCAAAGCTCATCTTCCCTCCTACAGCTGGGAAATCACTGGAACTGGTCCCAGCACCCAACCCTCAAGGTCAAATGAATGCTATTTCAGAAAAGCAAGACAAATTAGTGCTTTATGACCAATGAGCTTTGTTCATGGAAGCTTTCTCTTCAGAGGCTAAGTGAACAATTCCTATTGCCTGCTGTAAAAACAAGTGCAGAGAACAGGAATTTTTTTAAACTGCTGAGCTCCAAGTTTTTCACCGTATCTGATAGCTGCTAATTTGGTGACTGAAAAGTGATGTAGGTTTAAAAGTATCTTGTTCTGCCTCTCTGCAGACACCACGGGCAGAACAAATAAATTCTCAGTGTTTGGATTCTCATTACCTCAAATTAGCCTCAGCGTAAGATGACAGGAGCAGAGCCAAGCTGTCTGTGGGTCCTTATGTGACACCTGTTAGCACTCCATAAAGGACACAGCAAAGGGAGGCCAGGTTCTCTCTGCTGTCTGAGCACAACAAAGCTTTCCTGTCAGACTATTGATACCTCTTCTGACAGCGACTTTCAGCCTGCACACCCACACTGCTCCTAATCCACTAACAATGAAGCAGTTGCCTTACTTGGAAGTGAACCCAAGGAGTACGGGGACTGCATGAGGAAATTGGGGCAGGGATGGATGAATCTGCCAAATAACATCATCACCACAAAGACATCCACCTAAACCAATACATTTGTTTACATGCAAGCCTAGAAGAACCACTGGGACAAAGAAAACAGTAAGTTCAAAAGAGAATCTTCAGGTTATCAAAGGGGAAATACAAAATAGAAGGGTCCTGTTTCATCATTCATTTAAATAGTTCTGCTGGGCATTTCAGACTGAAGCCACAGGAGCAAAGACAGAGGCAGGCACGTCTTTGGATGGGACAAAGTGACCCACTCCAAAATGCATCCAAAACAAAGCCAGCAGTGAAGAGCCAGAGGCTGACAGGGAGGATCATTACAACAGGCACATTCCTCTCTGTTACACTGCTCCTATTACAGCCTGGAGCACTCACTCATCTCATGCACTTACTCCTCCTTGCCTGGGATTCCATTTGGAGCAGTCACGCATCTGTTGAGGGACTAAAACCATGGTTCTGACCTTGCGGCTGCACCATGGACCAGAACATGAAGAGAGAGCAAATGCATCAGCTTTGCATGAAAGCCTCCCACAGGGCCCTGTTTGCATTCAGTGTGTCAAACACCAGAAGATTTCGTGTCCCTGTATGATTTTGCAGGAGCTGACTGATGCTGTGCCTCCCCAGCTGCCAGCTGGCCCTTCCATTCCTGCCTCTGCCCCTTCCTCCTGTCCTGTTTCTCATCGGAAACCTCTCTATAGAACCTGCACTTCTTCCTGCTCACATCAGTGCTATCAGCACTTGAGACAGACACTCAAACAAAACATCCATGCAGGAGCTTGATTTAATAAACTGTTTGAGCAAAAAACACTTGATGATAATGCAAACTTGAACAGTGTGACTGAACCTTAGTGCTAAAGCTGTGCATATACATGGATTGGGCACCAGCCCAAATACAACAAGACTGCCCACAGCTGTGATATACTTAATCAGGTCTTACAGACTAATTATTTTGCACAATGAAATCCAGCACCTGTGAAAATTGTCTTATTTCAGCTGTAGGCAAAGCTACTTAAATAACATTTTCACTTTCAAGAAGAAAACCCAAAACGGAATCTCTTCAAGTCCAAAATATCCACAGGCAACTGCAGTGCCAAGGGAATATTTAACCAAATTCACATCAAAAGCCCTACTCACGTGAGAAAGCTCCTTATTATTAATACCTGTGGCACTTAAATGTCCTCAGAATTGCCTTTTGACTTCTTTGAAAGAAAGTAAGGAGATGAGACCTTAAGAAACAAATTCTCTTTGGGTGTCTCCCCTTCCAAAACAGTTGATCTCTTTTCCCCAGTGAAATTTAGCTCTCACCACTATGTTCTGAGATTGACTACTGAAAATTCCTTCCTTACACCACAGTAATCTTGAGAATTACTTCATCAGTATTGGTATAAAATTAACAGGATTGTCTGCTTTAAGTGCATAAAAAGCAGTTATGATTTCCTCTCCTCAGCAGCAGGCAGCAAGGCTAACTACTGCTTTGCTTTGACTAAACTAACAGTACTAAAAATGTGTATATAGGAAAGTAAATTGTGCATGAGAATTGTACAAGTAAACACCACTCCATAGAAATGAATAAAGTGCTATTTTTCAGTAAGTCTGAGTCAGTTCTCACTGCTACAAGAAACGTGAAATCTAAAAAGCATCTGAAAGCTTCTAAAAATCAGGGTTTCCTTTTCTCAGACTGTAAAATGTGCTGCTGGCACACTCACTTCATCATTCAAAACAGCAAGTGGAAACAGACCAAAAGGACAGAGTTAATTCAATGCAAAGATCTCCCCTCTCAGTAGATGTCTCTCACACAGCCCCACTCTTAGCAACAGAATGTTTATCCGGCATAAAGAGAGAGGCTTTTCACTGACACCTGGGACAAAACCAAAGAACAAAAGCAGCTCCCAGTGCAAGCCAGCAAAGTTACATTTTTCAAGTGTTCCCACCTAATGCAGACAGAAGGCCAGCCACGGCAAGTCACAACAAACAACCTATTTACCCACTTCCAGAAAATGCTTGTAAATTTAAACTGTGTGAAATGTCCAACTACTGCTTTCATTCCATCAAAAGGCTCCAGCAGCAATGGACAATAAAGCCTCTGGCTTGACCTGAAGGGGCTGGTAGGTTAATCTATTCTGACCTTACCTTTATTCAATCATAATACTGAGAGATTGCTTGAATGAATAACCAGCATTTAACAATGCCAACAGCCACCCTTTCACTACACTGCTCCTCTGAAGTGCCCTCCAAGCCAATTTTTTAATGAAAGGGGATATCAAACATTTTCAAAAATTAATTGTAAAATGAACCAAAATGCCATTTCTCAAAAAGCAGAGATATTAAAAAAACCAAAAGCAGAAGAAAAATTTTCTCTTGCCCCCTTCATGTCTCTTTCAGACTTCCACCATCACTTACTATCAATTTTAGATAATATGCTGTCTCTTATTAACTGTCAGTCACATCTTTTATTTATAGCATTTTCACTCAAATGGGAGAAACCAGACAAAAAAAGACACTACTTGATAAAACCTGCCTTCTAACAATAGGCTTAATCATCCAGGCCTCAACACTTGGTATTTTAATAACTGCTGGCTTCATTTCAGAACCCATTCCATGAGGGTGCTCAGCACTGAACACAGCAAAGCAGAGTTAAAATTAAGCACATAATTAGGCCCACAGAGGTCACTAAGCTGGATTCATCACTCATTGACTGATTTAATCACTCAACTCTCATAAGTTTAAAGTTCACAGCCTATGTTTAAATGCCCTTCTAGTGAAAAGTTCCCAGTGCTCAGCACTACAGTGCACAGTTCTACCCAAGCATTTTCTTTCTTGCAATAGTAAAAGAACCACCTGTATGAAGTAATTAAATAGTCTGATATGTGCTTGTTAGAGCAAGGTACTCTTGCATTTTGCCATGAAGCAAGGGCTGTGTTCTTATGTGACACGTCACATAGAGCACTTCTTCTTCAGCATCCACAAACAAATGTGTCTTTATTAATGTTCTACACCTGTAAATGGTTTAGCAACACAACTGAAATATCAAAGAGCACAACCACCAGGCACTGAAAAGACACTTGAAAATGCCTTAAAAATCCACACTAACCCCAGGAACAAGGTCTCAGCTTAAATCTATTCCTAATTAGATTTAGGAAGATGCTTAACATACCAGTCAAGATTAAGTGCCATCACCTTTATCCAAAAGCACAGTCATCGAAGAACTGGGATACAAACCATAAGGCACTGACAACAGCATGCCATGCAAGAGGAATGAAAAATAAAGGTAAGAGCTTTCCTTTGCATTGCAGAGGATTCTGTTATAAACCACTCCAAATTTCCTACCTTGAAAAGCTGTGATGTGACCAACAATCATGTACTTCAGCTCAAAGTTCAGTGCCTGGATGCTCTGAGTCCTCTCCCTTCGAACAGCTGCCTGGTAGCTTTCTTCCATTTTTTTGGTGCAACATGTTGGTGCCCTGTGTTGACAGATCTGTAAATCTGACTCTTAAAGCAAACAAGGAAAAAACAATAATTAGAAAACCCTTGAACTTACACCATAAAATAATGCTTCTTAACATCAGAATCACCACATTTTAAATTCTGAAACAAGACAAAACCCACCAGGAGCGACAATGTGAAACTCAGCTGTTGTCAGGAGGACACAAAGTTGTGATTGTTTCATCTAAATTTGAGTAACATGACATTATCAGCTGCTAAGTTATTTTACACTGTTAAGAACACTGGTCACAAGAGTTACCTGAACACAGAGGCACAACAGAATCACCTTCATGAAGATTCACCATCAAAAGGGCAACATTTCCATTGTACACCTTGTGCTAAGGGTATCAAACCTTGAACATGTGAGTGATAACCAAGCCTCAAATTAGGATCCAATACTTACCCACGTTGTGCCTCAAGGAATCACCTATTCACCTCTTACACTAGGGGAACATTCCTAAAAAACCTCTGAGCTCCTAGGCAGCTCATTCAAAAGAAAAAAAAATTTGAAAAAAATTTAAAGGGACTGCAACCACTCTCTCCTTGCAACTACAGAGAAAGTTGATTAAAAATTTCATTCTTGTAGAATGCTCTTTTTTTTAAAAAATCGTTCCATCTTTGTATGTATTTCAGTAAGTTTAGCATCCTTGATAAGGAAACCTACATCACAGAGCTGTGATGGACACACTCAGGGTCTGTTTGTTCCACACCATTTGCATTTGTCTCTGTTTGAAACCACTGCAAACACCACTGGCAATCCCTCCCCACACAGCACCAATGGGGCTGGAGGGCACACAGGGATGAAAACAGCCCCAGTTCTCCAAAGAGCCATAACTCCTCCAGAGGATTTCTCACCAAGGCCACTGCAGAGAACCCAGAGCAGGTCTTGGGATGGAAATATTAAGGAACCATCACCTGCACTACCCCTCACACGTGGCCTGGCTCATTAATGCACAACAACACGTAACTGACAGTGATTAAAAACAAGAGGATGCCCACTGGAGAATCAGTAGGCACCCCCACAGGGCCAGGCTTTGCTCAGAGCCAGCTCCAGGTCACCAGCTCACTGAGTCCAAACCCACAGGCAGGAGCTTCAGTAAATATCCCTGGCCAGGGAAAAAAATAAAAACACCAAGGTTAGCTAAAATATCCCATTTGACTTGAAAATGTTGCTACCAGTTTACAGCAATTCTCATTTGAAAGTGCAGCTGATTTATGTCAAGAAGGTCAAAACCAAAGTAAAATATATTCAAATGCAGCGAACTAAGTTTGCACACAAAGTCGCCACAGACTGAGCTGACTCAGGATACCATTTTGGAGGTGGATTTGTTTCACACTTCAATCTAATGTCAAAAATAGGGAATAACAACTGTCCCCAGGGCAGTGTGAAGCCCCAAGCCCTGCTGAAGGCCCTGCCAGGAGCAGCAGCAGGAGGGCTCGTCACCGGCTGGGCATGCTCGTCTGCTCCCGGCTGCCAGAGAAGCTGTCCCACGTTGGAACCAGCTTCTTGGCCAGGATAATTTTATCTTGGATGGGTTCCCTGATCCAGTTCACCCCCTGAACACGTCTGTCCTGTCACAAGGAACTGGGGGTCAGGGAAGGAGCACAGCTCTGAGCTGGCACCACCAGAGCACGAGGGAAATTGTAAGACTGGGAGCACCTTGGTCATACACAAATAGGTGTCTGAGCAGAAGGATTCTAAATCAGTCTTAAGCTTTGCCAAGGGAAATTTAGGTTGGATGTTAGGAAAAAGAGTGATAAAGTACTGGAATTGTCTGCCTGGGGAGGTGGTGGAGTCTCCATCCCTGGATGTGTTCAAACAAAGATTGGATGTGGCACTCAGTGCCAGGGTTTAGTGCAGGTGTTGGGGCATGGGTTGGACTCGATGATCTTAAAGGTCCCTCCCAACCCAGTGATTGTGTGAAATGTTGCTCGGCATCTGCACTGCAGAGCTGCTGATACCCAGAGCATTTCTCCTTCCAGCAGCCCTCAGCAGTTTTGTTTGCTGGGGTTTTGCAAAGCTCAGATCTGTATCAGGAAAGGTTTGAAATCCCAGGTGCTCCGTGCTGACTGTGCTGGCCCTGGCAAGGAGGCAACTCACGGCTATCAGAGCTGCCCCTGGCACTGCCCTTTGGGCTGAGGCACACAGCACCTGCTCCTCCTCCAGAAAGCTCCAAGGATACAGAGATCTCAGCTGGAACTGTACTCCTGGGATTCCCCACCCAGATACCTCCCCTGAATGCTCCAGCAGCCTGAGCACTGGGATTTGTTGGTTCAGAGCCAAAATGACACTCTTAAATAGAAACAGCACTAAGCCCCTGACAGTTCAGGAGCCTGATGTAAAACACAGAGCATTGAAAGCCCAGCAGAGAGCAAGCCCTGCTCCCCTCCCAGGGCTGCCAGGTCAGTGCTGTCATGCACACAGCCTGGCAACTTCACTCTCTGCAGTAGCAGCCCGAGGGTATCACTTTTAACACAATTATAGAAACCTAATAGAAGGTTTCAGTGCTGTACATGCCTGGGTGCCAAGATTAAATTAGAACTCATTAGGAATATCTTAATGTCTCTAATAACTCTGATTCTAATTTTAGTTTATCTCATCTCTTTCATCTTAATGAAAAATCCCTTCTCCAACGGGAAGAGGGGAGGAGCAGTGACAGAGAGGTGGCCAAGGGGCTGAGCACCCCAGAACCAGAGCACCCCATTCTCTCTGCTCAGCCAGCACCATGGAACACAGCCTTAAGGGAAAACTCCTCCCTTTTCTTAAGGAACAAAGCCACTTAATACACCAGAGAGAAAGCACCATTCCTGAAAGACAGAAGTTACACCAACAGCATCATTTCAGGATCTCACCCTGCTAATTTCCCTCTAGGACTTGCTCACCAGCTTTCCCCAAGCTGCCTCATTTCCTAATTAGTAATTTGGGAGGAGCCTCAAGCTCAACCCTCCCCTTAAAGCAGATCAAACTACATAAAGGCTTCATCCAGTCAAGCTTCAAGCATCTACAAAGATGAACAATACCACAGCTTCTCAGGATCTGTGCCAGTATTTGACTACCCTCATGGCAAAATAAGTACATTAAAAATTTCTATCTAAAACTAATTTCCCATGTTCTAACTCCTATCTGTGGTTGTTCAGCATACAGCCATGTACCTACAAGAAGCTGCCTCCACTTTCTCTATTTTCTCCCAAAAGGCAGCTGAAGACAGCACTCTGGCCTCCCTTAATCTCAGCCTTCCTACAACTGAGCAAAGCCAGCTCTCCATTCCCATGTGTTCCAGCCCCAGACCATGATGGGAGCCCTCTGCTAAACTCTGACTTTATGCCACAGATGCAAAGCACCTGCATCCCAAGGCACCTCTCTTTGTATTTCATTTTCTTATGCATTAACTTACTGACAGAGCAGAACACTTTCAACTCTACATGCCTGGGCTTCAATTCCAAAAGGCTGATAGCTTTCCTAAAACAAATTTTCTGCTTCAGATCAGATGTAAGGATTACTCTGCTGATTATGTACATTATTTTTCCATTCAAGTCTTTTTCCCTTGAGTACTGGTTAAAACTGTAGCTCGGCTTATTTTTTAAAGTGAGAAAAACTACAGACTTTAAATCCTTACTGTTATTACAAAAAACAGGATAAAGTATCTTGCTCCACTTTGAAAAACAGTCACATTCAGAAGCGCAGGAAAAAAGTATCTGAGTCTGAAGCACGTGTGTTTTGGAATGCATCAATGATCCCTGAAAACTACTCTGCAACCCCAAAGCACTCAATGCATGCCAAAAGCAACACCTTCAGACACTTCCCTGTCACAATTATAAATTGTGCTAAATTCACAAAATCTCTGTATCCTTACCTGCCATCCATCTGGCCAGCTCTACCAGAATCAGCTGTGGAGTATTTTGTTGTGTGCTGCTTGGAGAACTTTTCATTTTGAATCAAAAAGTTTGGGACTTCATTCTGAACTTCAGTTTGAACTAAGACTTTGGCCATTGAAACTACCTGAATCAGTATCATTTCCCAAAACAGAGGCCTGTTCAGCAAACAAAATTAACTTCTTCCAAAAGCTGAATTTATACTCATTTTGTCAGCTGACCGTGTAGTTTAACAGCTCTTTCTTTAAAATTCTGTACATGCTGTAAAAGCCATACTCTGAAACCAGAAAGCTGAACTTTTAACACACCTTAACTGATCTCCCTGCATCAACTTTTTCAAAGACAGACTGATTTCTTTTTTTTCAAACAAGCTGAGCCTCTAATTTCCACTGAACAGAAGTGTCCTGAGCTAGCATGATCAGAGGGTGAGCTCAGTGCAATCTGTCTTCTGACAGTTTTTGCTTTTGTATTTTGACAAACATTTCAACAGTATTTCCAAACAAAGCTTTAGTCCAAAGCCCAAGATTTTAATGTTGTACAAAAATCTTCAAAGACTCCAAGATTGATTATGCCTTAGGAACACAGAGAAGGGTGCCAAAAGTACCTTGCATTGTGTCTGGCCCAGCTGAATAGGAGCCAACCATCCCTCTTGAGGCTCATGTGTCTGGTGTAATTGCTGCCTCAGCTTGAGGGAAATTCAGCAATGAAACACTAATTCAGGGGAGGAGGCCAAATCAAATGAAAGAGGAGCTATTTCCTACCATGGTTCCCCCTGCAACTACTTGGGGCACGAGAACAGCCACATCAAGGAAAGGGAATCCAGCCACTGGAGGCTGCCATGAGTTTGTGAGGTTCTTTTTTCATGTAGCTCTTGTGCCCCAACAGTGCTAAAACCATCACCCCCTTCACCTGCAGGACTGCTGTCCAAAACCTCATCCACAGCCCACCCTCACCTAGCAGGGAGCACAGCCTTACACCACAGCTCAGCCCCACTGCAAGCAATAAAACGTTTTCCACTAGAAAGACAAGCAAAATATCTTAAACTCATCAACTCAGCATGTGCACAGTCAAACAGCTACTATTGGATTTGTCAATGTGTAAAATATGGCAGTTTCTATGCTTGAAGTAGTGCCAGGAATTAGCACAAAAATCAACAAGGCAGTGCACAGGGCTCTGGGACATAAAATAGCAGCTAATTCAATAAACCTTCTGCTCCCTGGGCTAGGGGTACAAGCCAGGTAAGCTCCAGGGAGCAGAGTTTAAGTGAAATGGAGGTGTCTTTTCCTGCCTCAGGTATGCTGGAGCCAGGCCCTCCCATGTACATTTTCTGACTAGGCAGAAGGAACTTTCCAACCTGTTTCTAACTCTTTCCTCTGTTTTGTTCAAATAATCCTACTATCAGCTTTAGACAAACAGCACATTAAAAGATCCCTTGAAAGCAAAAAGCTCATGAAATACCAAAGCAGAGCCTGAATTTGTCCCATCCCTCTACATACAACTTGATAACGTGGATATATCCAGCATGAAATCTCCCATGTGCAGTTTGAAAAACACAAGTTATGAAAATTTCCTTTCCCCCATCCCTTCTTTCATAATGCACATTGCAGAGATAACTTGGTCAGCAGACTTTGCATTCTCACTGTTCTGAGATACACTGAAATGTGACTAAGGCCATGACCAGATGTTCTATTCCAGTTGAAACAATCAAGGCTAAAAGATGAACACCTCAAGTTTTGTCAAGCACAGCTTAGATAACCTACTAATGTAACTACTAGCAAGTGTAGCCACTTCCAACTTTGTCAAGTCAGCTTGCATTTGCTCAAGAGCTCTTCAGAAGAACTGAAAAAAAAGGTATAAAGCCCCAAAAAATGGAAAGATCACTTGATTGCACTGGAATTACACATCCAAATCAAAGGGTGGTGAAAACCTGGAGTGGGACAGGAGGGGGGACAGCAAGAAGCACCAGATGTCCTGGCTCCAGAGAGCTGGCAGCAGCAGCAAGTGCCACAGCTTGCAGGACAGCTGGGGACCATCAGCCCTGATCAGCTTCCAGAGCAGGAACTCTTCCGAATACACAGCTCTTAAGGGCAGCATCTGCACAATGAAATGTTGTTGCTAGGTGCATTTTGTTCAAGTTTTCCCGTTTCCCTCTGCTGCTTGCCTGGTCCTCATTGCTCTTGTAGTCTGATTTTCAGTGTAGTTTCCAAATCGCCAAATCTGCCCTACCCCATAGGCCACTGCCTGGCAGGATTTTCACCTTGGCTTGTGCCAAGATGTACTAGTCTTGCCTAAGTATTAATTGTACAACCCAAATCCTGATGAGCTTGTCTTGTAAGCCTGTAACTTCATTTCTGTGTATGACTTCAGAATGAGAAATGGCTGGTTTCGATCAGTTTTACCAATATTTGAACAGATTTCTTTAGGATCCCATTCTCACTTTCATTATTTATTTTTAGGGAGAAGAAAGAGGAAAACTATAAAAACCTAGATGAAATACCCAAGAATTTTAAGAAAAGCACACTGCACTCTTGCTACCATTTATACAAAAGGCAGAGCAATCATTTACAGAGCTGAATCAAAACTAAGCAACCGATTACCAGACAAGACACCCCTCACCAGGGCCAATTCTTCAACTTCATCACCCATGACACGGTAATTAATTAAAACAGGCTGCAGCAAGACTACAGCATCACGAGGCCTCTGCATCTCATTCCCTTTCTGTGGTTCCTTCTGCAGACAATGCCACTGCTGTCACTGCTGTCAAACTGGAATCTGATGCCACAAATTGGACCCACATTGGGAGGCATCCCACAGCAGGAGAGAGAGGAGAGAGCCCAACACACGACAGGAACTGCAGAGGAACACTCATTCAGCAGAACCATGCAGAGGAACCAGCTGACAGCCCCACAGTCACGTACAAGGCACCAGGAGTCTGTTTTGGATGGTCTAGGCTGAACCTTGATTTATGCTCAGATCACTTCTCCCATGCTAGACCACGTGTGCAGGAAAGAGGAAATGTAAAAATATCAGAGAGCTTGGTTCAGTAACCCTGATGTCAATGGAGACACCCAGGGGCATCAAGTCATACAAAACACAATGAAATCCAGTCAGACACAGCACTGTGCTGGCCTTCATGGGGGGATTTAGCAGTTTGAGCTCTCTACCCAGAGAGCTTTGGTTCAAACTCTTAAGTAGATCCTGAAACAGGGATCACAGCCAGGAAAGCAGAGAAAACTCACCCTTAATAAGAAGAATCAAAATTAGGCGTAAAATGAACCTACAAAGAATTATAATTTAGAAACACTTTAATTAAGTTTTAGTAACTTGCATTTGATTTCACACAAGTGCTTGTGATTTTTAGCTGCATGCATTCTCTGAACACCAATGGAAAGTCAAGCTGAAACCCCAAACACACCATGGAGCTGGTGACAGCATTCAGTGGTCTACAAAGCAGTGAGAGCCCACTAGCAAAGTGCATCTCATCCCCATGAAATTAAGGGCCACAACAGTATTTCCTTTCAAGCACATGGCAGTTCTTAGGACGGGACTGGCCTTCTGCCCTTTCTCACTTGTTTTGGCTTTGCTTTGTTCTGTCTGCTGAGACCATGGAGGTTCTGGTTGTACCAGGAGCAGATGAGGAATGAAGAGCTGGAGAATTACAGGCAGTCCACAATGAAACCTCAGCTGAAGGGGCCATTCCCTGATTTCTGGGTACTAGTCATAACCCTTAAGCTGGAAAGCAGCCCAGCTCACTGCACAGGACACATTTCACACCCTCTCCAGGACCCTAGCAGCTTGTTCAGCAGCAAAACCTGCATCTTTCTGGGACTTCTTGAGCCAGGAGAAAGCATTCTGAAACAGATGCTGCTTCCCAAAGGCTGAGGGGAGGCAGGAAGATGTCCTACAAGCCTTTAATCTGGGACCACAGACAAACAACTTTCAAAACCCAGTGTGGAAACCCCTGATGGGCTCCTACATTTGGCAATACTAAAATGCATCTTTCACCTTAGGCTCCACACTTGGTTTCAGACATGGAAAAGAGGAAGATCTCTTCCACTGGTTTGCTTAGACTGTAAGCAATTCCTAGTGTAGAGTGCCCTCTGCTATGTGCATGTTCAGTGTTTTCCTAGAGCCTGCTTTTGATTTGGATCCTCTGCACCTGTTATATAAATTAAGAAATCGGGTTTCTTCCCTGACATTGCTCCAAGGCACCTTCCCAGCACACTGAACCGATTATCCTCCCCTTCTCGCTTGTGCTGTTCCACTCACAACTACCAGCATTCCCAGAGCTCCAGAGCTGCCCATTGGGGGTGGCCCCATGTGACAGAGCTGCCTGGAGCCAGCTGGACACGGGGACAGGCAGTGCTGGCTCTGCTCAGTCCCCTTTGGAAAAGCCAGGGGATGGCAGCCACCGAGACACAGCAGCCAAGCTGGCCCCAGGCAGCCCTTGCTGCTCAGCTCATGTTTTGGCACCTGTGATAGTGACTTAGAACAAACTTCCCAAATCTAAGCCAACAGCCCTGCCAGCAAATGACACTGACACTTTTCATCCCAGTTGGGGTTTGTTTCTATCAGAGAAGGCACAGCAGGTCTGTTACCAGCAAGGGGGAAGCTCCCAGTAAGCTTCAGATCCCAAGCAGGTACGGCCAAACCACAGCTGCTTTTTGGGGAATGCAAATGTTTAGATTTCCTGACATATCTAAGGCAAACCAGATTAGAAGAGTAAATTTGATTATTGCAGTTTGAAACTGAAAATGCAATGCTTTAGCCAAACACAACTTTGGGCTGCTCCAAATGGTAACAGATATATTTTTCCCAAACTTCAAAACTAAGATTAGGAGATTAAAGCCAAGTCTTTTCTGAGCAGAAGTTTGAAAGCCTTTCTCTGAGAGCTGTGCTTCCAATTGCTTTTTTTAAAAGCCCTGCTCTGTTTTGGGAAGTCAGTGGTTCTTCTACATATGCTTTGTTCTCTTGCCTTCACACTCATTACACCACTCCTTTCAACCACCCATGTACAAAGAGAAGAAACACTGCATTTCTGAAAGCTGGATCTTGTTGGGAGTTGCAAGGAGGGAATATTTTCACCACCATCACAGGGCAACCATGTAAACCCCTGGGTGCTGTTTCCAAATATTACTTAGCAAGCCCCTGTTCCTTCCAAAAACATCACTCCAGCCTTCCAGTTCCCACTTTTTTGTGTTTCCTTATGGAAAGACAATGGAGCAGGAACACAGGACATACTGGTTTGAGATTTGATTAGAAGGATGGAGCAGCTCTATTAAAATGAGAGCCTGGGTGAACTGGAATTGTTCAGCCTGCAGAAGGGAAGGGTTCAGGGGGATCTGATCACAGCCTTCCAGCACCTGAGAGGAACCTACAAAAAAAATGGAGAGGAACTATTTCCAAGAGCATGGAGTGACAGGACAAGGGGAATAGATTCAAACTCAGAGTAGGCTTAGATTAGATATTAGCAAGAAATGCTTTGCTGTGAGGGTGGGGAGGCCCTGGCACAGGATACCCAGAGAAGTTATGGATGTCCCATCCTTGGAAGTGTTCAAAGCCAGGCTGGATGGGGCCTGGAGCAACCTGGTCCAGTGGAAGCTGTCCCTGCCCATGGCAGGGGGGTGGAATGAGATGACCTTTACGGTCCCTTCCAACCCAAACCATTCCATGATTTTACCCTCTGAGAGACTCCCAGGACAAGCCACGTGAAGCCCAGCCATGCAGCATTCTGCAGACAGACAGACAGATGTGCTTTGGGGAGGCAAGACACAAGCTCTGACCCGGAGCAGCAGAGAATGATCTGATTTTGGGCACAGCATCATGCCGGGTATGGCTACACTGCTGGCAGCACAGGACTGGATTACAGGGATCTGGACAAGACCAAATCCACCTGGGGACATAAACTTAACCCTCATCTTTGAGCCTTTTCAGCCATGAAGAATAATTTCCCTACATCAGTAACAATAAAACACTGCTCAAGAATTAACACCCCAAAACACTGAAACTCTGAAGAACAGAGGGTTAAG
Source organism: Eopsaltria australis (assembly GCA_034509425.1). Classification (NCBI taxonomy): domain Eukaryota; kingdom Metazoa; phylum Chordata; class Aves; order Passeriformes; family Petroicidae; genus Eopsaltria; species Eopsaltria australis. Next base: position 626,397 of record JAVTVJ010001113.1, on the reverse strand, counting down.
GACCAGAGCTCCCCTTAACCTGGAAAATCAGAGATACTCAGCCTTGCTCTGGAAATTCCATGTCTATCTGCAAGACTTAAAATTTTGATCAATGTCTTCTGTTCTCTGTGTAGCCTACACACCTGCAATATAGTGAACTACCTACCACCAGCAAATTCTAGGGTGAATATCTTATTTAAGTTAGGAGCAAATGTTCCACATGTCTCCAGGGATCTCCATGCTGCCTTGTTACAACAATGCAGTTTCCCACTAGCAGCAAAGTTTGATCACTTAAAAACTGCTTTTCCTGTATGCTCCTGTCTACCACTAATTGTGAAATTGTTATTCTGCCTTCCTGATCATGGATATGTTTGCTCCTCATTCACAATACTCAAACTTATACAGGAGGAAGAAACCTCCTCCTATGGCTCAAACACCAAGTCAAGTTATAATCCTTAATGAGTCACCACATCTGGAATTCTCTTCATTCATTCCAAGTGCATAGGACCCAAATTTAGGCTAGATTCATTTACACCAACAAACTTACTGCTCTGGGAGCACTGCAAAAGCACAGGGCATTGTTTCAGAGCAGAACAAACCGGGGCAGTTGTCATGAGTGCTACTGCAAAGAGGAAGGTCCTCAGACCAGGATAATGATGTATTTTAGCAAGGAAGAGTTAGGTTTTGTGTTAGGAATAAAATCGACGCAGTAAGGTAATTAAGCACTGGAACAAACAGACTAAAAAGGCTCTGATCTTCTCTCACTGATTTAAACAGTTTATTCTGGCCACAAGTAGAGCAAATGGACCAGATGATCACTTCAGGTCTATTTCAGTACTATTTTCTGTTATTCTAATCTTTCAGCAGCTCTCAGCAGTGTATTTTTCTAATTACATCCAGTTTTCAACAGATTAGTCTCCCTTTATTCACATTTCCTAGCACAAACACCCAGAGCAAGCTGTTCCTGGACACCAGCTCCTTTGGCACTATGCTGCTGTACCTTTTGTGAGGATTTGCCCCTTAAGATCTCTCAAGAGTAGAGCTTTCATTTCACAGCACGGATCTTGCTCATTTTACTCCATATTTACCGAGAACAAAGGGAAGACTATGCAAATGCCCTGCTACTTAGACCTGAACAAAGTGGAAGCAAACATGTAGATGTGAATGGGAGACATAATGGTAGGGAAAAAAGCAGCCCTTTTCAAAAGTGAAATGACTTTGTCAGGGTCCCTTTGCAGGGTGTGCATGGATGATTTGTGACAAAACAAAAAAGTGCCAGCCTAGCACGTCACCCATGTCAGAGATTAGAGCACTTCAAAACCTTCAGTAGTTCAAGCACTTGCTGGAACTTGAAAGGCTTTCTTAGGCAGTGCTGAGCTTCTTTATGGCTTTTACACGACTTTGATGTGCACCTAAGAGTGAGGAATCTTAATCGGAAGGTTTGCTATGGAAACACCCATATTGTAGAATAAATCACAAAATCTCATCTCCCTGATTAACGGGAGTCAGAAGTTTGCAGAAGTTTTTGCCAGGAGTTAAAGATTCCGAGTCATTGTTTTGATACCCGAGTAAGAACCTTGAATATCCAAGCACATTGTTACTTTCAAAAGCTTCTACAATAATAGCACTGGTGCAATATTTCCAGTCATTGACAAAGTATGGAGTGCAAGGAAGTAGGAACTTATGCAAGTGTCACCTTTCCCCCCATTCTCACTCCTCCTTTAAAGCAAAGATTTAAAGTTTTCCTTAAAGTTCAGGGATCTGTGGAAACACCATCACTTTCTCCTGTGTCACAAAACCTCTTCTCTGAGTGCAAACATGGATATGTAAACATCAGCTTCATTTTCCCCCCTCACTATACACCCTTAACCCCCAGGAGCATTAATGAGAATTATGCATGCATAACGAGCACAGAATAGTCCCCTGATGAATAGAGGCCTTGTTGGAACAATGAATACATTTAACCATTAACATCTAGGGATGTGCCCAGCTATCCAATTTAACTAGCTGCCACACAAAGCTACCATGACCTAGCTGATATTGTCAGGTTTGCAACCGCAGCTCTCTAAAATTTGTCCCTCATTTGTTTTTAGAGGAGGTGACAGTGCTCTGCACGGGGGCTCTTTGTCACAAGGATGGGCTCCAGAACCCCCTCACATCCACCACGTGATGGAAGAACTCTGCAGAGGCAAAGACCATGACCCCAGGAAGCAAGCAGAGGCATCAGAAGACAAAAAAAATCTATATATATAATTTAAGTGCATATATATGCTGGCCATCAGTATTAATAGAAGCTCAGTAAGAGCAGAGAAAGGCAGAATATGGCACAGAATCATATAAAGTAGGCTGAGAACTACATTTCAAAAGAAAAGAGTGGAAAGACAACTTCTAGGGGAATAATTTTGTCCTCTACAGGCCTGAAGTTCCTATGCAATTGCTGGCTCTTTATTTTTATATTTTAATTTCTATATTTAATTTATTTCTATATTTAATTGCAATTGCTCTTTATTTCTATATTTTAGCTATCAAAATTCAAGACAGAACCTGAGGATACTTATCAGTGATACTCCCCTGAGACTTTTGAGCCCACAAAATAAATGTAACAGTATCAATCTGTGACATTAAAAATTCCTCCACTGTCTTAATTTCTTTCTGCATTCTTCCAGCTGGTGCTGTGAAATTTCACAAGTTAAAACTTTACACATTAATCATGCATGTATGAACACACTAAGAAGGTAATTAATAACCCTTCTTTAAAAACTGACATACTGAAAAGACTAAAATAGATAGATTTATTCTCCTGGAAGTATATTACAGAATCACAAGGTTGGGAGAGATCTTCAAGATCATCGAGTCCAACCCATGCCCCAACACCTGCACTAAACCCTGGCACCAAGTGCCACATCCAGTCTTTGTTTGAACACATCCAGGGATGGTGACTCCACCACCTCCCTGGGCAGACAATTCCAGTACTTTATCACTCTTTCTCTAAAAAACTTTTTCCTAACATCCAACCTGAATAAGCACAGTGTGTATCCATAGGAAAAGGCAATGTTGTGGCTGCTCCATCATAAATCACTTGTGTAACACTGCTGAGCTCCTTGGTGCTGTACAGAGCCCCCAGAGAGTCCAGGAGAGGCAAACACTCCATAAAATTCATCTGTCAGGGTCAGCCTTTGGGCAGCACCTTGGACAGAAGTGACCACTGCTGGCCCAGAGGGATGCTCTGGGTGCCACCCCTCTGAGCTGTACAGCCTCACCTGCCATCACACACCACGGACTCAGCATGGAATTAGCAAAGCCACCTGAGTTTGTCTCACACCCTAAAACAGGGAGGCAAACATGGCCCTTAGGTTTCTCTACAGGGTGGTCTGACGGACCAGTGCTGTCACAGCAGCTCAGACACAAAGGGCTCATTATGTCATCACCAGCATTGCCATAAAAAATATTTGGTTTTGTAAGGGACAAAATGCAGCCATAAAAAAGTGTCAGAGCAGGGTGGCCCAGTCCAACACACAACACAGGCAGCTCCCTGCCCAGAGCAGGCTCAGCCTCAGCCTCCAGCACACCTGGATCCACAGACCAGCCTGGGTCAGAAGGGACACAAAACAGGCAAAAAACCTTGTCCTCCTTGTGCTCTGGAATCCTGTGCACCCAGCTCTCAGCTTGAGGCGCTGGTTATTTTTGTGGATCTAAACAGAAGATATTGAGCAGAAACACTTTGTGTTTTTCCATCGAATAATATACTGCCTTAAAACACTAAATCTTAACTGCTTGGCAGAAGATTTAAATAGGCTTGCCTCCCTATCTTATGCTATCCCTAGGATAAATCATTAAATAGTAGCTGGATGCTTTATTTCATCCATTGGTGCTGCTGAGAAGTTACCTGCATGTGAACAAAGCAAATATCTTTAAATATATCTTCATGGATATGAGGATGAATCTCTCATCTTAAATACTGACACCTAATCAACAGATTGATGCACTGTATAAATTTTGTCACAGGCCTGGCTGCTGTCTGGGAATTGACTCTGATCCATCAAAATTTGTATTTTCCCCCAGAAGCAGAAGCTATGCTCAAAACTGGTATGTGATGAGCATGCACTTGAACTATTATTAAACATATGCCTCTTTATCATGGCATTTTATGCTTTCATGGGACAAAGATTCAATTACAAAGACTTCACAATATTTAGAACTCCAGCTCTAGTTTTATACCATTTAAAAACCATTTCACCACCCAGGGTGCATTTTCCACATCTCCTTGTTTTTTACAGATCCATTTTTCATGATTAATCCTTATAAAAGCTCCCACTTATTTTGATCTATTTATTTTATTGATTTATAGAGCAATTATTGTGCCAGCTTTGTTTCCACTTATCACATTAGTGCCTTTTCATTAGTACTGCCCTTTGGTTAAGAACTGTCTGCTCAGACCTGCCACACTGGCATGGGGGTGTGGGAACATTATTTTTCTGTTATTTTCTGATAATGATCTGGTAGCAAAACTTCACTGGCACATAAGGTATTCCAGAGGCAGCTCTTGGAAGCCACCAGTATTTTAAGGATGACTCATTTCTTACTCATTTTCCATCCCAAGATCCAGTTCAACACCAGAATCACCAGATCTTGAGCTGGCCATTAAAAAAAAATCGTTACATACTCTTTTCAGCAGATATTTTTCAGAGAATGAATAAACCATGTGAATTGTAGCAGTACTTGACTCAGTCTGACAAGAAGATTGTGTGCTGGGGGAGAGGAGGTTCTCTGCTGACTCTTGGATACCTTCCCAAGACATTTACAGGAAAGGCTGATCTGAGTAACCAAGTCATTTTTCTTCTCACCTGGACCAAATGCTCACACAAGTCACCAAGGACAATGTTTTTTGAGGCTCATGGATATGAAAACTACAGGTTTCCATCTGGCAGCAGAACGGCAATTCCATCTTTATGAGGCATTAAGTAAGTTTAAACACATTTTTTCTGCTTATGGATTACTCCCAAGAGGGCATTACAGAGTGGGCAGCTGGTCCTGCGTCAAACAGAAATTTAAGACATGGGAAAAGAAGGGGAAAAAAGATGTTACTGCTGGTAAGATCTTGCCTGTATCCACAGGCATCACCAGCTTCAGGTTAACACTTCTGGTGACAGTCTGAGCCTGGAGAGTGCTATAAAATCCTGAAAAGATTAATGAAGGAAGGATCCTCACTCCAGAGAAGCTGCAGGCTGCAAAAGCAAAGCTTTCCTTCTACTCAGAACAGGGATTTCAGCAAGCACAGAGAACAGCCCCTGACAGCTCAGAGGCTGCATCAGAGAAACAAAGGAAGGACAGCTTTCAGGTTTAGCCTCCAGTTCAGAAACTAAAATGACCTCTAGCCTTTTCCTTCACCTAAAGAAAAAATTAAGTGAAAGTCAGCCTGAAGAAGTGAAGGTGATATTTTTTCTGGCTGCAATCTACCACCCTTTCATGCTGGATTTTCAGCAACAAAGTCATTCACAGTAGCATACCATGATACTGCCTGTAGACAGGGAAACTGAGGCACAACTGTCCTGGGCTACTCAGAGAGGGAAAAAGATGGGTACAGAACCCATCTCACACTCGACCAGTCCACCCCCTCCAACAGGTTTATCACTCCCTCTGTGATATAAATCACCAAGAAGCCTGTGTGTTCATAAATAAGCAAACACTAAGTGTAACAGGAAAAACACCTTCCACTGTAACAAGCTGCAAGGTAATGCCAAGGACATTTCAAACTTGGTTTGTCAGAAATAAACAGAAACCTCATGGAAACAGGACTGGTTTTTTGTGCCTTTGTTAACAATCCTAACCACCCTGGGTATAAACAGAACTGTGTTCATCCAGCAACCTTTCCTCCCAGGTGAACCCTTTACCCATCCTGCTGAAGGCAGTCCCACACAAGTGCAGCTGGACAGAATTCCCAAGTACAAACTGCAGCTCCCACCTGAGGATTTCAGTCTCTCACTCTGATGGGGCAAGAACTTCCCAGAGCCAATCCAGCAAGTCCACATCTCATCTGACAAACAGCAGACACTGACAGAATGCTGCTGTGAGCAAAATGCCTTTCTGCACTCCACCTTTACCAGGGGAACCTCGGTGTTCTCATTAAGGAGGCAGAAATAGAAGAAAAACGGGAAAATAAAGACTGGCATGACCCACTTCATAATAAAATGGACAATCTAATGGATCTTCTTGGACATATACAAAATAGGGATCAAGCTCATGCTCCTTCCTCAACACACATGGGAGCTGTGCCACAGACTGAGGTGGCATGAGATCCAGTCTCATGCATGCACCACATGCAGCAAAGGGCTTTGGTGGCAATCTAGGACTTGCCTGTTATTCAGAAAATAAAACAGTTTAAATATACAGATTGTTAATGCGTGTCCAGCTCTAGTATGGGATATTCAATATACAGACAGCAATGAACACTCCTGTTGATTAAAGGTGCAGAATGACATAGGGGGATACAGCAGCTTTTAATAGAACAAAACCTGCCCTTTAGGTGCAAGTTCCTGAGCACAGTCTGGGCACCTTCTGTGCTCTTTGTAAAGCAGTAGTGCAGCAAGATAAAACTAATCATCCCTGAGGTAGCTTCCTACAAGATGATTATTTATAAGGTAAAGAGTTCCTAAAATTCTTTCACCAACGACATATTTTTCATGCTTCCCAGAAATCAGCCCGATTCTTCTCCCTCCACTTACCATATGTTTACAGACTCGGGTTTTTGCAGGCTCAGACACAAGTCAATAAGCCAGAGGGAGAACTGAGCATATGTGAATGAGTAGGACGTTCTCGTGGTTGCGCGATTCCCAAAGCAAGCACAAGAGGACTTTTATTCTGGTTCTGCTACGATTCACTGCCTGAATGCGGTCACGTCACAGACCCCAGTTGGGCTCATTCAGTTTTCCTCCTGAGAGCTTGGAAAGCAGTGACAGGCAGGCACCACCATGCCCTAGGAAAACCTGGGAGTGCCCAGAATTCCTCCCAGAGCCCGTGCCAGGGCACAGTGGACGCTGTAACACAACCCAGGACTCCTGTTTGGGAGCCATTCCAGACAGGGCAGCACGTGTCAGGTTGGAGCTATCCAGACTCCCTGGAACCAAAGGCTTAGTCCCCTGGCAGGATTAACACAGCCCTCCACCCTTGGAGACAGCTCAGAATCCTCTCTCATCAAAATGTCAACCAAGGAGCTCCTGCAAAAACGTCCCAGCTCAGTCTGTGATAATCAAAGTACAAGACTGGGAACATATTACCTCATTTCTCAGTCTGGGGAAGGCACAACAAACCCTTCCTGTGGATCACAGCCAAGGCAGCAGTACCTTTACCTGACCAGTCTTTGCTATTTGCAGCAAATTACCCTTGAAAAATTCCATTTGTTCCAAAAAAGTAGGGTACCAGGGAGGAGCACAGATTGCACCAGAGGAGAATGGAGTCTTATAGACAGAACAAGATCTGCTATTTAAAAATGCCAGCTCTTTGGGTGTCTTACCCATCCCACATCCAAACATGTCCTCAGCCCTGCTCTCATCAATGGACTAGACTTCAGAGTAGAAAAGTACCTCATGTCTTTTTGGGGAAGCTGTGGAAGAGGAATGTAAAAAAAAACTCCTGGTCGTCTCTAAGAGCTCATTCAGGTGACGATTTTCAGGCAGGTTGCTGCCAGATTCACATCACACCTTAAAAACAAAAGGTTTCTATTCCCTTAGGAGTCTTCCTCCTTCTCTTGCCACTACATTTCATCCAGGAGGCTGGCAGGTCCTGCCCAAAGCCACTCTCCACCTCACTTCAGGCCATGCTGACACCCCTTTGCCACCCACTCAGCAATCTCAGCAGCCTGCCTGCAGACCAGCAGCCCCCAGCCCACCAGCCCCTGCCTGAGAGGTTGTACCCAGGATCCACCAGCTGCCAGCTCCAGCACTGCAACCACAGCTAATGCCACAGGAGGGTGTAGGCTGCTAATTCTTCCAAGTATTTCATTCCATTACAGGTGAAATGGGCACCACCCATAAGAGGAGACAGAAAATTTACACCTGACTATCTGCTGGTCCCTCTCTGGGCACTGGGTTGGGCCTCTCTCCTTGAGTGAGCTGCTGGTTTTCCTGAGGGGTCCAAGAACCTAACAATTATTAAGACTTTAACCTCTGCCAGATTTGTTATATCAGCCTATAAATACTGGCTTGAGATCAGCCAAAGGGCTTTCAACACTTTGGTGACTGAAAATACCTAACAAACAGACAACAGGACTGCAAAAGTTTCATTTTTTAGAGAAAATAAACTAGAACTAACATGCAGGTGACTGAGCAGCACCCCAGGGGAGGGCAGGTCTGGCCCACAAGAGCAGAAGTGAGCAGAAAACTCCTGACACTTCGCTCAGGGCTCGATTCAGCTGAGCACCCTGCTCACCACTCTTCCACTTTAGCTGGCATCTGACATCTTCAATGTGCGTCAATATTTGTATGGCTAAAATGCATAAGAAAATGAGCCTCAGTGTCAGGAGAAATACATGTATATTAAGATAAACTCGCTGATAATAGCTGTCCATGAAAAGGCTGGGAAACACTTCAGTACTTAATTAAAAGAGGGCACAAGACAGGAGGCATCACTGCCCAGCAAGGGATCATTAAAGCACACAAGCTTTGCTGGAGTACAGTGATACTCAGCGAACAGGGAAGATCAATATGCACCACTTTTCCTCAGCTCTGCTCCAATCCTCTTCAAAGGAAACCTTTATGAGTGAAAATTTTAAAAGCATATTACCCTCCCTCACCTTCTCTCTTGCCATTTCTTTTCTGAGAGCTTGTTATTCAGCAGGGAGGTTTGATAGGACACAAGAAGACAATGAAACCTGTCCACAGCAGGGGAGTTGGAACCAGAGGAGCTTTAAGGTCCCTTCCAACCCAAATCATTCCATGATTCTGTGATTCTCTGCAGCATTACAGGATCTACACCTTCCTTCTGAAAGCAAACAACTTTTTGAGAGTTTCCTCTACACTCCTGGAGTTTTATAGAAAATGTAAATCACTCAATTTAAAGTTTGAGGAACTTCTCCCAGGAAGACCTGAGGAGAGCGGGTTAAGCACTCATCAAAACAGATGAAAAGCCTTGTTTTGCCTCTCTTTTAGCTCTCCAAAACAACCACCATCTATGCCTCTGTCCTCACAGAACAGTAATACCAAGCATCAAAATGCCATTCCTGCAAATCTCCTCTTACCACAAAATGACAAGTGATTCCTCCTCCACAGATAACTCTACAGCCCTGTGTCATCTCAGCTACGTCATGCAAAGTGAAGCTCCCCAGCACTCTGCAATCGATTACAGCCACAAGAGATCAGCCCAATGGCCTATCAAATTTAATCCCCAAGACACAAACCCGTGCCAGAAAACATATCCAAAACTCATCTAAGGCAAGAAGTCTTTCCATCAAACTCAGCAGGCTTTGAATTGAACTGCTCTCAAAAAAAAAAAAAAAAAAAAACAAACAAAAAAAACCCCAACGACCTGAATTGAAACTTGTACCACCACACACCTACAGGCAATTGCAGTGACATGAGGTAGCTAGAAATTCTGTCAGGAGATTGATAGTCTCTTTTTTATTCCAATGCCTGTAAACATTCCCTTAAAACAGATTCATTGAATTGTTTAGATTGGAAAACACGTAAAAGTGAGGAATGTGACTTCATTATCGAGATAGATGATACATTCATAAGAGTTTAATTATGAAGTACTTCATCCCCTTACCAGGGTACCTGTAAAATATGCAATAAGCAAGTCTATTCTTACTATCTGTTAGTTACGTTCCCCTTTCAGTGCTGTCAGGCATTGTTCCCAAACTGTGAAAAGGCAAATCAGAACAACACTCCGCTCATCAACTTTCACAAGTGCTGCAGACTTACTGCTTAACTAAGCAAAAGCCAAGTTCTGTTGGCTGCATCCCTCCAGGGTGTCACCTCTGCCTTTCCTCATGACAGCGCTCCCGAATTCATCTGCAGCATGACTGTTCCCGACTCAGAACTTAGAGCGAATTCACCAACTCTGAGAACCCCACATCTGCTCAGCAAAGCAAGCCTGCCAAACCATCCGGCTACCGCCTCTCCTTGTGCCAAAGGGACCCTTCCCGTGAGGAACGCAGCGCCCAGGTTCCCAGCAAAGGGATCGCACCGGGCTGAGACGGGGCACGAAAACCCCGCTGCTGGCGGTGGGGATCGGGCAGCAACACCTGCACGGCGGAACAGCGCACGAGTCCCCCCGCTCTCCTTCCCTGCGAAACGCTGAGTTACCGCAGCCAGCGGCGTGCCCGGCCCAGGGAAGCGGCGCCGGCCGGAGGGAGCCGGGCGGGCAGTGAGGGCACCGCGCCTGAGGGAGCCCGGCCCCCGCCCCAGCCCTCCCGTCGCGGAGCGGCCGCCCGCGGCTGCCTCGGTACTGACCGGCCGTGGGCACGTCGGGGACCAGCTTGAGGGGCCCGATCTGCCGCAGCTGGAACGCCGTCCGCACTTCGTGGCAGCTGGGGGACCTGCCCGCCGCCGCCGCGCCGCTCAGCCCCACCGCCAGCAGCCACAGCCCCAGGACGGCGCGGCTCCCGCCGGCGGCCATCTCGCACCCCGGCCACGGCCGCGGGCGGCCCGAGCGCTGCGGGGCGCGGGCCCTCAGCCGGTCCCGGCGGCGGCAGCGCTGCCCCCGCCCGCCGCCCGCGCTCCTCCTCGGCGGCAGCGGCCGCCGCCGCCCCTCCCCGCCCCTCCCCGCGGGGCCCGAGGGGCTCCGCCGCCCCCCGAGCGCGGCGGGGGCAGGGCCGGCGGCGGGGACGGGCGCGGAGCCCCGGCCGGGCGGGGGGCCCCGGCAGCGCCGCGCTGCTGCCGCCCGGCCCCGCGGGACGGCCGCGATGAACTTTGCGCCGAGCATCAAAGCTGCGGTGCGGTCCCTGCAGAGCCGGGCAGCACGGGCAGCTCAGCGCACGGCACCCAGGAGAAGGGAGAGCAGCAGCCAGGGAGATGCGCACTCCGGGCACTGGGTTGTTGGGAACAGGGTGCAGAGAGCGAACGGAGCAGGAGGTACACAGCCCCTCAGCGCTGCGGGTTGCACACTCATGCACGGTTTGCCTCGGTTCTGGAATTCCTAGCAGATGACTCGGAAGGCTCTTCGTGAGACAAGTGTTAACTCCAGCCAGCCGTCCCCGCGGAGAATAGAAATCCTACCCCAGAAAACATACCCTTACACACTATAGACACAAATTGTTCATTTGTACCAAAGGCAGCAGCAGGTCCATCCCTTGCGGTTTGGGGGACACAGCCCCCTCCTGGGGATAACACCACCTTCAGAGAGGTGATCTGCGATCCTTTCACTGCCCCCTGCAAGCTCCGGTGCCCACTGCTTCACCACACGCTTGAGCACAGAACTGTGCTCGACACCTAGGAATATTTTCCATTTCACAAAAACACTTCCAGAGAAGTCAGACCCGAGCAGTCTCCCACAAAGAGTCCCATTTGCACGGTACCTCTCTGGCATCTGGAGCACGTTACCAGCTACAAGAATGACTATTGTTTGAGGCAGTTACGTCTGATTTCTTTAAGGTTACTTGCAACCCTCAAGATGCTTCTAATGTGCTTCTGGAGCAGCAGGGGAGCCCACCTGCAGCTAATTTAACCATTCTACATTCCCATAGGTAGTAATGAGAGTCTGAGCTCAAGTGCTGAAGTTGCCTGAGTTGTATTTTAATAGCAGAAGCGCAAATCCTTTAAGCAATTTACTTGTATTACCTTTGTTCCTATCAAGACAACAAGAGATTAATTTTCACTTTTTTTGAGGGAAAAAAAAGCCAAACAATTTGATGTAGACCATTTAACTTGTAAACAAACTGGAAGAACAGACCAGCCGTATAATCAGGCTTCTTAATTCAAAAGCAGAGAACGAGTCACCTTGAAAGCCCTCTGCTCACCCACTTTAGAGCTGCAGTCCCCGGCTCATCCTGCAGTTTTCCAAGGTCACACAAGAGCCCAGGACACCCAGAGCAAGCCAGCACACCAAAAGGGCTGAGTCCAGAGCCCGTGGACACCGAGACAGGCTGTGCAGCCAGCAAGGCTGAAGTTACATCCACACACACACATTAACAGACCGAGGTGGCAACAGGTAGGCTAGAGAGAGAGATGAGGGAATAATCAGCATCAGTGACAGAACAAATTAGCATCATCAGGCACAGCACCCCAGCTGCCAAACTATTGTCCAGCATGTGGGTTTATGAACCCAAGGAGGATGAGCAAGCTGCCCCCGGTTGCATTTTGTTTAACCTCGGGCCCAATCCTAAAAGACTTTATCCAGACAATACCCCCATTGACTTCAGTGGGAGTTCTGCCAGAAAAGAAATGGCAGGATGATGGATCTGACAAATAATTTACTTGACAAATAACAGCATTATTTGGCATATACGTTATTCTATGAATAGCATCGAACCAGTCCTGTGCAAGGGCTTGAGGCATTTAATTCAGTGGGGTTTTTGCTATTGTTTTCAGTGGGTGGCAAATTCAAGTCCCTAGTTCTTTTCTAACATGATTTGTTTTAGCGCCTCATCTTTATGTCATGGGTGTTCTTTTCATCACCTGTCTTTTTAAGTTACGTCACTTATTTGTACTTTTTAATTGGTCCTCATATTGTTAGCAGAGGACAGCTCATTACATCATCTCCAGTTCCCCTCCTCGCCTCAAAATCCTGCTAAGGAACCAGAATTATCCCAGCAGAAAACTCAGTGAACTGGAATGGCCATAAATGTAATACTTGTTACTTCATTACATAAGAAACATTTACATTTCTCGTGGTTTTGTGATATCGATATTGAAAAGCATTAAATAAAGATGGCATGTTACATTTTTCAAGCTGGAATTAGATTTCTTTTTTCCTCCCCTCTTCCCAAAAAAAGGAAAGTAGACCCTCCCCACACTGCTCAGGTGTGTGTTTTTGTCACTGATTATATCCATAACAATGGGATGGTCATTACCACCTGAGCAGCTCCAGGTGATGTGTGTGCACACACTCATTCCACAGGTGAATGCTGGCCCTTGCACCCCGGGGCTGGCACTGACCTGTGACTGTCACACCTCCTGACACTGCTCAGGTGACAAATGAGAACCTCCTGGCACCGCTGAGCATCCAAGATTGCTGCTTAAACCCAACAAGTGAAAAGTGACAGGCGCCTCAGGTGTCTGTCCCTGCAAAGTGATCCTCAAACCCAGCATCGTGTTTGACATCCCAGAGGGCTGGGAACACACCCCACGGACACAGCACAGTGGGCTCCAAGGAACTGAGCCCCCAGTTCTCCAAAACACACTCTCCACATCCAGCAGGGCAGCCAGGCTGGCTGTAGAGGAGGTAGGCAGGTGCTTAATGGCAAACCCACGCCTGAGTGCTTTGCTGGATCCAAAACAGGGCTGCAGATAACACCAGAGCTGTTTAGCCAATTACTGTACATGACATCCTACCACACTTGAGCAATTTGCTTGGAACAATCACAGTTTACCTTGTCAACAGGTGTCTTGTGTTTGGACAAATGAATATTTATTAACTGTACATCACTGAGAACTGTATCAGTAATTCTTGCAATGAATGGCCATATAAATCTGCCCAAACAATCCGCTCAGCCTAATCCTGCTAAAGTGACCACAATACTCAGCATGAGCTTTGGATGTGTAAGAAAAGCTGGGATCAGGCCTAGAAGCAGGGTTTTGTGTGCCTGCTGCCTCAGCCCTTCTCTTGCTGAATATAGCTGGAGCTTTGCCAGTGATTTAAATGGAAGCTGGACTAATTCCCTTATGTTTAAGATAAGCTCATCTCCAACTGGACTTTCCACCAATGGGACTTAGTGGGCACGAGGTCTGCTCTTGCCAATTGGGCTGCCAGAGCAAAGTCTCACTCACTGTTTGTGTCTCAGCCACTCCAGGAAGGCCACCAGTACAGTCTTTACAGCCTTATTTTATCTTTGGAGGTCCAATTTTTCAAGGTTTCACTGAAGCACCTGAGGAACTCAGTGGACAGAAGTAAAAATAAAGGAACCTGTTTAAGTCACTGGAATGAGCCCAAATGACATGCTGATTTTCATTTAAAAAACAACTTAATCAGCCTCAAAAGAAATGCAAAATCCTCCATCTGTAATTAAGACAAGTTTCTTTCTTCAGCTTTCTATAATTTTCTGGTGTTTCTTCTTTTAAGAAAGTTAAATATATTTTCTGAAGACTATTTCAAGTCAGAGCAAACTTTAAAGCTGAGTATGAAATTTTAAATATAGATCTTAATGGTAAAAAAGTCGTGCATGAAATATTCATAAATATGCCAAGACTAAAAAGCACTGCTAGAAAAAATTATTTCTGGTAATTTTACTCAAAATTTTCTCATCCTGTTAAATGATGAACACTATGAGACTATTAGAAAAATTTCCAGTATATGCCTACCATTGTTTTCTTTTCGTTTAGAGATCTCATTTCCTTCTTTTCTCCTTCCCTCCCAGTACTGAGCACAAAGAGAATGATCCTGCAGCCATACCATGAAGTGTTTCCTGTGCTGCTTGTACTCCACACAGAAAAAATGTGTGCAGACCTTTTTGATGGTCAGAATGCAATATTCCTGTGCTGCCTCATTATTTCATGGATATTTTTCACTTTACCAGACCTATTCAAATGCACACTTTAGAAGTGCCTGTGGTACTTTTTTTTTTCCCCTGAAAAAAACTCCATCGTACCTGAAAAGCACAGCTGTTAACTGCACCATAAAACTAATTTTGAAAAAAAGTATTAGACCACCAACCAATCAAAGATCTAAGAAAGAAATGGAATTGATGTGACAACCCAGCAGGTCAGGACAGTCACTAGTTAAGAGAAAACATCCTACAGACAATGCTAAAGACACTTCTACTTTTTCATCTTTTTCTAGTGTTTCAGCAGTGTGAGAACAATCATTTTGTATCAGACCAAAAATCCTCCAGCCTTGACTTATCTCCTGTGGCAGAGATGAGAACGGCTGTGCTTATTCAGAGATGACACCTTGTACAGCATATCAGAGCTCTCCCTCTCTAGATCTGCTCCAAGTCCCATCCTGGCCCCCAGAGACTGCTGTGTCTGTTCTGACATCAGCTGAGAACATCAGCCTGAACTCCCAGAACAGCAGTTTGTTTGGGGTTTTTTTTGTCATTAAAAAACACCCTGAGAAATAGTTATCTCAAAATCTCACTGGAAATGTAAGAGAGGAAAAGGCACAGGTTTTAATGACTCAGAGAAACAGCAGCTCCCAGGGCTGGGGAGGGATTCAATCCAAGAGGAACACCATGGGAAGGTGACAGCATGCTATCAGCCTTCCCATCTCAGTAATACCAGCTCTTGCTGTCTGAATTCTTCCTCAAGCATCCTGGTCACTGAGCAGCTGAGAAAATGAATTTACTCTTTGCCCCCACCTGCATGGCTCAGCATACAAATTAATTTAACTGGGACAAGCAAAAAGGTTCTGAACTTTCTCATGTGAGAAGCTGCCTCACAGCCCAGGGGAAATCAAGAAGATTACTCAAGGAGTAACGGCTGCATAACATCAGCAGAAGTATCTAACTCTGGTTTCACATGCTTCAAAAACACTAATAATGGAAATAAGTTTCATATTTAGGAAGTCAGACTGGCTACCCAGGGAAGGGGGATGTGGGGGCTCAGCCTGTGACAGGGCACTCACGCTTCTCTGAGCAGTTGTAATGCACATCAGCCACCCCCTCCCCTCCCACAAAATCTGGACTTGGGGCTTCCACACTGACAGACACACAGCACATCCAAAGTGCTGAATTTAGCTTTAAAACACGCATCAAAAGCTGCCTGTAATTCCTGATAGCCTTACAGAAACTCCTGGCTGGTTCCTCCCTGACAGGTAAAGATCACTACATGTTGGACTTTGTTAACAGACATCGTTACTGAATTCAAAACTGCTTCTACAATTTCAATTTATTCTTCTTAGAAAATAGTGCCCTTATTAAAAAGCTTATGGTATGGAATAAGATCATCTTCCAAAAGTACTATTTCATAAAAAATTTTAAAACTCACATAAAATTTATAATAGAAGTGTGAATAGCATCATTATAATATTCGTAATAGCTTTTTCTAGGAGAACAAAATGCCCCAGCTCTCACTTTTCTAGCTGGGCGCTCAGAAGAGCTGATTTTTAACTATGTGTCAGAATTTGAAGTTAATTAAAACTAATTGCCCACTGTACTGTAAGCAATGCCACTGCATTTTCAAATAGCTCTGTTTCCATGGGATGATTTACTTAAAACTGATGTCTCTCATTGACTGAATGCTGGGTTTGCCTTAATTGTATTGTTCAAGTTGTTTGTCTTTGCTTTCTGCCTCGCAACTTTACATGAAAGGTCATCAATAGCAAAGTTCCTCGCTAAGATTGACACTTTATCAACACGAGAAAAAGCATCTTAGAATATCAACTAGTTTATCAAAATAAACAAACTCCTTTGACATCTCTCATTACCATTCCCACCAGCCACCACTTTTCTGTCCTCAGAATATTTGTTTATGAGTTCAGCTTTGTAGCAGAGCTTGCTAGCTCAGAAGCACTGTACTGGTACAGCAGCACTCGTTATCTTTGCCACATGGGTGTAAATTAAACCTCTTGAATGAGAACATGTGCACCCAGAAAGCCCTGCTGCTGCTCCCACCTGCCCCTGGTGTGCACACAGACCTGCTCAGCCTCGTGTGGACAGGGTGAAAGTCTCCATGTGCTGCATCACACAAAGTGGTGGCACCTCTTCCTTTGTGGGAGGCTGTGAAGGGTACAAACCCAGGGTTAAACAGGGGCAAACGTGGCCAGGCACAAGATTCTGCAGCTGCCCTCCAGCACAGGGGGATTATGTGTGCGAGGAGTAAAGAAACAGAGCAGGAGGAGAGGGCTCTGGATTTCTCATGGCACAGGTTGAGTCCAGTGAGAAGTCACAGCCTCTCCTGCAACTGTGACAAAAGCAGGCTGGTTGGCACCACATGTGACACGTTCACAGCACCTGCTTGCTGATGGCAGCACCTGAGCCTTCAACTCAACTGCTTCCCCCACCTGACACCTGCAAAGGGTGCCAGGACCAGACTCCTAGGGCAGAGTCAGCCTTGTGGCATCCCACCTGCAAAGCCTGATGCTGTGGGAATGCAGGCTCCACGGGCAGCCCCGGCACAACAATCACTCCTTTCCCTGGGATTTGGTTGTGGGAGTTGCCCCAGGAGACCCAACAACAACCCTGGTGAAGTTTGTGATAGAGCCAGCACACAGCACCTGCCCTTCAGCAAGGCCTTTTCAGTCAGCACGCAGCACCACTGGCAGCAGCAGCCAGCAGGGAGCTGGAGGAGGTCCTGAAGATAACTTTTGTTGCTATAGAAAATGTATTATGGAGGACCAGATGTTGTATAATTATATTTTCCAGCCTAAGAACATGCCTTCAAAATTAAATTGAACAACCACAAACTTGCCTCATCCCCTGAAGCCAAACCCTGCCCAAACCCATCCCGAGTGCCAAGCCTCCTATTGAAGCCCAGCTCCAGAGGTCAGGTGGTGGTCAGATGAGACAGACAATTGGCTCTGCAGACAGCCTGCAGCTTGCCCTGCACTTTTGGACAGGAGCCTCTGCAAAGCCACTCAGCACAAGTCATCCACAGCCTGCAATGAGAGCCCCACTGGGTGCATGACGGGCTGTAGGGCAGGACTGTGTTAAAAACTGCTGGCATGGAGACAGACCATCCTTTACCAGGACAGTCTGCAGTGCAGAGATGTACAAAGTGATAGACATGAAAAAAGCACCACATTTCAGCAAGTCCAACTTCCAGATGTTAGATTTGTACAATATTCCTAGTTCACTTCATTGAGAAGGGCAACAGCAGCTTGCTAGCCTAGAGACTGGATCAGCAAGAGCAGAACAGGCACAAATCATTGTTGAAATATGCCTGGGAAGTTTGCCTGAGCTGCCTGAAGCACATTTGGTTAAAATACGCTATTCATAAAAAATACACATTGTGAAGAGCTTTTTCTAATTAGTATTCACTGCTGTCAGCTTTAGACAAACACTCTTGCTAAAGATCTCACAGCAGAAAACTTTGTGGTAAACATTTCCAACAGGAGAATTCTGGAGTGGAAAACTGTGAAAAGCTTCGTGGTTCCCCAGTGCTGGAAGAAAGTCCCACAGTTTCTTTTTGGCTCAGCAACTGCCCAGTGCATTCACTGCAAATGGACTTGGAGAGGTGTCCCTCAGAGTAGGAGCTGGAAATGGAACTGGGAAAGTCTCTGGCATAACTTCTGTAGGATCACTGTTAGTGCAAATGCTCAGCACCTTTGCAAACTGAGCAAGTGTGTTACAGAATCAGACAAATAAAGAGTAAGCACACTGGGTTACATTTTAACGGATGATACATACTACATGTACCACTGCATTGTTTAAGAACTATATTTAACAACTGCTTTCTTTTGTTTAAATATTGAAAATCATCTTTTGCTGTTTTCACATCACATCATAAAGTAGATTTGTAGATCTAAGGCAAGAAGTTATCGTGGAGCTGAGAGGTGCTTTTCAAAGGGAGAGACCCTGAAAGCATCAGCTCAGTTAAACCTTGTGTGTGAGTGCAAACTTCTCCTGGTTGGTTTTGCTCATGAGAAGCACAGCAATTGCTGTAAATTCATCCAAGTAAAACTGGGATGTTCAACCCCTTTAGCTCCAGTCCTGCTGTGGGAACACCCTTAATGGCCACCAATTCCAGTTGACGTTTTTTTCTCTGTATTCAGATCAGCACTTTCTATTGCAACTCATCTGGGGACACATCACTGCGGCTTCTTAATGCCATGAGTATCGTGGTGCTTTCACTGACAGAGGGTGGAACAAACAGTGACAACTCCTCTGTGTGGGGGTCAGGCTGCTGCCACCCCTCCCTCAGCCTGGGACGCTGAGCAGGTCCTGGCCTCATCTGATGGACACCAAATTTTTCATGCACAAGGCTGTAATCTCTCGCCTCCAAGAGACTGCAGGAAAAAGCAAATGAGCCCTAAGCAAGTATAAATTAATGCTGACATTTGCTGGAATAATGTACTCTCTCGAGCCTCTGCATCTATGACGCCAATAGAGGCTGCTGGCGACACGAGTTTATATGCAACTTTCTGCTAAATCAGAGCATCATCTGCACAAATCAAGCACTAGGGAGACATCCTGAGATTTGTGATGTCCCCAGAGCCATAGCTGGGTTCTGAACCATCTATTCTCACTGACTGCTGAGATTCCTTACAGGCAATTTTTAGTGACAGAAGTGAGGATAAATCCCACCCGTATTTCACAAAGTAACAGGCAGGCTTTGTTTGACTTTGAAGTACAGATTACTCAGCCCTGATAGCACTGCCTATTCCACACTGCTCATTTTCTTTCTTCAAAACCAAGTCCAGGGCTGGTTATAAGTGGGTTTCTGCCCTGCACAGTAAATCTGGGGCAAATGTGGGCCCCAAGGCATTGACACCTGTTATCCTCAAGTTCTTCACATGGTTGGAGAGTTGAGTGAATTGGAATTTTCTGCCTAGTGGCACTGTGTGGTGTGTGTGTGATCCAGGACTCCTCAAAACCAGTGCAAAGCTCCTGTGAGACCCCAGTGAGCTTTGGAGCAGGTCTGCAGTGGTCTGTACATTTATTTCTGAGCCTTCAGCCACAAAGGCTGGTGCTGAGCTGTAACTCCTAAGGGTAACACCCATTTTTTGCAGAATTTTTGCCCTCCAAGGCAGCAGTTCCAGCTCACTGGGAGGACCTCAGCCTGAAGCTGAGGGTGTCAATATTTTCTTGACAGAAATATATATATTATTATTACATATATAATAATAATTTCTATAATACTTTATACACCTCCCATCAAGGTATTAATCACAGCTCTTCTCAATTACTGAAGTCAGCATGCAAGAATTGAGCCCTTTAAGTTATGACTTTACAGGCATAGATCTATCCAAAATAAAGCCTCAAAAATCATCAATAAACTGGATACTAGGACTAGGTATATACTCACAACTAGAATTTGCACTTAAAGATGTTGATATGTAGAAAGCTTCTTTGTGAAGGGAAACAGAATATGAGATGGGGGTTTTTTTTAGCTCTGATATACCACTTAAGCTGAGGCATGCCTCATTTGCTGAAATGGAATATAATATGTCTTTGTATTGAATTATACTTGGGTTGGTTATTAAATGAAAACTATTATTGCATTATAGCCATAAGAGATGGGAGTGCTGCATATGGCTCTGTGCAATCCATTAAGTGGCTTAGGGAGCCCAAGACCCTTCAGAGACCATTAGAAACCCATTCCATGGCCCTCCCTGCCAGATTTTACACTCTGATATCTGTGCTTGAGGCACAAGGCTCTATAGAACCACTACTAATCAGCCTTTATACACTGGGTGTGCCAGAACAGACAAAGAATATTCTGAGCTTAAACCTGTTCCTCATGTGTTGTTTTTTAGATAAGTGTGTGATGCGTGGAGAACAATCTCACAGTTCTGGGCTGATGAGGACAAAGGACATGAGGCTGAAGAGTTCACAGGCAGCTCACCTGCACCAATGCCCACCTGAACCTGCCTCCTGCAAGGCAACAATGCAAGGCAATCATTAACAATCCATCTTGCATTGTGGGGATATTTTCCAAGGGGACAAAGTGAGACTAAAAAAGGAGAGTTACTTTAATTGACTAATAGACCTTTGACAGTCTTCCTTACTATTTCTTCTGGTATCTGTTTCTTTTTTATGCAGAATGCTATTTTCTGTGTACAGAATCTTCAGTATTAAAATCATTTAAAATGATTCAGCAAGATCATTTGTTTTTTGCAATAGTCTTTGAAGCAATATGATCATCCAGCCATGAGTCTGCATGGTTTGTGTTTAAAAAAGGTCAAGCTTACAGTGTGAAATTGATCTGTAATTTCCTTTGTTGAAGTCATTAACTTGGCATCTTTTAAATCCAAGCTGCCCTCCCACATTAGATGATACAAAGATGCTAGTTGAAAGCAAAATTTGCATCCAAGTTTTAACTAGGAATGTTTTGCTACCCAAAATGAGTCTTTCCTTTTGGTTTGAATTGGCTGGGTGAATTTTCCAAGCTGTTTAGTACAATCAGTTACCCATGCCATACTCACCAACTCAGAAAATTTTACCTGGGAATAACAAGGAGGCACTGGCTCCCTGTGAGTCTGGACAGGACTGGTGATCCTGTGATACAGAAGTCACACAGAAAATGGTTTGTCACCACAGCTGGGGAAAATGCTCCAGTGAGTTGCAAGTAACCAGAAAGCTCACACACAGCAGCATTCAGTCCAGGAGAGGCACAGAAAGGAGACCTTGTTAAAGGTGGTGACATGGGGACAACACATGCAAGCTGTTGTAAATGGACACCTGGATCTTTTTGACCCTAGTCAAGGTAGGACTGAGCAGCTCTTTGCTGGTGTTCAGAGGATGTTTGTTACTGACATGTAAAGGAGAGGAAAAGGCAGGAGCCAGGCCCAAGGAGGAGCCAAAAGCAGGAATTGTGGGGTGCTTGGAAAGCAATGGCATGGACAGTGCAGTGTGTCAGTGCTCCCACTGGCAGAGCTTTGAAATATGCCTTTACTTAAGACAAACACAACCTTATGTATTCAGTGCATTTTCTGGCAATAGAGTGAAAGCTGATGTGCTAAAAATGCGTGACTCACACAGGCTGCTACATTTCATTTCCTCCTGAGGAAAGGCAACTGCTCTTGTCTTTGTCTCAGGGCCAGCATTTTGGGTAATCTACCTTTGACACTTACAGCCCTAAGCCAGTTGGGATTTCTCTCTGAGCCAATTCCCAGCCCCTCTTCCAAACAGAACAAATGCAAAAAGCTGATGCAATTCCTCAAAAGCGTGAGGTGGCTGTGCAATGGGTGTGGGCTGCCTCAGCAAGGCAGTAATTAATTGTCTAATTAGCTGATCTGAATCACTACCACTGTGCACACAGGGATCCACAGGTGAGCTGTGACAACAAAACATCTTTTTGGCAAGCCTGGGATGATCTGGCACAGCTCAGCACAGGAGCTGAGATAGCCCCACCTCCAAGATATCCAATCTGCTTTACAGGAACGAGCTCTGAACCACAGGAGACAGGAACCCAAGGGGTTTTTTCATATTTTTGCTGACCTGTTGTTACCAGGGTCAGAGTTACTTCAAGTTACACCACACTCCACCACCAGGAATTTTCCTTTGGACTTCTTTCTTCATTCAGTAAATTCATTCAGAGGAGCTAAGAGCAGATGCTTACACAGAGGTGATAGAAGAGGGAAACCTGCCCAACTTGGCAGCATCCAGAGCATCTGGTAGCAATAACACATCAGAGGCTGCTATTCCACTTCAAGAGACTCTCTTCCTAATGCAACAGAAAACCCTTCCCACAACTGGCAACAAGAACTTGACAAATTCCTTTTCCTTCTATTTTTCCCACTATTTTCAATACCATGTCAAGCTTGTGGCCAGAAGGGATCCTCCTTTCTCTACCTCATTTTTTTTTTTTTTTTTTTTTCCTCCCTAGAACCAGTGCTTTTGAAGAAAGAAATATCCCAAAAATGTTCTCAAGGGAAACATCCTTCTGGAAACAGGAATGGGAGATAATCCACCCTGCTAACTGATGTTCATGGCAGATATACTCTTTCCAGGCATTTAAGGTCCTCCTGATACCTGATCAGTTCAGGCTTTCAAGCCCTTTCCTAGAAACTCTCAAAAAATCTAAACATATTTTTCAATCCTCAAGCTAAAAATTCAGTGAGCTACAATCATGCCCACTCCAAATTCTTCTGATTGAAGGATTTCTTTTAACAGGAAAATTCAACTCTATTGACACCTCAGTTCACCCATGAGAAAAGAGGCATGAAGCACTTTTTGGGTGCTACATAAAAGTACAAGAGCATTCTTTATGTCAAGCTGCCCCACACTGAAGAATTTTTCCTCATTTTTTTCCTTTCTGGAATGACACCTTTTCCCCAATCCTTGTTTCACAACTAAGGAAAGATGAACATCTACAGAAATTTGCAATCAGGGCTTCCACAGCTGCTCACTGGAACAGGGAAATCATACAAAGGACTCCCTCCTGTGCCCCTTGTTAGAGCAGGATAAATCTGCATTTCCACCTCCCCTGCTGCAAGGACAGTGGAGTTCACTGGAGCTGCCAGGGCCAACAGAACAAGCTCTCATCATTACTGAGTGTAAGGAATGAAAAAAACCTGCTTTGGCAGAGCCCAGGGGGCTTGGAGGTCTCAGCAATGGCCAGGCACTGGTGGAATTGCAATGAGCTGCCAGAAATGGGGGAAAAGGGCTGCCTCTGCTTTTCAGGGAGCTGCCCTCTTCAGAGGGAGCCCCTCTCTGTTAGGAGGCACCCTGCAGAAAAAGGCACTGTCACTAATTCAGAATTCCACCTGAGAAAGGGCAGGAATTTCACATAAAAAGTGAATTTCATAAATTGTAAGATTTCAGCAAGTTGGGGCAAATCTCCAGAGGGGGTAAAACTTCAAATGGAAACATAAAAGTTACTATTAAAGGCAAAGCCAGCTCAAACTATTTCATATGGAGAGAAAAAAATCAAGCTGTAAAACCATGTGTCTTCTGAGGAGCAGATTCCTCTATCAGTTATGGCAGCACCTGGAGGATGCATTTACCCCTCAGCACTTCTTGACTGAGGAATCTTTTGGATCAGCTCATTTTGGGGGGTGGTTTCTCTGAGCAGTAACAGATCTGCTCTCAGCCATCAATCCCCTGCACTGCCAGCTGAATAGCAGGGTCTGTACCAACAAAAGCAGAACTGGACTAGAGCCAAAGCTCTTGGTACAGAAAAATTCACATTTTAAACTTGGTATTTTACTGCTACTTTCACAAGAAAGCAGATTTTTTCCTCAGTTAAAAAAAAAAAAAATAAGCATCAGTATCTCTGGTTGGATGCTATGCATGAATTCTTGAGCATCTCCCCTTTTTAGAGAATGTCACTGGTTTCTATTTGTTTCTTTTCACTTTTTTGCAGTTAAAACAAAATAACTTCTTCCTTTCTAAAGCCAAACCATCCCTCCAGATGACAAAACACTCTAGTGCTATTGAAATGAAAATGATAATATAAGAAAAGAAACCTCCATTCAGAAGAGTAATTCCAGTTGGTTGATGAAAGGCTCAACTGGTTAACTGATCAATTGATTTCTGATATAGTAAAGATGCATTAGAAAAAGAACAGAATTTCTGCTTATAAAAAGACAGTTCTCAAGTGTTAACCATTAATTTCAAATGAAATCAGCTTAACAATGCTTTAAGATAGCAGCATAGTTGTGTAATTTCCCCATTAGACTTACTAAGTCCTTTTGTGGGCACCAAGATGACATAAAGCACATGATATACAAATAAATCAGAAAAAAAAAAAAGAATTGCTGGATATTTATTTTCATAATTTCTCTGAGGACACTGAAATTTCTCATTAAAAGAGGGCCTGGCTGCAAAGAACAAATCCATATAACAAATTAATATACTGTTGACAAAACATGTGGAATATATACAGCAGGATTATAAATACAGATTTTATGCATCACTGTACGGAATATGCAGTGAAATCTCCTCTTCCCACAAATGTAATAAAGGAATAAACATGCTGCAGGAATGGATTTATGGCACAGAGTTCCACATTAAGAGGTCTCCTGAGCAGCATTCCGTGCTAGGTGCACTCTGATTGATAGCAGCTTCCAATGCAGGTCCCTTTATCCCCTAACATCTCTCCCTGTCACAGCTACAAACTGTTTTATTTTCTGTTTGTCTTTTCCTTCCATTCACTGCCAGTTAAAACACTCCTAAACAATGAAAGTTCTGCAAAGCCTTTCTCATATTAAAAAGGTTATACTTTGCTAGATTTCTAAAACATCCTTGCTCATGAAGTGTGCTTTGACTCCATCACCAGCAAAGGAATCCCACACAGGGGGAGAGACCTGAAGAGGCTTTTGAAAACTGGGCTGTGTGCAAGGAATCCCAGAGCAGCCTCTGACCCTTCCCGTTAAAAGCCATGGGAATTTCATTACAGTCACACAATCTCCTGCACATCATCCCATTTTCCTCACAGGAAAAGAGGCACTGCCATTTACCAGGAAGCTGCACAGTTTTCATCCTGAACTAAGGAAGAAGGGAACTCTGCCACTGTGGCTGAAGCTCACCTGACAGATCCATTAGGAAAAATGGCAAGAAAGAGATGAGCAGCCCTGGGCCACTGTTTTTAAAGAAAATCTCCCTTTTGAAACTGATGAAAAATAAGTCTCTGATACCTGAACAGGGTTGTGCTGTGGATTTTGTGTTATTTTTACATGTGGTTGTCAAATCAGTCTGCAATGCACTTATGTTGATCAGATGAGCTCATTTAGTAACATAAAAGTTAAAATCTGTCTGACACCTGCATATGTGCTCACTGAGGACCCTGTCACTGGCCTTGGAACCATTTCTACTCCTTGCAAGGCTGAGCATAAATCCCCAGGCCTGCAGGGTGGAGAAATACACTCACAGCAGCTCTCAGACACTGGACCAATTTATTCCCCAGTCCAAACCAAAATCTGTTCTAAGTGCATTGAATCAGCCTCACTTCCTTTGAAGACACCAGTCTTATGCCAAACCCTGGTAACTGCACATCATTTGTTTGTTGTTTGTATTGAAATGAAGTGCTAACTAGTACATCTCCTGCTACAGAAAGAGTGGCATTGAGTAATTCTAATCAGTTCCTTTATGAGAAAGTCTGTTTCCCTTCTGCCCATGTTTGCTGTCTGCATGCTAATTCAGCCCTGCTTCAACATGCAGTGTTGTCACCACTTCCCCAAGTAAATCTGGATTTCTTTTATTATTACTAAACTACATTAAGACAGGTGCAGTAAATGATTGATTCATCTGGATTGCATTGTTCCCGAGATAGAGACATCCACAAACACCATCATAAGTCAGTGTAAGAGATGCACTTGCTTTAACTACGCTGTTCAATTACTGATTTCCTGCAGTTGGAGTAGTTTTTATACATTCTGTCTCCTCTGTCTTGTGCAATGTGCTGCCATTTACTAAATTCACCAGAGGAAACCTATGGCCTACTGCCCTACATTAAAGCCCTGCTAATTAATTACAGATATTCTTCCAGGACTGTGTTCTGGATCAATGGGAGAAAAAAACCTCATGTCCCATACTTTCCCTTTGTTTTTCCATTTCCACACCACATCTAATGGCTCTTGTATTGAAACCCTATGCTGAATGTAATGAGATGCAAGACTCCTCTGCATCCATGGTTACTATTTACTAACAAAACTGATGATGTCAGGAATTTAATTAGGTTGTTTCTAGCACAGAGATTTTCAACCATGAAATCATTAAAGTGTCTAATCTTTTCTTTGTTTGCATTTTATAAAAAAGTAAACCCCAAACTAAACACCATTCCTGTCACAGAGAGCTGAGCTTCTCAGGCTTTGCCAGGCATAACACACTAACAGGTTTAACAGTAATTAACACAAGCTAGTCCACACAGTATTATTTTTTCAAACTACACCACAGCAGCAGCTGCCACTAGCACTGCTGGGCTTCAAGACTGTACCAGTGTTTTTATTACAAATCCTTACTTTCAAAATTTATAACTTGGCTGTTAATATGAGCTTCAGGCTAAAACTTGGCATACATGCTCCAGGACTTTGTTTTTAACACCAAAATTATTATAAACTTGCATGGAGTTGGGATATGCTGGGATATCCTCCAACCTATCACTGCAGACAGAAGTGGGTGCAGGGGCTGTGGAAATATCTCATGTCTCTGCTCAGCCTGGTTTTCATCCATCTAATCCCTGTGCACACCCTTTCCATGGGAGCCCTCACCTGCCTGCCCCCCTGCCAGGGGCTGGGCAGATTTAGGGGAGCCAAACTTGCTTGGCCTCACAGAGGATCCAGCCCAGGGGTCAGGGGATGGAAGGACAGGGATCTCCTCACTCTGCTGCCATGGCAAAGCCTTGCCAATGATGCCTTGGAGTGGCTGCCTAGAACAGAGGCTGGACAGAGTTAGAGAATAATGAAGTTATTTATTAATTAAAGGCCTTCAACAGACCCACCTTGGGCAGTGCAGGAGCCTCCCAGAGGCTGCACCCAGCATGGACAATGGGCACCAGTTTTTCACACAGAGATAAGTTTGGTCCATTTGCATCTCAGGGGTTAATTGTCCAATTCCAGCTTCAGGTAATGAGGTCACATTCCCCCAGTTTGCTGCCCCCAATTCACTTTTGTTGATACTTTTTGGGCCCTGAGGCTGTGGGGTGTCCTTGGTTCTCAGGCCTGGAAGGATTGTCCTGTGTGATCAAACTGTGCAGAGAGCTCACTGACACTGTGTATGGAGTTCAGAGTTATGCACTAATGCAGTGCAGGATCTGACAAATATAAAAGCTAAAACTTAAAACATCACCAAGGTCCAGCAGTTCTTTAGGGAGCCAACAATGAGGTCACCAGGCATAAGGCAGCCACTTCCAGGAATCCACTTCTAATACCTGTGATCAGAGCAAGGTTCACCTCCAGGCTGTGATAAAGTGAACTGTGTCACCCACCCATGTGCTTATTGATGCTTTTATTTTTGTCAAACCCTTAAAGCCCTCAGAGATCCTTCAGTAGGAAGACCTCCACCCCTGTCATGGTGCTGCTGCCTGCAGCAGTTCCATGTCAAAGGAATAAGGATGGGAGCAGACAAAGCATCTCCCACCTGCCAGCTCAGCTCACAAGTTTTGGACCGCACAGTACTCCAAGGTGGGATAATCAAAGGGCTCTGTGCAGCAGAGATGCAGCCTGTGTTCAACCAGGGACAGACACCACAGGATTGCAAACAAGCAAGAAAGTACAGGAGCTGATATCTGCCACCTTCTCTGTTCTAATCTAGAGCAGACCAGCACTGAACATGGTCCTTGTCCCTGCTTTTATAGGCTGGCACACCTGCAGCCCAACAGATCCTGAAAAATCTTCCTTGAGTAACACCTAAATCTGAAAAAAATCAACACTGCAATCCAACAGAATCTGAAAAAATTCTTCTGTGAACAAGATTTAAATCAGAAAAAATTAAAACCAATATTTTTTTGCACGATATCAAGGTGGTTTCCACTGACTGCTCTGAAGGTGGGCTGGAAATGCTGCTCCTCTCCATCAGCATCACAGCCCTATCAAACTCTGGGCCACCTGTGATGTGTGCTGCCTATGCTGCTCAGCAGCTGAAAAGCTGTGTATTCATCACCTCTGCAGGAAACCCACACTGCACAATGCAGCCAGGGTCCCCCCAAGGAGGCCACTGTAGCACAGACAAGTGACAAATGTGAGGATTACTGTAATGCCCTTGGGAGAATTAGAGCACGCCAGGAAAACTCAGTTGTTCATCTCTACAAAAGGGATCAAACCGTTTTTATCGCTGTTAGCACCGAAGCTCCTTAATGCACAGAGCCAGAGGTATCCTGTCAGAAAGCAGTAGGGTATCACACAAACTAAAGAGCTCCATTAAACCCAAATTTCCCAGAGTCATGTTTCTGGAGTTTTGACAGCTTCCTCTTTGTCATCAGAAGCAGGAATTTCGTGGAAGTGTCTGAAGTTCTAAGTGGCAGGAATGTGATCACACTTAAGAGGAAAAAAGAATTAAAAAAAAATAAAAGGTATAACTTCAAAAGAAAAACAGGCTAGAAGTCAAACTCGAGTGAATCAACACATGGAATTGCTAAAGGCCCTAAATAAGCATTTTCCTGAGCATATCCTTTGAACAGAAAGCTGTTGAAAGGTAGATTGGAAGAAGATCATTGCATTGGAGTTTTAAGAAAGTGGTTCCATTTTGTCATGTAAAATAAAAGCAACTCAGATTTACTGCAGCTTCATGTAGCAAGACCCATGAAATTCAAGATAAACACTGAAGAGGGTTGCAGTGGGGTAAGGGGGTTTTTATTTTTGAATGATTAAACTTCTCCTAACAAATGCTATGATGGTTTGGTGAAAGCATTTTGCTAATCTTAGTAATTTATTTTGCCTACAGAAGAAACCAGAACCTGAAGTTTTCTTCAGTTCAAACCCACTTATTTTCTGTATTATATCCTAAACTTTCATTTGAATATTGAAGTATTTAACAGAGGTTCTTTTCAAGTTGGTGGTTTTGGTTTTTTTTTTTAATTTCCAACTTTGAAAATGAGACTGCAGTTGAAGTTCATTGTACTTAATTTTTGAATTGCAAGAAATACTGGGGGATATAAAGTGAACTGAATCCCACACCCCAGAAAGGCTGCATGGGTGCCCCTGAATAACTTGAGTCAGCATGTTAGGAATGCTTGTACACCTGAGTTTGGAGCAGTCTGTCTCAAGTCCCTTCATGTGAATTATTCAGTGAAGGCAGTTCTGTTACTCAGAGAGCTCTGAAGGCAGCACCCATCTCTGCACAGCTCAGCTCTGAGCTTATTGGTAAAGGCCACTCCCTGACAAACTCAAAATCCTTTCATCCAATTGCTACAGGCTTGTGCCAGTCCTCCAGAAACAAGGAAATAATCTATTCCTGTGTAAGAAGAAATAATTGAGGAGACTTTTGGACAGCAGGATGGATGGATTGTCCAGTGTCCCCTGACACGTTCAGTTCCACACTGCAGGGGCAGATGAAGGCTCCTGCCCATCTGTCCCCACACACGTGTGCTGTGGATTGAAATGCAAGTGCAGCACCCATTTCTAGCAATATTCCCCTCAAATGAATTCAGTTCCTGCCTCAGGACGGGCCCTGGCCATCTCAGGCCTCAGGCAGAGAGGAAAGGCCCCTCTTGGGAGGAAAGCAAATGTTTTTCCAGAGGAGATTTGGTTCTGCCATTGCCCTCAGCACCAGACCTGGCACATTTAGGGAATGGCACACAACCACACCACAGCCCTGGAAGAGCTCTGCACAGTGCTTGGAGCTCAGCAACACCATTTTGTCATTTAGATTTTCCTTCCCCATTTTTCCGAGGCAAGACTCCCAGAATGAACAAAGGAGACTCCTGTGTGTCACCATTTGTGAATGGAGCCACACCAGGGCTTCCCACCCTAGAGCTCTCCACGCTCCAGGAGCGGAGCCACCGAGGTGTTCTGAGGACAGCTGGAAGAAGCTGCAGGCAAAAGGACTTGGCAGCAGCCCCCCTTGCAGAAATGCTTTAAATAAAGAGATGCCTCATTGCTCATAAGTCACCTTAAAGCAGCAGGCAGTGAGGACACTGAAGATGAATCTGAGTGAGTAGCTATTACTTAAGTGAATGACAAAGGCTATTCTAGCTGAGCATTTAATTACTTTGACCTTGTAATAAAAAACATCCCCTTTATATTTGTTCCAGGTTCGCATAATCGGTTTCTTTCCTCTTTGATCACTTAAGCACATGCATTTCTCCTGCACAGAGCTTTGCTATTGTTCCCCTCAGACTCCAAAAGGCCACTGTGCACTGTTATTGCACAAAAAGCAGAAACAGCAAGCTTGGGCATTCTGCCATTGCCATTTCACTTATTTTCATTTTAAGTGCAAAATGTCCTTTGTTTGGCAAAGAATAAGATGTGTGTTTCACCGTGGGGAGGGCAAAAATATGAGCTGAAAGTCAAGCAGGGTACATTGTGCTCACCATGCTGTGATCTTGTGGGATGAAAGTCACCCATGATCAGCAGATCATGGGGGGAAAAAAAAAAAAAAAATCAAATAAGAGGCAAAGTAAAAACCCTTGGGAAAATCTCCCACCACCACCTCAATACACACAGGTAGTGAAGAATTATCAAGGTACCCTGGTCTTTATTTACTGTTGGAGACTGATCTTTTAAGCAGTTGTTTTGTCAAAGGACAGAGGAGCAGGCAGAGCAACGGAGAGTTGTTAGGAAGGAAAGTGCAGCTTCCAACAACTTGTGTTACTTTCTGCCTTCCACCAGAAAAATTAGGATGAACACAGGTAAAAATATAGGGAGAAACAGTAGGGCTAGCAAAGAGAAATGGCTTAAATCTGTGGCAGCTGGAAGGTCCTTAAAATGTGTTCCAAAACCAAAGTGCAGGGTGAAGCCAAAAAGGAAGAATACAGCTCATCCCATCAAGAACTGGAGACTCCAAACTTCCCCTCCTGTTGAACCACAGTAAGAGGTGCTAAGTATAAAAATGCTGCAGATGCATAACAAACCAAGTCTGAGTGGTTTAAATATTCCTCCCACTAGAATGATGGCACTGGGGAAGGCAGATCATAGTTTCAGAAAGGAGGCAAAGCAGCTGCTATTCATTCCAGCAGCAAAGAATCAGTAGCAAGGCCAAAATAAGGAAATACATTTGTGTAAGTGAGGAGTCTCAGGAGAGGCAGTGTCAACATAGCCCAAGTGTGGCTCAGGAGAGATAAGACTGATCCAGAAATTCATCCCAGAAAGATCCTAAACGAACAGAACTTCTACAATATGGCCTAAACAAGAGCCTTAAAATAATCCAAACAAAAAATCCCTTTTAATTGTTATTTGGTAGGACATTCTCTAATTCATCAGGAGGAGTTAATCACCATTAGCAGTCACTGCCAACTATTTCAGCTGAAGAATAAAAGTCTCATCTGCCAAGACACAAAACTGAAGAACCAAAGCTGACATCCAAGCCTGGAATAGATGAGATCTGCATTCAGTTTGTGGCACAGCAACAGACTTGAGGGCCCAGATCAAAGAGAGAATCAAGGAGCAGATAAGGGTAGAAGAGGATCTTCAGCTATGATGTACATTAAAATGTTGGTTTAAACCTTTTAAATCAAATCTATACAGACCTTAATGGGAATTTTAGCACTTATAGAAAGTCAGGTGCCATCACAAATCATCACTGCCTTCAGTTCTGTGGGACCTGTTGCCTGTTTGTGAACTGGGACTGACAGATATCAGTTCTTATCACCCTGCTCCTTTCTCCCCAAACTTTGCAGCACAAGCTCTGTTCCTGACCCTCAGAGTACAATGCCTGAGACAAAGGGGCTCTGAACTCGGCTCAGATCATCAGTAACACCCACAAGGTAAGCAGCACTAAGATACCCCCCAAAAGCAGCTTCTAGCAAGTCTGTAGCTGTGCAAGAGAGCCTAAAAACAACCCAAAACCAACCCCCCTTCTGCCAAAATACAGAGAGCTGTTTTGTCACTAATGGACTACTGGTGCTAATGATTCATTTAAACAAAAAAATTGCTTAATGATCTAAAACTGGCTCTTAAAGAAGTGTGTTGGACACCATGCCCTAGGAAACTGCGTTCTCCTTTTCTCTTGCAAGGAGAGGATGTGCTATCAGCAGCCTGACTGCAAACTTTGCTTGAGGGCTGAGCTGCTGCCACGTTCTGTGGATTGCCTTGTGCTTGGAGAAAGGCACAGGCAGAGCTCACAGGGTGTTCCACAGAGGCAGCACCTGCAAGGACTGGCACTCATACCTGAAACATCTCCTGTGGATAGCTAATATTAAGTGTAAAGGACTTGAAACCCTTAGGAGCAGAGACAGGTTGAAGTTCATCTCGCTTTTTAGTACTGCTACAGACCATCTCACTTAAGGTCTCTCTAGGCCTCTGTGCCCATTTAAAAATAGGAATAAAACACCTCCATCCACATAGATTTAGGCCATAAAACCTCTGTGTTACAGATCTGAGTTACTGTGTTCTGTCCAGTGTGAGAAAGATGCTCAGCCCTGCAAATGGAAAGGTGAAATAATAAACTTTTTGAGACATCCATCCCATTCAGAGTTTGCCTAAAAACAGTTTCTGGAAGTGTTGAGCTATTTCACAGAGTCATTAGGGTTGGAAGGGACCTCTGGAGATTATCCAGTCCATCCCTCCTGCCAAGGCAGGGTCACCTAGAGCAGGTGACACAGGAACACATCCAGGTGAGCTTTGAATATCTTTTCAAATTAATCCTGTATATTAGAATGCATCAAAACAGATGAAAGGGAATAAGAGAGTCAGTTTTTCTAGCAGGAAGGCACTGAGTTTCTATGAGGTTGTCAAACACGAATTGCTGCTCCCTGTAATGTAGCACTTATTCCTTGCCCCCTTGATCAAGAGAGGGGACTTTTCATAGGTCCTAATTTCACTTACAAGAACACTTCCACATCCACATACCTTGCACAGGCTACTTTCAGGTAAAAACAGAGTTCAAAATAAATAAACACAAGATTTTTTAAAAAAATTTTTCAAATGAAACAAGGATTGTTTAAAGTTTGTCTGTTTTTCTTAAATCCTATTGTGATTGCTGCACTCATTCTGAGAACCTCAGTGCTGGGATGTCTAATGCATGTCAAAGTGTTCCCCTGGTTACAGCACCCACTGAGCACAGGGACATGGGGTGGCTCTGGGCTTTAGGGTCTGACCACATCCCCCATGCCTGCTGCTGAGCAAGAACTCACAAACTGCACAGGCAGCTTGACTTTCCTGCAGCTTGACTGGACTGGATGTGGCTGGCAGTGGGAATTCAGCAGAACCCTCAGCCCAAACACTCTGGGGCAGCTCCTCCAGAGCCTGGGGAAATCCTGCATGGTGAGCTCAGCTCCCCTGAGCTCCTGGCACCTGAACAAGCTGGGTTTAAACACTGAGCTGGGAGCACATGCTGTAATGTGGTCACAACAGCAGGAGGGCTGTGCTCACACTGAGGACCTCCCATCTCAAAGACCAGCGGGGACATGAACCCCTATCCAAGAGTTTCAGAGCCCTGGTTTATGCCAGGGTGAAGGAAACAGAAATTCAGAGCACTTTATGCTGACTCCAGCACAGTGTGAAGAGCCTGAACTTCAAAAGCTGCTCACAGACTATGAATATGAATAGGCAAGGACTGTTCCTGCTCAACACACTTATTTGCTACCTGCTGAAGTTAAAATGCATTGCCATGGACCCTCTCCCTGGCAGCCCCAATGCTCTCCATTGCTTTACCAAACAGATAGAAAGCAGCTCTGTAAAGCTATCTGTAAAGTTTTCCAATACTTCAGCTACAGGGTCTGCAACCCAGATGGGTTGCTGCTATTCTCAGTGAAATATACTATTAATTAACTGCTGACAGCACAAACCAGCTTTAAACTGCACAACTGGAGGAGGGTGGGGGAGACAACAAATGAATGTGATCTTCAGGGGACAAGATAGAAAGGTAACAGATGTTGGTGTGCCATGACCTTGGTCTCATCACTGTTCCTGTAGGACTAATATAAATAAAATTTAACAACCAAAGAAGAAAGTGAGAGGGATTCATCTGTAACAGCTCCCAGCTATGCTCTGGCACTGTGGCAGATGATAAAAGCAAGGGTTGGGTCCTCAGTGTGAGCACAGTGGAGCTGCACTGAGTGCCAGGTGAGGATCTCTGAGCTCACATGGACATGACCCAGCAGCAGAGCTCTGGCAGGGGCACACGTGAGGAAAAGATCTGTCATTCCATCTCTTCACTGGTGATGGAGACCACACACACAGGAGAAATGAGAACACAGAGTGCCCTGAAGTCATTAGCAGCCCTTAACCCCTGGACAGCACAGGGTGCTGACACAGGCACCCCCTCAACTCTGGCATCCTCATGGACAAGGGAAGTGTCCTGTGCCTCCCTCTGACAAGTCAGATACAAATACCACCTCATCTCTATCTTTCTGAAGTTCATGAAACAAAAACTAGAGTTAAAACCAAACAAGCAGCACAGATGACTGCTCAGACTGCAACTGAAGCAGTGAACATCTCATACACAAACCAAAGTCTAAAGTGCCTACTTGTGCTTTGGACAGGAATCATGACATGAATCCACAAATTTCCTCAGGTAAAACCACTTGGGACTACCACAACCACAAGAAAAGCTGGGAAAAGTGGCTGAAGAATGAGAGAAGAGGCTAAGCACCAGCAACAGAGGTCTGGGATCAGGGAAGGTAGATATGGGAAGCACTAAAATGCCATTGAGTTGGCAAGAATTGTTGTGCTTGTCTGCCAATCCTGGCTGATTTATGACTGCTAAGAAACACAGGCTCATCTCTGGGTGCCCAGCACACCACCAAGGTGAGGCCTTCAAGGAGATCTTCTAAAAGTAGCCATGATCAGACCTGTAAGACTGAGAATAAACAGTAGATCAGTGTACTGCTATTGCTCTTTGTCCTGGCCTCACAAATTCCCTTTCATGGGGCTAATCAGACAGAACAAGCACTCCTGGAGCAAGATGCCACAGCTGAGGAGTCAGGCAGATTATCAGGCACAAATTGTGCCAGCTGGTATCAGGATGAGCTGATGGCTTCATGTTATTCACATCTGGCTTTTGTGGCATGACTTGTGCTGGGAAAGGAAGGGGCTGAAGGGTTTTTCACACTGCAGAGCCCTCAGCAAGAGGAAAACTAAGTCCTTTGTGATGCTGAATCTGTTCTTCTAGTCTTCAGCCTTCTTGCTGACATCCAAACCTCCAAAGTTACATGCAGGATGAGATTGTGCCAGTGATCTCAATCTGAATGCTACCACATGGGTTAATTGTTTTGCTGTCTCCCATGCTGAAAGTGGTTTAAATTTCCCACAAGTTCAGCAGTCCAATTTAAGGAAACAACTGTCCCAAACTTCAGACATTAATCTTGGGTGCAATTCTAGTACAATCAATGAGCCACAAGGTGGAAAAAAGGCAAATTGTTTTATCTCAGACAAGACTAAGGTTACATGGGCTGCAGAGAGAAAAACTGCTTATTTCTTACAAGTCAAAAATGAAATTCCACATTTGACAAAGAACAAAAACACCTAATCAAGTGCAAAAGCCACAATTTAAAACTTATGCATCAAGATCTCTATTTCACATAGATCAAGGAAACAGTAATGTTTATGTGCTATCAATAAAACTTCCAGAATCTCTTTCTTGCCCCAAGTCATGGTCAAACTGAGCTTGTCACGGATGTAATCCAAAGGTAAGGCTTTCTGTACGTGTGGATTTAGACACTGAGGTTTTCAGTGTCTAAATGACACTGCATGTATGACCTCAAGAAGGATAAATAGCTTAAAGTCATGGACTCTGTGTATGGATAGCAATGACTAAGGTCTGGACTCATATATATATATATTTATATGCATATATGTGTATATATATATATATATATGTATGTATATGTGTGTGCATATACACACACACACACATCATATATATATGTTGTACTCAAAGACTGGACAGTTTGCCTCCTGACCTGGAAGTAAAACACATCTCTAGGAACTAGAAGGATGAAGCCCAGATTTGCAAGGGTATTTAAAGGACTTGAATGTACAGGTAAATGCTGAATGGATTTAACAAAAGCTACCTGAACCTGCTAATATTTACCTCACTGAAAAAACAGCCTCCTTTGTTAAACTGTGCAAATCCCTGGTAGGAATTTACCCACATTTAGCTGCTGCAATGACTTTATGAATCTGTTTCCTTATCTTCTCCCATTACCTGTGTTGGCTCAAAGACATCAGCTAACTAATGGGACAAATCTGAGTAAAACACCACTCAAAGTATAAATAGAGAGAACAACTTGCTAATGGATGAAGGAGATTATCTGAAGAAAACCAAACGATTAGTGCAGACTGAATGAGCATGTAATGAACAAATGGTTAGAAACATCATCAGCACAAGGACAGAGGAGCAGGTAACCGTTTTATTACAGAAAAAGGCAAGATAGAAAACTGCCAAAGCTAATTGTGTGTCGTGTGGCCTCTTCACACATTCCTACCATGGAATGATAAAGTTCCTACTCACACTCTGCCTTCTCCATCCTCTTCATAACACTGATATTAAACTTACCACTGGTTCCCACACATTTTTAAGAGTGACCTTTCCCCCCCCAAACCTGCTTTAATGCAATTTCCCTTCAACATCCTGACATGGCAGAGCTGATCATGATTCTGTGCTGCTCATCTGCTCTAAAAACAGTTCTAATGTTCATCTCCCACTCAGTTTTCAGGTTGAGGTATCAGCAGTGTGACAGCCTTGACTGATCTCATGTGGGATTCCCACCTGCAGACACTCAGTTCCTCTGTTAGGGATCCCCATTCATCCTAAGGAAAGCAGGTAAGAAACCAGAATACAACTCTACCTTAAAAACTGAATTTTCAGAGCCCAGTGACCTCATAAGACAGAAGCATGTCAAGGAAAGGTTAGGGGTAACTAGAAAATTAAATCATGCTTAGGGCTTCTGAGCATTTGTATTATTTTGGCTTCTCTACTTTGCATATGCTTCCTTACTGGAAAGAGAGACCTTAAAAAAAAAAAGGGGAAACCCAAACTTTTGCAGACGAAGCAACAGTTGTAAGCCATACAGAAAATCCCTACAATACACCAACAGAAACCCAGCTTTGTGCTCATTATAGGCATGGCATCAGATAGCAATGAAATGTGTGACTGTAGGTGGGCAATCAGGCACTCAGCTCTCTGCATCTTTACTGAAGCCCTAACAAGTTAAAAGAAAAATATTAAGTTCCTACCATCTGGCAAAAGAGAGGCATTGGCAATCATTTCCCCTGATTTGGGCCTCATTCTAACAACAGGCACTAACTGGGATGCACTGGAAGTTCACAGAACACCCAATAAGGCTCCAATTCTTTCTAAATTCAATCTGAAGTTGTCTTGTGCTGGCTCTTTGGCCACCTGTGGGAAATAAGGCAGGGATGTCAGTGCAGCCCTTAGTGAGGAGGTGTCTGTGCCACCACCACCTTCCACTGATGCCTGGAGGAGTTTTGTTGGCAGCCTCAATAACCAGGGCAGGAGCTGACACCAGAGCTGACCCCTCCAGCTCTGAGATGACCCTGTGGAGGCACCACACCAACACATTCATGTCAGGATGACTAGATGTAAATGAATAATAAAGTTACTGGGGGAGAAGTGCTTCAATCAACCTTAAGTACCTAGCAAACAAGGTGGAACAACAATAATGTAGGAGGCCAGATGAAACACAAGTGACTGGGAATGCTTTTCACAACAAAAAGCCTCCTACTGGAGCCTGGACATGCTCTGGGCCAGGTAAAACCCAACAAGAATCAGTGCAGGAACTGTGCTACAGGGGTTTTACAGAGCAAGCTCTGGAGTCTGACCTAACACATTTGCAAACCCATTTGAACAGCCAATGATATTTTGATTTAGCTGATTAATGAAAAAATACAAAAGGTCAAAAAGGGATGGTGGGGAATATTCACAGTGAGCAAAACTGCCACACACCTACTGCCTGCAGCAATTTGGCTACTCATTATTAAAGGGAATAGTGTGAGGAGCTGTTATGTAAAGTGACAAGAAGCAACTCCCATTGAGGGAGAATAAGGATGATGAACATGTTGGAAGATGTTATTCATCCATTCTCATTTGTGCTGTTTCCACTGATCTAGAGGAAGCTCACGCTAAAAATAAAAACCCTCCTCAGAGTTTAACTAGGAATTTATCATCTGGTACCTTCCATGTTTAAAGGAAATGCATCTGCTAAACTTGGAAATTAAATAGAAGGAAAAAATTATGGAGAGGCCAATTTTGCTCATAACTTTTGCTCAATAAGCACAACTCCCCATCAAATAGGTTGGCACAAGGTTTATTTGCCAGCTTCTCCTGTGATGTTGTACAGGGAACAACAGAGCTTTGTCAGCAGAATTTGTTGCTTTTTGGAGCACACAGAGAAAGCCCCAAAATAACCCAAAAAGCAGAAGAGGTACATTAAGCAGTACCTCAGCTTGCAGCAGAATGTTGTCTCAGATTCTCCCTCATACAATTTATTCCCTCACAGAAATTGCAACAAGAGATGGCTATGTACATTAGGCAGCTTGCTCCAAACACTTAAAA
This sequence comes from Eopsaltria australis, assembly GCA_034509425.1. Taxonomy (NCBI): domain Eukaryota; kingdom Metazoa; phylum Chordata; class Aves; order Passeriformes; family Petroicidae; genus Eopsaltria; species Eopsaltria australis. Next base: position 587,618 of record JAVTVJ010001113.1, on the reverse strand, counting down.
ACCCATTCTGAAGAAAAACCAGAATCCTGTAGGTCTATACCTAGTCCTTAAAGACTAGGAACCACACAACTAAATTAGAGAAATCCTCATCTCTTAAATAAACAAAGCTTATTTCCAGCCACACCCACCCTTTCAAATCTCACCAGAGCAACTTCTGGGAATGCATTTTCCCAAGCATGTGGCAGATCAATATTGGGATTGCCCAGGGCAAGCCTAGACTAACACCAGGGCTTGTTCCAAAGGGCATGGCCATGGACCTCAGGTCACCATGGGGAAAAGGAGAGACTTGGCAGGAGGGCACTGGGCATGGCATGAAACAACAACTGCTGAGATCAGAACCTGGGGTCACTGCTCGAGCTGGGAGGCCTTCAAAGGTCTGATTTTGTGGTGCTCTCACTTCTCAGCAAGTGCACAAACCAGCTCATTTCTCCCCCCACTTCCAGAAGGGCTCAGGTCCAGTCATTGAGGTGCATATTCCAACACATTCTGTTCCCTGATATCTTCCAGGTGGGTTTAAATCAAAGGTATCCTATTGGAAGCAAATGGGACACTCAAAATCCTTCATGTTTCCCATAAGAAACACCTCACAGTAATTTTCAATTCATTCTGAAGCACAGCTGAACTTACACAAAGTTTATGAAGAACAGGGTTCCACCTCACACCCTCCTGCCCTTCTAAGTGTTTTAATGGTGATAATTTACCTAAAAATGAAGGCCCAAGCCTGGTCTTGTAACAGGTGTAGGACACTTCCCATACATTTGGGTAGATACTGTCATTATCAGATAAATGCTTAACACTACTACTGATAGATAACATTTTTAAAGGTGTATCAAGAGCAAATCATTCACTGATATTAGCAAACATTCTTTTCTTCCACAAACTAAAGGGAAACCCCTTCAGTGTTTTTTTCTCAGAAGACTAGCCAGTAAAAGCCATGCTATTAAAAACCTCAAAGGAGCATGTTTGAGTCACATCTTGAAAGCCCTCTCAAATACTGAGAGCTTGTTGCTGTATTAAAGGATCCAAAAGGGCTGAAACAGATCTGGGCTTACAGAGACCACCAGACTCAGTGGGATCCTGATGTAGGATGCTCTAATCCTGGGAGAGAGCCAAGCCTGGCAGTCAGATCTTTCAGCCAATAAACTACAACACACCTATTTTATCATTTCAGGACAGAAAATCTTTTTCTCTGACATATCAAAACCCTCAGATTCTCCTGGTGGCATATCAGGCCTTTAACATAAATATCAACAGTGGTAGGGGAATTGATGGCATCAAACCAAGGAAGCACCTTCATCAGAATAAAGATAAAAACAAGAGTGCAGAGCTAGGAGTCAAAAGTGGAGACAGTCACAGTGCCTTCAGCCTTCCTTGATAAACCTGTTATCTCTAAAGCTCTCAGCTTGCAGAGCAGTTTGGGGTTTGCCTGCTGTGCCAACAACTTAGGAGCATCATCTCACTGAGAAATTCACAGCTGCTCCAGATTGCTCCTGTTTGTTAAAGACTCCAGTGTAATGCAGGAACTGATGTGGAATTAATCAAATCACACAAAGGACAAGCCTCTTCACTTACTCTAAATCCACTTTGTGCCCTAGTGTGTGGTTAAGGGATGTCTCTGCAGAGAACCCCCCTGGATTTTGAGGGTTTAGAGTCAAAAGAGTCCAAGGATCACAGCACAATGTGATTTTCAAGCTCCAGGCTCAGGTGCACTTGTTCACCACAAGGCAGCAGTAGGTTCTCAGGTACAGGAGCACAACAGATCCCTGCATGCAGGCAGGAAACTGGAACATTAATGGTAATTTGATAGCTGGTTGTGCTGCAAAAGCTCCTTTGGTGCTCTGACAACACTGATAACACAACAAAACAGAAGTGTTTCCAAAGTTATATTTTGTTATTCCTCCGGGGATGCCAGTCTACCTGAAAATGGTAAACTTCTCTTAGGGAACACATTCCTGATAGCTTAGAACTCCCATAGATCCAAGGAAATTCTTAACATCCTTGAGGTTAATGTCATTTGGTTGCTTTCATATGAAGTACACAATAATTTGATAACAAGTTCCTCACCTGGTGTAAACCACAATAGCTTCTGCATTTATATTTCTTTAGCTTTCACTTCATTTCACATTCTTTGAAATTTGTAAACTATTCTTTCTCTGGTAATTTTAAAGTTACTCCCTCTGCCTTTACCACTCATTTTCAGAAACAGGTTTTATATTTCTTGGTTTTATGCTTGCAGTGTCCCCTTTACTTCAATTTGCCTTGAGACAAACATAACCATGCTGTAACCATGTGTTTGCTTACTGGAGCCACAGTCAATCTTTTTTTAAGGATTGAAAATATCCTTGGCAATATTGTCCTGCCTTCCTAAGAAAAACAGCGTCCTGAAGGGTTTCTAAAGCACGTGCAGCTGCACTAATTCTGGGTGGGAATTTTCCTTAGGGCAGCCTGGCTTCAGTTTTTAAAACTTGTGCTGGGTGCCTCAGAAAATGTCTCCAGTTTCTAGGAGCAAGAAGAAAAAAAATGGAAAGAGGCAAGAATGCAAGCCTACAGAGAGGATGGAGAAGATGAGAGTTCCTAAGAACATGTCCTACTTACTGCATAAATAATTGGCAATAAAAACTTCAGCAAACATAGCCTGCACACATTGCTAATTAGAAGATATTGAAATAAGACTTGAGTGCAAAACTGTTTACTTTAGTCATCCTCTTATTTCTGGAAACATCACAGAGCCAATGTCTGATATCCTTCCTTTCTAATTCCACTGCCTGATAGCAAGGATATGATAAAACAGAAGAATGAAACATTTATAGGTAACAGATACACGACTGAAACGTCCTTACTTGTTTAGATCATTTTTCATGATTAATTCTCATTACTACTTCTTTACATGTGGCATAACAAACAGCAGTTGGAGTATCCTCAGTGCTGTATTTTGCATTATACACATGGAGCCTAAGCCAAAGCTGAACAGATCGAGGCACTTCAGTCTCACTGACCATCATTAAGACACTCTGGGATTAGAAGAAATAAAAAAAGGAAATGCTCAGATATAGAAAAACTCATTGGTATCAAGTCTGACATGTATGTTCAAACCCTTCTGCTGACTTCCAAGTCCCCTAAGCAGCTGGAGGAACATGTGCTACATGCCCTCACCACTCAGCTTCATAAAGGGATTTTATCCTGGACAAACTGTCAGTGATTTTAAACAATTAATTCCTGGCCTGTAACCGGTCCTGGGTACACTGGGGTAATTGGCTTTAGCACCAGGGTGGGTTTATTGCCCTTGAAGGTATATTTTGGAAGCTAAAGATGAGATTTGTTCAAATTGCTACAGAAGTGGTGGTCCAGTTTCTAAATCATTGCCTACAGTTGATCAGGGAAGAGCTTACAGGAGGGGAAAAAAAAAAAAAAGTCAGCTCCACATCTTTCACTAAATCTATTCTTATTTCTGGCTAAAGTCAAAGAGAACTTCCCTCAAGGGATTCACCTGAAAACATCCCTGAGAGATGCTGCAGCACTGCTGCCTCAGTGAGGAGGGGACATGGCTCTGATCTTTGTTGTTATGCCTGGGTATCCTTGCTCAATTTCAGAGCTTATTTGCAAAACAAGGTTCTTTTGCTTCTTTCCTCCCACCTTTTGTATGAGGTACCTAAATTACCTTCTTTATTGAGCAGCCCCTCTGTTCCTGCCCTAATTACAGCCCAGCAGACCCACCTCAGGGGCAGCCTTGGTCTATAAACCACCATGCAGGGAACTGCCACTATGAAAACCAGAATATTTTCATTTCTTGACCCAAGCACTCAAGAACTGTCATTTTACTGTCACATTCACAAGCTCTTTTTTGCATGTAATTCACTTTATAACTATAGCTTCCTGTACAACCAGGATCCTAAAGGACTGAAATAACTTCTCAGCCTACAGTCTATATATAACACTACAAGGAAATGTGATTTTAAATCTCATACACTCTACAGGAACAAGTAGGAGAATTTTTCTCTGTGAAAAGATGCAGTATTTTGTGCCAGGTTGAGTTAGGTGTTCCATGAATAATTCCAGTGGTTACCATACCAAAAGGCAGCAGCTGTAACAGAGCTCCTGTTTTAGTGAGCATCGTTTGACAACCATTTTTTGAGCATGTGAACATGAATTGTCTTCAGTCTCATTTTCAAGTGTAATGAAACACAATGTTAAATTTCTCAGGTTTACACGATTCTGAGAGCAGAGTAGATCTACACCAGCATGCTAAAAGTGAATTTGGAGGTCTCTACCACTCTGCATGGCACACTAAAGGACAGGTTTGGTTAAGCTCAGAATTGCTGTCCTGTGATTTTACCAGTCCATCAGGACTGTGCCCTACTACACAGGGGCAATCTATAAAGCACCTCATTGTCATACTTTTCACATGCATTGCCCAAGCAGTTTCTGAAGGCTGAGTGCTCATGGGAGACAGGCTTAGTGCTGTTCAGGCCCTGGACTCTTCAGTAGCTACAGCCAAATCCCACAAACAACACCCTACTCTTCTCTAGAGAAGGAAAATCAATCAAATTGGAAAATTAATCACTTGCTAACTCAACCCCAATATAGCTTCTAGGAATAACCTGCACTTGGGTGCACTGCCCTTGTTCCTACCTTGCCCCTCCCTCAGCTCAGAGATGGAATCTCTTCCAGCAGTGGAGGACATTCAGCTTTGGAAGGAGAGTTACACCAAAGGATGAGCTGTGCATTACTGGCCTGAGAAGCCACCTTTAGAAAAACCCATCAACCCAGCAGCTGTTACACATCTGATCCTCAGCATGCATCCAACAAGAGCAGCCCAGATTTCCAGCACAAACTTGTCAGTTTTACTTTCATTTAGGAGTTATCATAGCAGCTGTGGATAAATGTGCTTGTACTTGGCAAAGAATGATTAAAACAGGCTTCTTAGGAAGATTTCTATGACAGATAGAAATTTTACCCCTGACAGTGCAATTAAGGCAGAGGGGAACTTCAGAAAACATCTCGTGCTTCGAGTTACAAAACAACATTTAATTTATTAATATTGTAAGAGGAAAAGGAGATTAGTGCAATGAAATTCTGTAGTTATTATACTTATAGTTATTGGGGTAACCCTAACCACTATCCCAAACGTGCAAATTAACTTGTTTCAAGGAGCTTCTGGGTGCTACAGCCCAGAACTGCTCTGGACACTGGCACATCCATATTCTGCCACATCCCATGTCCTGAGATGCTCTGTAAAGAAGCACAGGTTGGATTTTTCCTTCATTTCCACTGGCATGGCTGTGCTGGCACAGCAGGAGCAATCTGCTCTTCCCTGCAGTCTCTCCCAGCAGAGCTGATCCAGCTTCTTGCAAGAGCAGCCAAAACTGCAAACCCCCCCCAGACCCTGGGTTTATCTGCAGCCATCAATGCAGATTTGTGAAGAAACCATGAAGAATGTTCAGGTTTCTCTGCCCTAATGCTCCCAGCAATGTAACAACTGGAAAGAACACGTTTTTAAGTGAGCATTGTATAAACATTATTTTCTGCAGCCGTCTGCATCTTCTCTGCTGTAACCACACATAGCTCAGCATGACTCATGCCCATGACAGAAGCCTGGAATTCCCATGTCCCAAGCTCTAAGCCAAGACAGCAAGTTATCCAGTTTCCAGAGTCTCCTCCTGTTTCCAATCCAGCATTTCCTCTCACCCAAACCTCCCTTTTATACAGTATTTTACATTCTAAGAGTTTCAGAGACAGCCTTGCCCTCCTCTTCTGTTTTTTATGCACAGAGGACAAGTTGTGGCTAGTGTAGATTAAGGACCACACTTCAAAACAACCCAAAGCTACAAGGTCACCACAACTTATTTTGGAAGCACTATAGTTTGGGGGACTTTTTTACACACATACACATAAATAAAACCCCCAATATCTGGACATCCACTGTTCCTGCAGTAAACTCTATGTTATACAAGGAATTGTGCAAGGCAAAGAACACGATCCATCAAGTGTGAGCAATTTAAGAGCATCCTCTCAAAATCTCTGCCCGTGCCTCACAGATATCCCACCTTCTTGTTTTGAGCTGATATTTAGTAACAAGCAGCACTGACCAATTCTGAACTTTAACTGGGAGTGCAATTAGCATAATTAGATGTTAATCTACATATAACAGGGATCTAGGACACCCTCAGCATGCAGCTCCTCTGCCCTCAGAGGATCCATGTTAGGGCTGAATCTAACCTGCAGTGCCTGGTGCTTGTTCCAGCACTCACTGTGCTTCTTCCCTCACAGAGAAAAAGAATTCAGGAGATGAATTACAGATGCAGACAAAATCTTCCAAGCCACATTCAATTTGGTTTCTTTATCATCACTTAGTCCAGATACCACGAGATGTTCAGCTGCACAAAGGCACAGACTCAGATGTCCTATTAATGTTATTATTCTGTGCCTTTGGGAAGGGGGAGGGGAGCTTTCCCTCTCACAAACTGCATATTTTTAACATCTGCTATTTTAATGCAATTTAAAAAAATTATTTCTGAGCTCTGGAGCAAGGAGATTATTGGATGGCAGAGTCCCACAGAGCCTAAATTAGGTGTTTCAGGTCACAGGAATCTCTTATTTCAGCCTTTTTTTAGAGGCACACAATACCTGGGGAGAAAGTTCAGCTTGTTTGCATCTAAGAACACACAGCATAGAAGAATGAGGATTTATTTAAAGCTACATTTTAGACATTTCAAAGAGAAGATATGACTGTTTAAAGATGTTGAACACCAGCTGAATGTGCTCTTAACCTTTTCCTGGCTGTGCAGACAGAAATCTCTGCCAAATGAACCAGAAGAGATTTCCCCTAGGAAAACTCACCTGCCCTACACACGGTGCTGAGGGTGAAATCTGTGCCCCGAGGCTCACCGTGCAAAGGGGCAGTGAGAGATGAGCAAAATCCCTTGCTCGAGGTTACACACGCTGTTTTGGGCTTCTGCACGGGGAAAACCTCTGTCAGAGGCACAACTGAGCGATGGAGATGGGACACTGGCACTCACACCCCGCAGGTGCAGGGTCACCTGCCAGCCAAGCGCATCCTCCTTCCCATCGCACCGCCCCACAGCCAGGGACACGGAATTGGGGGCGATTCAGCTAAAAGAGCCCCATCTCGTGACTCCTGGCAGTATTACACAGCACTTTTACCCAAATAAAAGCTTTGTTTCAGTGTTCGCTCCTTGGAACTAAGCAGTATCTTGTACTGGGAGAGGTTTCCCTTCCCAGTACCTTTTCCACAGGAGAGCACCACAGAAGGTATTCCCACAAAGTCTCAGTTCCCCTTTAGAGCTGAGGGCTCTCCAGAATTCTCAACAGTGTTCACTTTTTGTCCTAGAAACGTGGACTTAATCATGAAACCCGACACAACTGAAGTCAGTGGTTTTGATCCCATGGATTGTTTGTACACTTAATGCAGAAAAGCTGTGTCTGACTTTGTTGGTTCCCACTAACAATCAGTGCAGAATGATGAGGTATCCGTGCTATCTGAATTCTTTCCTCATTACCTCAAACCTCACCAAACATGCTGTGGCAATTTGCACTTGTGACATAATGAGTGTCAATTGCTACAAAGGAAGCACAGACAATCTGAGAACTAAGGGATGTGAGGATTAAAGCAATTCTCACAGACACTCGCTTTTATCTTAACTAGGAGTAGCCTTGCTATTAAATTCCACCAGCGAGCACCACTCAGAAAAACTCAGTTGGTAGCAGTGCCTGATCTCCCACGTTTTCCAGTGCAAAGAAGTATTCAGAGGGTCTGGTTCTCCTTAGGAAAGCCACAGGGCTGCTGTGTCCCTTTTCAAACAGTGACCCCCCACATTCAGCATCAAGGAAAGCTCAAGGCAGCTTTTCCAGCTCACCAATCCATCCCAGTGCTCTTCAGCTTCCCCCCTCAATTTCTGCATGGCTCAAATTTTCTCTCTGATTGTCTTTGCCTTCCTGGCTATCTCAGAAGCACCTCTTTAGCCCAAGGCTGCTGCAGCAATAGCCCATCAGTGATGGGCATCAAGGAAAAATCAAGTCAGCTTTTCCAGCTCACCAACTCATCCCAGTGCTTTTCAGCTTCCCCCCACAATTTTTGCGTGGCCCAAATTTCCTCTCCAATTTTTGCCTTCTTGGCTATCTCAGAAGCACCTCTTTAGCCCCTCCAACCTCAAGGCTGCTGCAGCAACAGCCCATCTGTGATGGGCATCAATGAAAGCTCAAGGCAGCTTTTCCAGCTCACCAACTCATCCCAGTGCTTTTCAACATCCCCACTCAGTTTTTGCACAGCCCAGATTTTCTCTCTGATTGACTTTGCCTTCCTGGCTATCTCAGAAGCACCTCTTTAGCCCAAGGCTGCTGCAGCCAGAGCCCATCAGTGATGGACCAGGACAAAGCAGTGCTGGCTCTGTCTGTGCTGAGCTCTGAGCAGCACCAGGCTCACCCCACAAACCCCACACATCTCCCCAGAAACCCAGAGCCATCTGTGTGTCCTCACCTGCTCATTGATGGCCTCCAAAGGAGCTCACTGAAAGCCTGCTTGGGTGAGTAGAAATTGTTTAGTGTCTTGCAGTGCAGACGTGTTAATCCACAGCAGCATGGGATTAGGGATCAAACACTTGTTCTTGTTTTGCTATGGGAAGCAGGCTGTTTTTAAGGTGCCATTTCCAAATATATTGCAGTTATTGATCTCATCAAAGTAAGAACATTTCCTTAATTTTTCCCCCATCACTTAATTTTTGTTTTGTTGCCCGTTTTATTCTCATTTTGACTTGAGATCAAGAGCTCTTTATGCAGAGATCATTGCTTTCAGTGCATTTATACAGCACTAAGTACAAAAACATTAAACATGTGGGTCTTGAGCACTATCAAATATAAATGCATAATCACGTTCTGCATCTCTGTGCTACAGGGAGCACAGCTGGTATAACATGCAAGAGTCCTGGGGCACGACTCCTTCCATTCTGCTGCACTTCCAGGCAGGGCAGGAAGCCACAGCCTAAAATTCAGATTTTTAGGTACATCATTCCCAAACCTGAAAGTGCACACCTGACATTCTGAGGCATGGGCCAGCCTGGCTCCAACTTTCTGAAATGCTGTAGCTGCAGGAGTAACTGGAGCACATACTGGTCAGATGCAGGCATTGAAGTGGTTATTCCCACACCTTTTTGGTCCCTCAATTCCATCTCAGCTGGATGCACTGCAGTGTAACCACCCTGACACACGAGCAGCTTCAAAGAACTCCTCTGTGATAAACTTGGCTTAGCTCAAGCAGGAGCCCCCAGCTGCAAAGTGAAGCAGGTGCAGTTGATGCCACAACTGAGCAGAGCTAAAAAAGGAGATTATGTGAGTGCATTTGCTCTTGCCTTCATTCCTCTTGCCCTCCAAAATGGGCTAAAGCTTTGCCCTGTCAAAGTTTGTTTGAGAAACAATGTGAGTCCATCTGTTAATCTTGTCCTGCAGCTTCTCCTGCAGCACAGTGGCTTTCCAGGCTAAAGCCAGGGCCTCCAGACCCCTCATGCTGTGTGTCTAGAGGAAGCATTATTAGCCTGAGCTTATGGGTGGGGAACAGACAGATTAAACACTTTGCCTCCAGATTACTCCAAAAGTCCTGAGCAAACCCAGGCCTGAACTCAATTGTCTCCCAGTCTGTCCTTCAGACAGGCTTTTCTTCTCTCCAATAGGATCTGCAGTTATTCCATTGAAAAAAATCATAGAAATTATCTGTTACCATTTCTGCACATACATTTCCACATGAGGTTGACAGAAGGAAGAAAAATAAGACAGTGGGGAGCAAAGTCAGAGGAGGCAGCATATGATAGCTGTCAAAACTGTTCAGGGCTGAGATTCCCAGCTTTTCACACCTAAGGAATTGAGTCAGCTTCCTCCTAATATTTTTTGGGACCACTGACCACTTCCAAGGTCAGCATGTGCCAGACACTAACATTACTTAAAACAGCACAAACAGCTTTTAGCAATCATGAAATTCATCATTCTCCAGGTGCTGATAAGCCTGTTCCTAGTCCTACTCCAAATTTGTTATTAAAAATAACTTACTCTGGAAGGATTTGGAATGTGAATTCCCTTTTCCATTCATTCCCTTCTGTTACTACAGTCAGGGATTTCAGAAGTTGGTTTCAAGCGATATTTACTACTAAAAGCCTGTCAGATGTGCTGACTGGTAAATATTCATTACACTAAAAAATACAAACCCCTCTTTCTGTTGATGCACTGAATTTCTGCTCTCCAGGCAGTCAGCTTCACACCACACAGACAATTCCAAACCTAGGGGAAAATTTGGTTTTGAATTCCAGAACTTCAAATATCAGTAGCAGCAAAGCAAACAAGCACAAAAAATTGGCAACATTCTCAGCCAGTAAATCCAGGATTGCAAGAGGAACCTCAGACTGTGGATGTGCTGAGCCTCAGCTGGGAGAAACCTCTGACACAAATGCCAATCTACAGGAAGCCCTTTCCAGCCTTTTCACCCTGGGAAAAGCAGCCTGTGGGGTAAGGGCTCCCCAGTTCTTCTCCCATTCCCAGGTTTTATAGTTGGTGAAAAAAAAGAGGACAACTCAGCCCTGTGAGATGCTTGGGGCTTGTCTGTGCACACAGCACTCAGGTTTGGAGCTCAGACCACATGGAGGTCTGGTAGGCTTTGAAATGACATAAAAATCTAACTGGTGGCAGTAGAAGATGAAGAACTGAGTCTAGATTACAACACAAACTCACAAAGTTTTCAGTAGTTCGGATGCAGCTCATGCTGTGCAGAACTATTACAAAAACATTCCTCCAAAAGCTCTTCCCAACATCTGCACTTTTTAAAGTCACAATTAAGGGCTGCTGAATGTTCTGTTCCTGCTGTTTTTCCTAAAAATCACGTCTTGGCAGAGAACCCGGTGTTACATCTTTCCTGCTGCAGTGTCCTTCCTATGCCAGCTACAATGCCAAGCATTATTTATAGCCACATAAAGCCACAATGAGCTTATACAAGACTGTCTTAGCAAACCCAAATTAAGAAGGAATTGCAAACAGATCAACTTCTTTGTGTAGTAAATCTGTTATCACAAATCTAGGACCTAGAGAACTGCAAGCCTGCATAACAACAGAGAAGTTCAGCAGCTGAGTCCTGTTGTCCTCACTCAGAATCAGAATTATTTAAGTTGGAAAAATCCTTTAAGGTCACCAAGTCCAACTGTTAAACCAAGCACTACCAAGCCCAAGACACAGACTAAACTTCTTTTTATACAGCTTTTGCAGGTATAAAGCACAGTGGGACTGTACAAGCACCACCAGGCCTGTCTGCTTGTTATAATTTTGCATTCCAGCCTTTCACAAAATTCACCCCAGCCTCCACCAGTGTAACCTCAATTACAATCAGTTATTTCATGGTAACAGCAGCAGTTTGGAGAACTTGAGGAGAACACAGCAAACTGGGAAGAACCCTGAGGGATGGTGATGTGACTCATCCCACTCCTGGGTACTTCAGGATGCCAATTCTGCCTCAAGAACAGCAGTGGCATATAAAGGTATGGGAAGAGTGGGGTCTCTGAAAAAAAGTGGGCACACTATGAGAATGAGACCTGCATCAGACTGCAACATAGTATTTCAAAGGGAACAAGGGAAAACAATTAAAACAATGAGCTTCCTGCAATTACAACATTGTGAGGTCATGTTATGTCTTAGAACAGCTAAGAGCTCTTCCCTGTGATGATCAGGAGGATCATACTACACATATGGAGGCACCAGACTTTTTTAAAGCCTACTCTCAATATACTCTAAAAAACAAAGGTGGAAACTTCATCTTGCAGCAATCATCTTTCAGCCACCATAGTCACCATAGTGACTATTCAAGGAAGGCCCCAAGGAATCCAACATTTTCTTCCCTTAGGGCTGTTGCCAGAGATGCAGTCCTCAACTGCCAGTCTTTTCTTCCCCCAGAAGGGACCCTGTGCTCTGTGTTGTACATCAGGCCTTCCTGTGACCCTGTTTGCTCAACTTTCTTCTGCTTCATCTCAGAAAATTCCTCCAGCATCCATGATTGCTACCCAGGCAGAGTGCTCAGCAACAAAACATCCATAAACCCTCCTCTAATCAGCACGGCCCATGCTGGGACACCCCACGTTCCACAGCTTTTTTTCACACATCTGACCACAAGACATTAAATGAAAAAGTTTGCAGCAAACCTTTGTATGATGTGGGCTTACATCAGGTTCTTAAATCAGTGCAGTGTTGATTACTGCAATTAACTGTCCTAATCATTCCATAATGCCAAAACATCACACCATGGTATTTGCTAAATGGAGAAAAGTATTTTTCAGAAGCACTGAAGTCCCCATCAACGAGTGCTTAAAATCCTTCTGGAAATTGCTTCTTTACTCTATTTTAATCTTTTTATAGAAGTAACACATTTAACTGGTGCTGGGATGCTGAACAAGTAATGAAAAGGTCAATCCTAGCAACTAGAGCTATTTCAGGCTGAGGTATTATACCATACCTATCTATATTAAAAACACTTTAGCGAGGTTGCCAAGCCAGGTGCTCAATGGTTCAGAGATCTGCTGAGCTTTTGTGTTGCTTCCTGAAAAGCCAGGATGATGACACAGTCTAATTACATGATCACATCTTATTTTTCTCCAGAAGTTCCCCATCTTATTCAAGACACAGAAAAAAATGACAATATTACATTTCATCTCCTGTGAGCAGTACTTACCCTTCTGCTCCTCTTTACTGCACACTGCTCAAAGCACACACTAAAGAAAAAATATTTCTTTATGGCTTCTTCCAGTGCTCAGCTCTTGCATCCAAGCACTTCAAACAAATTACTCTCACAATAAAGCAGGGAGATGAGGTGCTTTTACTGTGTATACCAAACAGACTCTGCACCTAAGATAATGCACTCCATACCTTCATCTCAGCCAGCTAACAGCAACTTTCTGAACTCTTGATGTGATATTTGGTTCTTGACAGAACAATTCATAGTCAAAACTGGCTTAAGGGGAAGCCCAGGACTCTGGGCACTGAGCAGAACTGACTGAAAAATAATGGACATGAAAATGCCAGATGGTGCTGCCTCCCTGCCACAGGAACCAAGGGTGCACAGATAGAAGGCAAGGCTCAAACTCCCCTTACGTACAACTCACCTTCTCCCTGCAGTTCTCAGCTTCTCCTGCACTCCCCCTACCTCACACCCACTCAGGCCCAGGGGTGCACAGCCAGTGCAGGGAAGGGGTGAGCTCTCAGCTGGAAATGGCATCCCCTAATCCTACACTCAAGGCTCACTAGGCAACCTTTATCCCACACACCACACCCTGCCCTGTCCTCTGAGACCTCACCATTTCACCTGCTTTTGTGTGGTTTCATATTCCTGCCTGTTTTAAAGGTAACTCCTCTTCCATGCCCAACTCTTGAGAGTCTTCACTCCTAGTTTTCTTTTCCCATCTCTCCATTTAGCTTTTATCCTTTCTGCAGGCCAGCTCACAGTTGTTCTCTTGTTCCTGGGTGTCATGTGGCCACAGAAAAGGATGTGGAAAAGCACATTTGTGGGGAAATGGCTGCATTCCCTAGGAGCCAAGCTCAGGCATTGTCAGGATGAGCTGGGAGGCAGCTGCTAAGCCAAATCATTTCAGTCTGCAAGACTAGAAAGATTGTTAAAACCTCTCACTTGGTCAGGTTGGGATGGCTCTTCCCCACAGAAGCAGAGGCCATCCCATTAAACCAAAACATTCTGTCCTGGAAAGCTTAGTCCACAGCCCAGCAGTCTTAAACCTTCATATAGAAAAGTTTCTAAAATAAACAGTATATAGATACAGGTGCCACTGTTGCTGAATCTTCCCAAAAACATCTGGCTGGGTGCAGATATGCAACCTGGAGAGTTTCAGTCCATGGTACTTACAGCCAGATGAGGTTTAGAAGAAGGGGCAAGAGACCACTTTACCTGAAGTGCAGCTCCATCTCTGACTGTGCAGATGATCTTTTTAAGCCCCTGCAGCACAAACAAGTGGGAGCTGTGCTTCCCAGCAGGCCCAGGCTGCCTGCCAGGGCATCCCCCGGGCCCAAACTGTCACCTGGCTGCAGCTGGGCTCTGCACACACAGATGTTCCAGTTGCTATGGGAACAGAGGAGGTGGCAGCACTGAGGTGCAAGAGGGGCTGAAGGGGAGGCAGATGAACTCAAGTGAACATCTGCACACAGGCTGTGAGCAGCTAAAGGACACCAACACATCGGGTTGCATTTGTCCATCACACATCTAAAAAATGCACTTGTAAACTTTTGAGTTTGAACTCAACACTTTTGATGTTCCCACCACTTCTTTAATACCCTGTGTTGATATTGCCATTCCATAATAAAAGAGGCAAAAAAGTGCCACAAAAGTGCCTCTGCTCCCTTCCCGTGGGCACATCAGTCAGCACAGCAAGCTCTGCAGCTTTCCCAGCAACTAAAAGTAGCAACATTGGAGCAAAAGTATTGAGTGTCACTGGTGATGATGAGGAAACTTTGTCACAAAAGAACAGATACCATCTGACACATGGAACAGCAGCAGTAATTTGGAAATTAGAGACCCAGGCATATGCTTTCTAAAATTATCCACGAAACTAAAACCAAGGGCAACATACTTAAAATACTCTTACAGCAAGGCTGCATGCACACTGCAGGCCTGCCTTCTGAACTGGGCTGGACCTGGAATCTGCCTTTGGATGAGCACAGATTTCAGCATCAGCCTGTCCATCCCCACCTCGAATGCCTGTGTCTCCAGTGCTACGTGTGTGACATCGCTGCTGGACACACTCAGACATACCTTGGGTAGCTCTTGTTTGCCACATTGGTCAAAGTATTCCACATTTATTTTAGTGCTGCCTAATTGACTCTCCTCCCCCTAGGATAGCAATAAGCACAGCCAGAACGTTTATTTGTTTGATGCAATGTGATTTTCAACCAACTGCAGGAAAATTGGCTTCTCAGTCAGGCTCTCAAGGACAAAAGTGAGAGTGCAGACAATATTTATCTGAAAATAGCCCCAGCTGCCCCTCACCATGACCCTGCCTTAGGCAGCTGTCCCTGGCTTGTGGCTGCCCAGTAACTCACCCTGCACTAACAGGGGGAAGAGCCCTCCTGGCACACAGCAGCTCTGGGTCAGTGTAAATCACACACAGACAAGGCAAAACCTGGCCACTGGTCAACCAGGACAGGGCTCAGGGATGCTGATTTGGCTCAGTCACAGCTTCCCCTGGGGAGCTGGCAATAAAGAGAACAGTCTCAAGTGCCCATGAAGCATTGGGAGAAACATCAACCACCAGGCTTTGCAAGTCTTTCTGTTTACCAGCCATTCCCCACTGTCAAAACCTCCAGTTCCAACCAATCTCTTGGTGTCAAAACAAGAGACTTTGACACCAAACCATGCAGCAGAAGTGCTCTTGCTCTACAGTTTGCATCACCTCCACCCCCAGTGACCCAACCACTGAAATCAGTGACCCTCTCTCCTCCCAGGGCTGTGCTGTTCTGGACAGCACAGCAGCAGTGCCACAGCACACCCCACAAGGAAATGAAGTTTTTGCTGTACACAAAACAGGCACACAGAGGAAGCCTCTAGTGGGAATGCAGCCCCAGGAACAGCCCAGAGCAGTTCTGATGTTTCTCAATGATACTGTCATGGTTTGACCCACGTGCCATCCCACCTGCACCTGTGCATAAAGGGGGAACACGGATTCAGCATTACTGGCAAAAAACAAGCACTTGAGAAAGGATTCTGATAGTGAAAGGAAGGATTTAATGGGGCATTTCATATGGAAAAAAAGTGAGAATAGGAACAGTGACACTTGCAGAGGGAAAAGATTAATATGGCCATTAAGGTGGCATTATTAGCCCAGCAGAGGGAAGAGTAATAAGCAAGTAGGCTGGAAGAAAACATGTGGGAGTTACATAGGTAGTCTGGATAACCAGACAACATATGGGCACTTTGACAATGAGCCTCTCATGAAGTCAATGAGGAACGAATTCTGCCACAAAACCTGAAAGCACAGGAAGTTTATTTAAAAGGACAGACAAACCCCAATGAGTTATACATGTTCTTCAAAAACTAACATGCAGAAGGGCACAACATGACTGCATGCTAAGGCTGCAGCCAGCTGCACTGGCACTGGAGCAGCAACCCTTGCAGTTCAGGTTGCATCTGTTTGGATTTGCTGCCCTTGTGCTCGGCTGTTCACCTGCAAGAAACTGCCGAGCTCTCTCCTCACCACACCAGGCTCTGCTGGAGCAGGAAGGTTAAGGGGTGAGTAATGAACTCATCCTAAACCCATGCCCTCTAAAACAGCAACAGGGCCGAGGAGGTGAGGTGATCCTGGATAACCTGGGAACACAAACAGGAAAGGCACTCCCACCCATTCACCTTCCTCCCAGCTACTCAGCATAAACCCATCATCACCCTGAAGTGGCAGCTTGCACAAGGCAACCACTCGGAGTATTTCAGGTGAAAACCTGCCCAGAAGTGAGGACAAAGCTCACTCAGCACAGCAGACCCAGCTAAAGCTGAGCACCTTCAGCAGCTGAGGGGCTGGGCAGCAAAATCGAGGAGAGCCCTTCCACTTATGAGCAAGGCTGCTTCTTTCAGGGTGTCACCCCAGGGGTGACTGTCCCCTCTGCAGCAGCATGACCATCCTTACCCTTGCCTAACATCTGCAGTAAGGAAAACAACCAGATGAATGAAAGATTCTTAATTTTGGCACTCTAAGCAGGGAGTGCAAAGCCTTTGCTGAACACAGATCTCCTTTTCAGTCTTGTATCCATCGACATGAAATGCCACAGTTCTTCCCTGACTATTGGTTTTACACTCAGTCAAGACCCCCCCGAGCCTGCAAGTAGCACACACTTGCACCTCCTGCAGTGCTTTAACACTGCAGATGCAGATGAAGACTGGAGCCAGAGTCAGGATTAGCATTTGATGCCTTCAGGATCTTGTGGCCAATAAAAGCCAGGAAAATATTATGAAAGAAACCAGGGGTTGTTGCAGAAAATTGAGAGAGGTGACAGGGAACAAAAATTCTTCTCAAACTCTTCAGCAAAAGCTGAGGTTTGGGCTTGACAAGATGATCTCAGGTCTCATGGAGACTTTCAAAAGTTGGGCCAAGGTCAGGCACAATACAAAAGAAAACAAGTAAATATTCATGCCTGGCTTTATGCCTCTTTATAAAAATTCAGTCCAGCTTCAGTCCTAATTTTCTTATCATTTCTTAGCGTTGTTGTCACCCTGAATGAACTATGTGCTATTGATGTATGTGCCCAGTGTAAAGATTAATTGAAGAACCACAATTCAGGAGGGGTAACAATTCCCTTCTGCAGGTGCTCTGCAGTATTTCATACAACCTGTGGCCAGGAATATTTTATTAGTTCCATGCAAGAGGACTCATGGCAAGTGCTGTTGCTCAGCTGAAGCTGCTGCACAAACTGCAGGTCACAGCAGAGGCTGGGAAGGGGACAAGACAGGGAAGCTGTCAGGGAGTACCTGTTAGTCTAAGGACAGAAAACAGAGACAGCTTTAATAGACCAGGATGGAAGGGCAAGTGCACAATCCTCTGGTTTAGACTGGAAAGGATGCTCACAGCAAGGGGTTGGGGCAATGGTACTAATGCTTTTGGCTCCCAAGCTAGCAAAAATAGAGTTTGTGGGGTGGAATTTTCCTTTCAGTTGCTTGGTACTTTCAAGGATAAGAATTAAGTCTGATATGTGCTCTTAGTTTTGGGAATAATTATCCAACAGCTTGAAACTCCTTCACCTAATTTGTACAAGAACAAAATGAAGACTATGAAAATAATCCCACTGGTACAAAAAACCTTCACAGAAATGCATTAATAGATATTGTGCCCTTACTTGAAGCAGTCAAAAACACAACAAGAGTTACTGTGAGGACAGGAGGGTGAAACTTGGCAGGCACAGAAAGCTCCTGCCTGGCCAGGGGCTGATCTCAGCCCAGTTTCAGGTACTCAAAGAAGGTTTCTCCCAGCTCCAGGTGCTCAAAGAGGGTTTCTCCCAGTACCTGTACTCACATTTCCCGACCTGCTCAAGAACAGAGAGCAAAAGTATATTTTTCAAGCCGCCCTTCATCAGCCTCTGCTGGGCTGCTCCCCAGACTTGGTTTAATTTGGTGGAAGTTTTATTCAGGCAGTGACCTTGTCCATCCCCAAAGGAATGACTAACCACTTTCCGGAATACTCAGACCCATCTCTGATACCTGTCTGAAAGGTGCTATCCAGGAAGCAAAACAAGCAGCTAAGACTCAGCGTGTACCCAAAGTCACGAAGAGGGTAATGGTTAGAACAGGATTTCAAACTAAATATTTAGAAATAGAAAAAAAAACACTTACAAAAGGAAATTTTGACAGTTGGCAATCAGTTTTACAATTTTAAAGTTCTGAATTAGAGTTTTTACATAAACATATTTTTACATCAGCTCTTAAAAATCAGATCTCAGCCCTTCAGCTGAGTCAGAGCTCTGCTCATGGTGCAGGAACTTTACAGGTCTCACCAAGACAGTCTTTTTTGTAATTTAATATAAATGCCAATTTCAGCATGCAAATTAACTGTGAGGCCAAGTCTTTGAAGAGCTGGCTAGCCTCAATTCCCAGTGAAGTCAAGAGAGTCAAAGAATCCATAAAGGCAGAGGATCAGAGTAAATTAGAAAATGGATGAGTACCATGTTATGAAACCCTGATACATTCAGTTAGTTAATGCTTCTGAAGAGTGAAAGTGTAGCCAATAATAGGAGCTAATAGTTCATTCCAAGGAATTAGAGGAAACTAGGGGCAGTCAAATTCTGTATTTCAGCCTAAATATTATTAATGTGTTTCTGCATAGGTGGGGGAAAAAGTCAGCTGTAAGTATTCTCTAGGTACAATAATTAAGGCTCCACTGTGACATGTCTCTGTAGGCATTTATTTTCCATTAATAGAGGATCAGAATTACAGTTTAATTATTCATAGGCTTCTAAAGAGATACTCTATTTTATTCAAGAAGTCATTGACTGGATTACAGGAAAAGTCCACCAAGCTCCCATGCACTTTAATAAGGCAAAGCAAAAGACAAAGGGGAGCCTCAGGATAAGGAGGGAGGCAGGAGGGCACTGCCACTGGCAGGGATGTCACCCCAGCAGCCTCTGGGGACACATCCTGGGTCACCTTTCTCTGCCCCAGGGCATTCCTGCACTTCTTGGCTCTGTCCAGGGAGGAGGATTCACCTGCACAGCACCTCTCATGCACAGCTCTGTCCCAGCCTGGCATTCCCACAGGGGTTTATGCCCACAGGTCCCCTCAGCAGGCAGAGTTCAGCTCCTGATTTCTTTGCATTCCTTTTAAAGTCTCAGGCTTGGATCATTCCTTTATATACAAGCACCTATTCCCCCAAAATCCACGCCAACAAACACTCATCTCCAAAATCCACATAAACACCTCTCTCCAAAATCCGCATGAACAAGATTCTCCAAACTCCAGGTATTGCAGCTTTACCATAATTCATAAGCACAAACACTGGACCCAGGCAGAGTCACTGTGCACAAAAAGCCACCATCCCAGGGCAGGTTTTTCCACCAGGAGGGGTGGCTGCCCCTGCAGTGACAGAGCAGGACACTGCCGCTGTCACTGATGTCTGGTGCCCTCTCCTGGCACCAACAGCCACACGACCGGGTAAATCCTGCCTAGATCGTGACACTCAGGATACTTCAGAACCTATTTTCAGGGCTGTGTGGAAATGAGTTAAATCGTGCTCTTGAAAATGTAATTTTACAGCAGATGAGCACAAGGTACTGACAGAATAAGTGGTTTTTTTTTCTCGGTAGAGATTTCCTTCGATTAACATATTTTTGGGGAAACAAGCTTCCTGCTTCCCAGAGGAACAGACAGTTTAATCTGGATTACAAACTTCCTAACCTTATAAAAAGGAAATCAAAACACTTTTGTGAAACGCTTCTAAAATAATTGAAGGGCTTTTTACTAATCAGAACTTCTCCTCAACCAACAAATAATGCAAATAAAGTCTCCAACATCCAGGAATTTTTCTCTGAATTTATCTAAAAGAGAGCTGAACAATTTATCCTGGAATTAGGAGTTAACCCCCTGGATTAGCAAACAATTACTAGGACACATAGCTGCAAGCAATAGATTTAAAAACATAGATAATGTAATGTTCCCCCAGAGAGAATCATTCTCTGGCTGAAAGCCTGTACAGAAATTTATCATAAAGAGCACTGCAGTTTCACTGTATATTTGTGCAAAATCCTGGTCAGGGCAGCACAGGAGCAGCTCCCAGAGCCAGAATTTCAGAGTTTGCACCAAACTGCATTACCTCCTGTCTATAAATAGAAGTCTTTGACACACAAACACGGATCTCCAATTCTATACTTTTAAACTAGCAGGATTTTAGAACTGGCCTACTTAGAAGTCCCTTCAGTATTAATTACATGAGCGTTAATTACCATTAGCTCCCCAACTGCACATTTTCTCTCTTGTATCCACAACTAACACAAGCAATCATAAGCAAAACTTCAAGCCAGAATTTTCAAGAGAGCTCTCATGTAGCTGTTGAGGAAAGGACTCTTATTCCAGATAACTAGCACAAGTCTTCAAATGTGCTCCTGAATAAAAAGTCCTGAGGAGGCATCCAGAATTTAGGGTTAGCAAGGAACCCACAATGAACTGAGCTTGCTGTCACAATCAAATCTCCTCTGAGGTGCTGACAATAATATGAAAATTATGAAAATACACAAACTGCAGCTCCAGGTTACACAGAGCTATTTGGAAGCTGCAAAGCAAGTTTTGAAAGAGATGTTTTTGCTCCATAACTTAACCCGCTCCCAGTCAAACTTAGAGACAAACACTGCAATGCATGTTTATGCCCAGTGTTTATCTGTACCTCCTCCTCCAAAGCTCTGTGGGAGCACACAAGACAGAATCCTCTGTGCCCAAAGCTGCTGCTCACATTTTCCCAAGCTGGACTGGGATACCACCATAATCCAAGGAAACCTCAGGGAGCCTCTGGGCAAGTACTGCACAAACAGCGCACACAGGAGCTTCAAACATCACAGCCACCTCATCACAAACTCACTCAATTGCTTTAGCAGCATTTCTCTTTCCAAACCCACCTTGCTCTCAGGCCCAGCCATGACAACCTTGGCCCCCAAGACCACCCTGCCCTGCCAGTGAGCTCCAGGGAAACCAGCCCTGCTCCCAAGGAGTCTGTGCCAGAGGTGAGGGAAGGAATGATGCAATGGGGAACTGCACACACAACAAGCTTTTGGGGAGTTTGCCATTTCTAACTTGTGTTTTATGTTCCAGGCTCAGCCCTCGGTGCTTTTTGCATTAACCAGCCCCTTGCCAGGTCCTTTTTTCTTTCCTGAGAGCAGTGTGCTTTATCAGCTCTCCAGCTGAACAGGCTGGAATGGCACAGGGACGAAGACAGTCCCCAGTCCCACATCCCTCCTGCACCTTCCCTCAGGTCAGAACAGCTGCCTTGCCTCACATCCCACTTTCCCTGATGTGAAAAGTACATTTTATGGTGCTGGCTTTTGCAAATGTGCTGTGTATTGTAATGTTGGTTTTGTGGGAGTGGTTTTGTTGCTATGAGGGGACTGGGTGTTGACTTTCACTGGGATTTAGAGCTATTTTTTAACATGAATTTTGTATTGAGATAGGATGTTTTAATTGGATTACATCTAACTGATGAGGGAATTGAAGCCTTTTGAATATATCAAACTTTGAGGTAGAAAACTGCACACGCTCTAAAAACCCATGAGGGGCCATGTTAAAGGAGGCTCTAATATTTAATATATTTTTCTATATGTATATATATTTTAATATATTTCATATTTATAAACAATGTTTTATAAATATGTAATTGGCTGATGCAATACCAGGGGTATAAAAGGCAGAGCATTTTGTGAGCGAGCCCCTGGCATTTGGCCACTCTCTCAGCACTGTCCCATTTTGCTTTACAAATGTTTGTTGTTCTCAAATGTTTATAACTCATTCCCACTCGGGGTCTGAGTCATTGACAACACCTGAGCAATGCCAGTTTGGGAATGCAGAGGGCTACAAAGCAGCAGCAGGGCTGGGTGGGAGCAGGGGCCTCACTGCCTGGCTGATCCCCAAACACAGAGGTTAAAAAAGCATCTTCCAATTCCCATCCCTCTAGGTCAGAATAGAGGTGATAACACCAAAAAATGAATAAAGGCTCAGTGCATTCCAGCACAGAGCTCAGCCTGGGCAGCTCTCTCCAAGCCCAAAGCCTGAGAAGGACCAAGGGACAACAGGAACACAACAGCCCCTGACTCCTTCCAGCACAGTCAGATGCTCCTCAAGGAGGAATTACTGTCAAACCAGGACTTGAGAAAACTTAAACATTTGAAAAGTCTTCAAGTAACATCCAGCTGAAATCAGCTGGCCTTTAGTCTGGCCCTCCCTCCCTCCCCTCAACACACCATACCATTCTCAAAGAGAAACCAAGGGAAAAATACAAATGAAAAACCAGAAAAGCCACACTTTGTGATGGAAAGGGCAAACAGAGCACCCTGGCTGAGGGGTGAGGAGCAGGGCTGTGGCCATCCCTGGCCAGGGGGTGCCATCTCAAGAGACCCCAGCAAGGGAGATTTGCTCCCTCTCACAGCCCAGCCCTCACCTGTGCTTCAGGACCACCCGCCTGGATCAGCACAGCCCGAGATACTTATTAGAAAATAGCCATTAAACACAGGAAAGCTGCACCTCGAGGAAGGGTTAAAATATTGGAAGGAGAAGGCCTGCCAAATTCTAGGAGCACAAAATGCCAGACCTCCCATATTTTTATTGCAGGCTTCTGCAGTAAGAATCACTCCATTAGTCCCCACCAAAAAATGTTTGTCTCCATGCTTAGGTCCCTCAGCTTAACAACTTCTAAGGGAGCCCTTTCACACCCTGGAAATCGAGCCAGGCTGCAATGCAAGTAGGTGGTACATGAGGTTTATATTAACTCTCATATGTCTAAACAAAAAGGTGTCAAGCATTGAAAGTCATCAACTGCAAAAATTCCTACAGTTTAATTGCAAACACACCCCTTGTCTTTCATTAGAGATGCTTAAATCAATAGTGCCTTTGCCCAGACCCAGATGGAGTCTTTTAGAGTTACTGACCCTCCCAAAAAGCAGCCCTGGGTGTTCACAAGGTGCAGCCCACAGCTACACAGATGTCTGCCTTTACATTTGAGTGCCCACTGGACCAACAGGACTTAGCTCTGTAAGGAGCAGTAAACGTGTGTGCACTTTCCCCCCTCAGACCTACAAAATACACTGAAATAATTTCAGGACACAGTTCACAATGAACAGAACTTCTGCACAAAAGTGTTTTTCTCCAAAAAGGTCTAGTGCCCAGTTAAAGTCTCTGCACTCTTCTCTTCTCCATCTGCAAATTTTCCTTTACCATTCTATTTTGCCTCTAATTGAAGTTAAATGGCCTTAAAATGACTACTTTGTCCATCTCTTAGAGGAAATAAATTCCCACAATCAAAAGCTTAACTTCAATAATTTAACCACGGAACTTTAAATTGAAAATGTCAGTCAGTTAACTCTGGGGAAGAGCCTGCTATGACCACCAGGCTAAAACCCCACGTTCCCCCAGGATTGCAGGCTTATGTGCACACTTATGCTCAGTGCCCAAATTTCAGGCTCTGCTTCTAACCTTCCCTGGCTCCAGCTCCTCTCAGGCAGCTTCCTCCAGCAGGAACTGAAGCCAGCTACCCTGAAAGTATTGAAGGGAACCACCTTTTTAGGTTAAACATACAGCAATTAATGAATAGTCTCACTGGTTTCTCAGTAAATCCCTCCTGCAAAGCAGAAGCAGAAGTTCCCACAAATAGCAGCAACATTCTTTATCTTCTTTTTTGTTTGGACGGTTTTTTAAAACAAAAGATTCAACAGAAAACTGAAACACCCAGAAACATTCCTTTCTTCAAGCACTCCCACACAACAGAGATTCCTCCTTTTTCATTCCACTGGAAGAATTTTCACTCCACTAAAGCCAGCATATGGAAGATACCTGTTTATATCGCAGATAGCCAGGGATCAAAGCCCTAAAACAGGAAGAGTTTAAACTTCTGGCCCTCCAGGGATCAAAGGCTTTCTCCACCAGGAAACCCCTCCTCAGTACTCACCCAGCACAGCAAGAACCCCAGGAGCAGAGAGCAGGAGCAGGGACAAACCCCTTTGTCCTATCCTTGGTTTTAAGGGTTTGTGCTCCCAGCAGCCCTAGGGAGGCCATCAGTGGGAACGGACACACCTTAATTACTTAATTAACGGACACACCTTAATTACTTAATTATTGGACACACCTGAAGCCACAGCTGCCCCTAGTCAGTGTGTTAATGAGGATGTAACGGCTGACAAACAAAGACATTAACGGTCCCAAGGCAAGGACCGGGATGGGGGTTCAGAGCTTTGAGCAGACCCATGGCTCAGCATAACCCGGGGGTGACAGCCTCCGTTCTCAGCCTGCTCTGGGGGGGAGCAGGCAAGGCAAAATACACCAAAATAACCTCAACTGTCAGTTGTATGGTGCTGTGGAGGAGCAGGGGGTGTCAGTGTCCTGGCACCCCAGGGCAGTGGGGCTGGACAGAGCCCACAGCTCTGTGCTTCTGACCCACTCTGGTGGTGCCCAGCCGCGTGTGCTGCAAGGCTCACTCCAGTGCCACAGGCAGACCTGCAGGGATGTGCCAGGGGGGCTGTTCTGCTCAGAGCAGCAAAGGGCTGCCCTTGGGGCATATCCAGCTCCAGTTGGGGGGCCAGGGAGCATGAAACTTCCCAGAGAGCAGCTCTGGAGGTCACAAGCAGAGCTGATATGTAGCCAGGGTCCTCCCAGACTGGTTTCTTTCTCCTGTTCAAAATCAGCATCCCTCAATGGGGCTGTTCTCGTGGCAGAGGGCTATTTATTTTCATGCTCACCATCTCATGGTTGCTTGTCCTCCTTGCCCTTTACTCCCAGCCACAATTATCTCTGCCCTACTCTTACAATACAGCCTGTGAAATCCATGACTGAGATATTTCCAGGTCAGCCAAATTCAAATTCTCCTATGTCAGCTTTATCCTGTGAGGGATTTGCTTTATTATTCAGGTACCAGTTGGTTGTGATTAACATAGCAGGGGACAGAAATGCTGAGCCACGTTCTTGCAGAAACATGTATTCCTGGGATACCTGTACAGAAAAATGTGCCACTTTGAGATAATGCAAAATTAACAGGTTTCAAACAATCTGTTGGGCATCTCGATTTTCTTGCTGTGTCAATGGAGCCAAAATCATAACTTAATTATTTAATTGCATTTATCCTGCCTCTGAATTTGATTGGGGAGAATTATTACCATCAAGGCCCGGACCCTGTTGTGTCAATTACAGTCAGAAAGACTTTGAAACACAGCTCCTGCTTCAAAGGCTGTTTTCTCTCCATATCAACAGAATGCTTGCTATCCCCATTTCCCAGGTAGGGATCTGGTTCACAGCCATCCTCTTGCCTGAAAGTGGAAGGGGAAAATATTTCACCACCAGCTTGAGTTCAGTGGGAGCAAATGTTGGGCATGGTGAGCCCAGTAAGGACGTTCTGGACACTCACCACATTCTGGAAAGGCACGTGAAGAGAAAGGCCAGGCTGTGACCCTTTAAAAGTGTCCTCAGAGCAGAGGGCAGCTGGCAGCCACAGGGTCTCTGCAGCAACACAAGGTGAAGTCTGGCAGAGGGTAAAAATGCAGCTCTTTCCTGGGGCTGATGGTCACTGTCAGCAGCTCACAGGGGCTTTGTTATGCAGGGCTCCTTTGCCATGGTGGAGCAGCAAGTTTAATTCCATTTGTCTCCATGTCTGCCTCCCTGAAGGGGAAGGGACCCCTCCAAGTGTCTGCTTTGGCTCTCTGCTCTGCACCTGCCTTGGCCACCATATTCCACTTTGGGAAACAAGAATTTTTGGAGGCTCAGGGCAAATGCTGGCTGCCTGATGTATATCCAGGAGAAAGGGGCCTGTATGCATCTGCTGAAGAGAATTGTTCTCTGATCTCATTGCTGATCTAAACCAGTGTGAATTTGCACTGGAAATGATGAAGCAATGCCAGCATGGAGCCAGTGTTTGTGAGAGGAAACTCAAGCTTCATGCCTCCAGCTTGTATTTAAACCATGCCTACAATTTCCCATGGTTATAGAGGTTCTTTTTTATCCTGAACTGTGCTTTGGAGAAGAGGCTTGTCTCTCTCCTTCTCAGTGACAGGAAAATGATGTATATGAAAAAAATACTTTTGAAGCCAAGTTGTCAAGGTTTCAAATTTCTCACTGTGTAACCAATTCTCACAAGATGCCAGATCTTGGCAATAGGGGTCAGAGACTTTGAGGTTTTCCCACCCTTAATATTTACATTCACAAATGGTTTGCAGCATCAGATTCTGAGAAGTGGTCAGAGTGATTTTCCCATGTTTATTTATCCACAGTGACACCATGGCCAGCCAGCTCATGAAATAATAATGAGCCTGTTTCAGTGTAATACACAAGGAACTGCACTTTCCATGGGGTTCCAAGTCACATGGGGCTATCTGTCATTTTTGTAGCTCAACTGAATCAAGCTGCTGCAATCTTCAACCTGTATTATCTTTCCCTCCCTGAATTGCATTATGGAGTTAAGTTAAATTACTTCAGCAAACACCCATGGCACTGGTGGTGCTTCTGTTGATTAAAGTGTGCCTTGGAGCACGGGCCAGGTCACACACACACAGAATTAACCACTGGATCCATGCAGTAGGCAAAACCCTGGCTTTGGCAAAGTTAAGGGGAAATGTTTTGGCTTCAGTATAAGCAGGCCTTCTGTCTGTCCTTCCCTCCAGGGAATGAGATGGGAGGGAGGAACTAAGATAAGGAGGTGATAATCCCTGAGTGCACAGTCCCCAAATGTAACAGTGGCAGCAAACAAGAGACCCCTACACAGCCACTTGTTTGGCATCAAAAATTACCCTTTTTCTGCAGGTCTTACGCAGAGTTCAAGTCTGGAAAGGAGTTTCTAAGAGAAGAGCAGAGCAATATGTTGAATCTTGAGAACCAATCATATAAATTATTTCTGAAAGAACTCTGCCCATTACCAATTTCACCCACACATGTGATGTCAACATTCTTCTTTTTGGTCTGTAGCATTCACTCATAAGTCACAGAGTTTAGAAAAGCCCTGTGATTTACCTCACTGACAGACAGCGAGCTGTGAATGTTCTGTGCCCCACAGATGTGGGCTGGCACAGCAGAAGAGCTGCATCATTCCTCAGGGGGATGAAGATTGAAGGGATCACAGCACAGACCACCCCTACACCCCTTCTTTGCCTTGAGTTCCTGCTTGTTCTTTGAACTTTCAGTGTGCAGCTTTCCAGGATGAAAAGCTCCAGCTCCTGATCCTGCCCAGAAGCTCTGACTGCTCCTCTCTGCCTTTGGCACTAGACACTCATTCAGACTGGTTTTGTACATTTCCCAAATTGGGTCACATCATCCTCAGGAGGACAGCAGCAGTCACTGGGGTGTTCAGTCTCCCTCAGTGGCTGAACCAGATAATGAAAGACATCTGTATTCCTGTTGGGAAGGGTTTCCCAGCCTTCCCAAGTAATTGATGTCAGCATCAATACAGCACTTTTTGCTGCTACGCCTCAGTAGCATTTATGGTTGGTTTCTTTTTTAACTATGCTTTCATTTTTTTTTTTCCTATTTCCTGCTCTTAGAATCTTGTCCAGTAAATTCCTTGTTTGGGTTTTATGGACTTTTTGATCGTATTTCTTAGAAGATAATTCTTTTGGGATGTCACAAGCGCAGAGGAACTTGAAAGAATTACCATTGTTGACAAGATGTTTGGCCATGGACAAGTGTTCCTCATTAAGAAGAGGTTCTGTTTTCTACTTATAAAAACAAACTTCCTGCATGCTCCAGTTACAAGGAAATGGCCTTATTTTTATAAGGATGTGTTTATTTTTGAAGCCAGCAAGGGGCTTAGTCCTTGTCTGGCCTTTTATCACATTCATGGTTGCTTTCCCTTGCCCTTGCAGAACTTGAGAGAAGCTCCTCTCAGTACACCATCAACCCTTGACCCAAAGCAAAACAAAAGCACCTTAAAAACAATCTTGTGTGGTTGCTGCAGGCTAGCACAGAGCTCCATCTCAGAATGAGGTCTAGAGCACTCCCACCCATTCGGGGCTCCTGCTGGCTCTGCCCTTGCCTTGCATTACTAATAACAATTTATGACTCTTCTGCTATGTTCCTCATCTTGCAGAACACACACTGATGCACACTGAATGCCAGGAACAACAGCATGAACTGCCTGTGGTCACCCAGGAAAGCTGTGATAGAACTCAAAATAGAGCCTGGCTCTCTTGGGTCTCATTTGAGTTTTGTTTCTATCCTTCTTAGTGCCATCTTCACCAGCCTCCCTAGCTGGAGCTGGGCACAGCTGACTGCAAGGGGTTGGCAGGCAGCAGCAATCCAGCTGAAATTAATGGAATTGTTGGAAGGCTTAAAACCAATCATCTGGATAAGTTACCTGATGTCACAGAAGGTGAAGACATTGGAGATCTAAAGTTCTGGCTTAAATCCTGGCAGAAGCCATGACTCAGTAGACATTAAAGCATGTCCTTAATGAAAACCTCCCACTATGCCAGCCCTGGGAAACCAAGGACATGAATGTGTGTTTGGCTTACTTGCTTTGCAGGGCTTGTCAGGAATAGCTGTTGCCTGCCTTGTAACTCAGAGCTGAGCACTCCACACCTTTTCTGCCTGCCTTTGGACCACTGTGGAGCTGTTTGCAGAATTAATGAGGATTTGTGGCCACAGTGCAGTGGGGAGACTCTGTCTGTAAGCCTGGGCATTTCCCTTGCTGCCATGGGCCTTACATACTCGTGTACCCTCAGAAAGGTCTCCCCTGCTCTCTGCATGGCTGTCTTTTCATGTCTTCTTCATTTTCCATAAATCATCTTCTAAGTTCCTTGTGATGTAAACACAGGGATGATAAGTTGACAAAAGCTTAGCTTGCTTTTACAGCTTCAGAACAGATAAGGATGGTCAAGGGTTTTACATTAAACCTGGTATTTCCATCGTAACAACTCCTGTTATTTCCTTCTAATCTTTTGTTAAGGATGAAAAGAAGGCTGCAGGTGACAGGAATGAGGGGGAGCACATTTAAATAATTTCTATTTTAAAGCTTTAAAAAAAGGCTTTTATTTTAGTTAAAGCCTGCACTCACACATTTGCATTGCCCTTAGCAAAAAAAAAAAAAAAAAATTCAAATAACAGAATCTCCCACAGAAGGGTATTTCCCTGTTTCAGGCTGCTCTCCCAGCAGTGCACACTGTAAGTTAATTTTGGCTCCATCCTCGCACGCTCTGGGCTCTGGCCCCAGGCCAGCAGAGCACTTAGAGCCCGTGTTTCTCACCCGGCGATTTCAGCAAGTCAGTCTGCCTATCAGCAAAGATAAGCACGTGCCTAAGGGCTGTGCTGGAGCAAGGTCAGAGGCAGCCCAAGGACACTGAGCCCTTTGTATCTCTAGAGCATCTCGAGGGCTTCAGAAGAAAGGCACTGCTGTATCAATGAAGCCAAAGTTTACATATGGAGATGTCTGTAAACTTTAAAATGTAACCCTGTGAGCCTCCAGAATGTGATGTACCCGCACTTGCCCTTTTTTTTTAATAAGCAATATGTAAAATATTATCTGCCTCAGATCTGATACAAAAATAACAGCTGTGCCTCTTCCAGATGAGGAGAAAAAACCCCATGCAAACAAGCTCACACACATACACACCCAGAGTGAAAAATCCTCAATGTTGAAGGATTTATAGTCTGTGTTGCTGGGTCCTCCCGTTTCACGCAGATGAAAATGAGCATCTAATCATCAGCACGATGATGAAAGCATTAAAAAGCATGTGAGAACAAGGAAAATGAAGAGAGGTGGGCCTGACTCAAAGCAAAAAGCAGTGATGTGAGGGTGGGCTCACATTTACAAGCTGCTGGCAGAGGGACAGGAGTGGGAGCAGTCTGTGGAGCAGTTTTGGCCGTTGTGCTTGAGTGGAGGGCTGGGGGAGGGAGGTGTGCGTGGTGGGGATAGTTAATCATGCCTGCAGTGTTTTGGAGAGGTCAGGAGTGGATTATGTGTGTCAGGCTCTGGCTTCCCTGGCAGTTTGAGAGGGATTAGGAATTGTGCTGGCTCAGGCAGTGAGAAGGTGATGAGACTTTGTTATCTCCCATACATGAATTTTCAATAATGAGGGGAGGAAGGACACTGGGGACTGGAGAGGAAAACGAAAAGTCTCTGCCCTTAGGCTAAGCAAAAGGAAAGCTGCATAATGAGCAGGGACATTTTACACAAAGGGTGAGGGGTATTCTGGCACCTTGTTCAGGAGTCAGAAACGAACACAGCAGGTTGCTGATGCTAAAAAAAGAGAAGTTTGTGGTGTAGGGTAATTTTTTCCACACCTGCTAATGGACAGGATGGAAGTGGTGATAGGAGCAGAGATGTACAAACACTGGGAAGCACACAATTTACAGAGAAGCCCAGGCCTTGGGCTAGCAATCAGGAAACAAGCCCAACCAATGCATGTGTGACAGATGCCCCCATATGTGACAGATGCCCCCATTTATTAAGTATGGTTGGAAATGGTTCCCAATGCCCCTTTTTTGTTTTCCCTAAAAACCCTCTTTCTACTGGATCTTGAGCAAGGACAGCCTACAACACCAGTAATCACCACTTGTTGTCAGTCCCCATTTTGGGGTGCTGCTGAGGGGTGCCAGTGCCTCCTGCGCCCCTGTGTGAGGCCAAGGCTGGATGGGGGCTGTGGATGGGGACCTCAGCACAGGCTGAGCCCCTGAGGAGCTGCTGGGAGGGCACAGTGGCACGTGGGGGCAGGTGACACCACGTGCAGGTGCAGCCCTGCTCAGAGGGGAGCTGTGTGGGTCACTGCCCTTACACACACTCCTGTCTGAAGCTGTGCAATGTTCCAGCTGTCACTGCTCAAAGTGCTGCAGTGGTGCAGCATCCCACCCCCTCCTTGGGCTGAAGTGCTTGTTAGGCCCTGGCCTTGACAAACAGCACTTGGGCTCAGCTCCTCCTGAGCTTATCAGAAACACTGTCCACTCCCAGGAACTTGTGTTGTCTAACGAGCTCCTGGTTTTAAATAACAGCCTTGAAAACTCCGTTTTCTTGCTGAACAACAACCCAAGTGGAACAATATTTTTGTTATCAAACTTTCAAAGAAACTTGCTGACCTAAATTGCAGCCGGGATGGAAGATTACTGTGACTAAAGCCCACTATCTCATGGCCATATAAACAGCAAAGTGAGACCCTTGGAGCTCTCCTGGACTGCAGCAGGCTCAGACCAGCACCTCTCTCTGAGCTCTCTCAGAGCTAAGGAGCTCTCAACATTGCTCTTCTGGAGAACCATCACCAAACCACAGCAACAGAGCCTGGATTAATCCCCCCACTCCTGGGGGCTCAACCCTGAGAAGACACAAACACATCCACTGTGAGTCCTTCGCTGAACTCCGGGGAATTTTCACAGGTATTTACCTTGGACATGCTCCTGTGGGTCTGTGTGAGGGTGAATGTGCCAGTGGACAGCGAATGTGGCTCTGCTAGATTATTAAGTGCTTTAGAATCATAAGTAAGTTAGGCCTATAAGTGAGTTATTGTGCTGTTGTAAATCCTATAAGGATCTTTTGTTAAATTGTTTCAATTAAGCTCTCAATTAAGTGCTCTTAGGTGTCAGTGCTATTAAAACCTTTAGGCCAAAATTGTTGGTGAAGTCCAGGGCTAAGCTTGGCAAGAGAGTTCACTCTGACTCAACAGGAGGGTCTCCCTTACTCCTCCTTATCCTTACCCTTTCTCATCCTTACCCTTTTCCCATTCCCATCCTCCAGGTAGATAATTTTTTGTTGATTCTAATTTCAGATTGATTGATTTTGGGTTTTAGTCCAATTTTTCTCTGTGTGCTTTAACGATCTAGTAAGCAGTAGAGTGAATCTTGCCAACAAGTTTGTCACATTTTCACTTTCATATTAAACCTGCTTTTGCTGGTACCTTTGCCAGAAATTCCTTGAGCAACCTAAAACACTCATTTGTGACAAACTGTTGTAGTCAGCAGGATGGGAAATGAAATCAGTGACTACTTACAAAAGTGTGGAATAAGTCCAAGTCCTGAGTTCTCAGATGAATGGGCTCGGAATAATTGGCATGATTGGGAAGCTGTGGAGGAATGTCTACAAGCAGCTGGGGGCCATATAAAAAGCTGGAAAAAACAAAGAAATTATTTGTAAAATTTTAGGCACCTGCCAAGAAGCTGCCTGCCTGTATAGGAACGATCAAGTTAAAGAGAAACAAGAGCTGAAAACTGAGATAGAAGGCAGGAAAACAACAGAACTGTTACTGTCCTTGGAAATAGAATAGCCTCAGAAACAGTTACAAACAAAACAAAACAAAATAAAACAAACAAAAAAAAAAAAAAAAAAAAAAAAGACAGAAGCTGAAGGAGAAAGTTGAGTTGATGCTTATGCAGGCTCCTTTAATGCAGAATTGGCTGGGAGTGTTCCTGCAATTTTAGAACACAGGGCAACACTAATAAGTGACATCATAAATTCCAGTTCAGAGATAGGATGGAGTGATTTATCCAGTAAAACCAAAACTAAAAGTCATTGTTTTAAACAAATTGACTATTCCCAGGAACCAGGACCTCCAGGTCATCCATCCAGAAAACAGAGGTGCTGGAAAGAGCTATATAATCACACATTATCATTAGGCATTCCAAAAGGTGCAATTCAGAGCCAGCCTATTGGTGCTACGCAGAGCCCAACTGATGCATTCCTGAGATGTATGTATACTGTATGCCAGGCCACATCAAATTCCACATATTCCAGGAGAAATTCACATGGCGGGGAGAGGCTGGGAATTGACTTTAAAAAGTATTTAATGGCTCTTAGTTCCACTTTGCAGAAGCTTCAGAGGTTTCATCGTGCTATCCAGACCCAGAGGATTGGACAGCCCTACTCATCCATTCCAGCCTGGAGACTGGGTCTGTGTTAAATGCTGGGACACTGACCCCTGCAAGATAAGTGGAGAGGACCACTCCAAGTCCTGCTGACCACCCTCACTGCTGGCAAAGGAGCCCGGATTCACTGCTCCAGAGTTCAGAGGGCTTCTGCTCCTGGAACAATGGGAAAACAGAGACTGGTACAAATGATGTGGTTTGAATTGTTTTTTCTGTGTTTACTATCTGCACAGTCAGTAACCATGATTCAGCTTTGGAATCCGAATTTACATGTGGCTCTGGTCCAAAATGTGTCCAATGCTCTTCATAGAAACAGCTGTTGGATTTGTACTCAAATGCCAAGAATTAATCAGGATAACAACTGGCCGTTAATTGGTGTTTTAATGAATGAGACAAACCTTAATGACAGTTGGGAGCAGGTCACTGAGGACTACCTACCTGTAACTCTAAGCAGCTTAATTCCTGACCAAGAAAATGTTAGGGTTCCATGTGTGGTGGTGAATGTCACAGGAAAGGTTGTTCTCCCTCCATACTGTCATGAAACTGAGTCTAAAATAAGGCTGGTCCCAAAAGCCATAGCAGGGCTGGCACAGACAGGCTGGAGAATGGTTGCCCCGCAGGGTTCAGGGTGGTACTGGATATGTCAAAATGAGGCATGGAAAGTTCTGCCCCTTGATAGAGACCGGGCCTGTGCCCCTGGGGCCATAATCCCAAACATAGCAATTTTTGATCACCTCGAAGAACCAAGTGGGTGGCTGAGGACTTACATGAGGAGGATGAAAACATCCAATAATCCCCTCATTGAGCGTCCCATGATTTTCCATAGTGCAATTATGGCTCCTGTTCCTTCTTTAGAAGTGACTGAATTGGAGAAAGCAATTGTTAACATTTCAGCCATTATTGAATATACTGAGAGTCAAATTTCAGATGTAATCATGGCCTTACAAGAAGAATTTCAGGGTTTGGCTCGTGTGATTCTGCAGGACAGACTGGTTCTTGATTTTCTGCAGGTCTCACAAGTGGGCATGTGTAGAGTCATTAACAGCAGTTGCTGTTCTTTTGTAGATGAGACTGGAAGAATTAAAAAAGATTTGGCTGAAATTTGGAAACAAACTCAACTTTTCAGTCAGGGAACTCTCAGAGATGACTCACTGGACTTTGAAAATAATAACCAAGAGCTTACTTCACAGGTACCAAAATGGGCTTGGGTAGTACAACTGCTCATTGTTGTTGTATTTGCAGTTGGCATCTGCAAAATTACTTGGTGTATGTTTCAATGCTGTACTTTCTGGTCATCTTTATGGATTACTCTTAAATATAAGTGATAGAGACTAGGCAAGATAGAAGGGTTTTTTGTCAAGTCTCTAAAGAGGAGAAATGATGCCTAAAGATTTTTAGCTTTTTAAGTATTTGTAGCTTTGTAGATTTTTAATATATAGCCGTATAGTTTCTAGGACTTTCTCACACTTTAGAACAGTAGTTATCCTTTCTCACATTTTATGGCATGTTCTTGAAATTCTGTTTGGTCTTATTTTCAAGGAAAAGAATTTCTAACAAGAACATCCTGTTTTGTACCAGCATCTGGGCCAAAATAATGAGATACTTCATAGACACAACAAGATATAGGGCTAAGAACCCAGGGCAACCATCCTCCTATGGGATTTATTTGCTAATTAGTTAAACTTATAAAAATTGTGAAAATGTGATGCTGTGTGTGCACATAAGTGTGCACCTGAAACTTTTCATTGAAGACTGCTCTTTATGTTATCAATTTTAATATTGTTTGGAAAGTTTTCCTTCTGATTTTAGGCAACAACTACACTAAAACTAGGGAGATAAAACCAGAGGATTCCTTAAATCAGGAGTGGTATTGATTGGGAGAATGGTTACATCAGAAATTAGATCACACTGGTAAGGAAGCTTTTTATTTTGTTGCACAGAGCAAAGAGGGACCCCAAAACAGGAAAACCTGTGAAACTGTTTTTACAGAATATCCTCAGGGTAAATTCAAATTACAGTCAGATCACCCTGCTAAAGCACCACCCCTACACATCAGTAAAGGAAAAATTTCTTGGGCCACAGGGCAAATTGATTATATTGGGTCACTGAAACCCTCTGAGGAACACTGATACATCCTTATGGGTGTAGAAGGAATCCCTGGACTCCATGGCAGTTAAACGCCAAAAGGCCAACGGTCAAAAACACAGTATGGGAACTGTCATCTTGGTTATGGAGCCTGCTACTCCCAACACCATCCCAAGGGCTAGTGCCTCACATTTCTCATGTAAGGAGGTACAAGAATAGGCTAAACAGGAAGGAATTCAATGGGTATTCCACCTCCTGTATTTACCCCAGTCCAACAGAATCACAGAGAGGGATAATAGCCTATTGTAAAAGAGCCTTAAGCCACATATGACCCCTCCTCAAAGTTCAAGCCTTTGCCCACTGAGAAGATGCAAAGGCATCCAGCTGGAGGGGAATTTTCACAGGTGTTTACCTTGGACATGCTCCTGTGGGTCTGTGTGAGGGTGAATGTGCCAGTAGACAGTGAATGTTGCTCTGCCAGATTATTAAATGCTTTAGAGTCATAAGTAAGTTAGGCCTATAAGTGAGTTATTGTTGTGCTGTTGTAAGTGCTATAAGAATCTTTTGTTAAATTGTTTCAATTAAGCTCTTGATTAAGTGATGTTAAGTTTAAGTGCTATTAAAACTTTTAGGTTTTAATTGTGAAGTCCATGGCTAAGTTTGGCAAGGGGGTTGGATCACTCTGAATGCTGTGACTCAGCATGAGGGTCTCCCTTATTCCTTCTTATCCTTACCCTTGTCCTATCCCCATCCTCTAGGTAGAAAATTTTTTTGTTGATTTTAGTTTCAAATTGATTGAATTTAGGTTTTAGTCCAATTTTTCTCTGTGTACTTTAGCCATCTAGTAAGCAGTAGACTGAACCTTGTCAACAAACTTTGTCACATTTTCATTTTAACATTAAACCTGCTTTTGCTGAAACCTTTGCCAGAGATTCTTTGAGCAACCTAAAACCCACTTTGATGACAGCTGTGCTTTGCATGTGCTTGTACAGGAGTCATACCTTTCCTAAAGGAAAAGGAGAGCAGAGCACTCTGGCACCAGCTGCCTTGCTCAAAAAGACAGAGCTCGTGGGAAGGGAGGTTTGGGATCACCACCATGCACGTGCTGCCCAGACCAAGAAAATCAAAGCATTGGTAAGGATCAAGCATTAAAGGACAAACTCCTGCCCTTCCCTCCCAGAACACCTGACAGTGCCTGCCCAGTTTCTGTCACCTGTCCCAAGTGCTGCCCAGCTCTAGTGCTGGGTGAGACAAGCCACCCCATGCCTGGCAGCTGCAGCACTTTGTACCCTTTGCCTTTTAATGTAATTCACAGACATTGGCCTCACGAAGGTCACAGGAGGGATCACAGGCATAGAAGCTTGGGCAGCAAAGAGAAATCACCTTGATTCAGTCCCTGGGCAGCACATTTAGTTATTATTCCTGTCTTAAGCTCCTACTAACACCATAAGCCAAGGTAAGTTTAAAATTCAGCACATTTCAAAGGGTTTAAAAAGAGATAGGATTGTGACTCTAGACTGAATGTATCGATAAACATGTAAGTATCCTCATCATTTTCCAGGGTTACATGGGAAGACATGAGCAATACCAGGAGCTGAATCTGTTTGTCAAGGAATTACCAGCCACATTGCCCTCATCATTCCTCTCCTGACTCATCCATTATCTTCTTTACAAAAATTTCAGCAGTTTTTCCTTTAACTGACAAACCTTGCTGCAGGCCTGAGGGCACCAATATACCCTAAAGGCCTCAAGCAGCTTCACCTGGAGCCTCCTCCCACAGCCCTGCCCATGGTCCCAGGAAGCATTTAAACTCAGCCCAGGGCCCTAAATCCCAGACTTTCTTTTGTAGGAGTGTTAGACTCTAGCTCTGCTAGAGTTATGAATGTTTCTGTTCTATACCAGCTTCTGCTTGTATATTTGAGATCCTAATCTGTAGTGGGTTGGGGTGAGTACCCCTTTCCTGTAAGGGCTGATGGGGCCTAAGTGGGGGGAATCTGGCAGTGGTTGTTTTTTCCACTTTGTTGCTGTAAAGGTGAGTGGTGTCTGCACAGAGGATGTAAGGTGCTCCCAGTTCCTTTTTGTATAGGAATAAACTGCTAAATCCTTCAGTCACAAAAGTAGTCAGCTGAAATGGGGTTTTCACCTTTGTTACTCTGGTCCTGCTTTTCATCCGTCTCCTGATGGAGCTGAAGTTTTAGGCAGACTTTATTCAAGCTGCAGGTGTTCTAAACGTGGGCAGCCTGGGTGTGTGAGCGGAGATCCCGGGACAGCAGAGGGAGCCGGAGCCCCGCGCAGCAGCCCCGGCCCGGGCTCGCTACCCCGGGGCGGCTCCCGGGCACATCCCGCATCGCCGGCACCTGCGGCTGTCCCTGCTCCGTGCGAGCTGCGAGCTCCGTGCCAGGACCCTGCTCAGGCTGCCCTGCCCCTGCATGCGGCTGAGCTTCAGTAATAGTGACAAAAATGGCTTTAAACTGAACGGTGAGGCAGGTCATGGTCTGAGCTCTGAGACAAGGTCAGATGCAAATCGGCTGCAAAGTGATGTCTCAAACGTGGGCTGTGATCATCGAATTATGAACTACATAGCAATAAATGCTGCAGGCAACAACTGCCTTCCCTATGTGTATCAAGGAATCTGAGTGTCAATAATGCTGTTTTAAAGATTACTTTATTTGGTTACCCTCTATAATAGGTTCAGTCTTGTTCAACTGCACTGGAGTTTAGTGCATCAGACCAAACAAGAACCTCAAGCATAATCTCTGCAAAGAGATTACAGCTTGGTAAAGCCATTAACTTATAAGGCTAATCTCTGTCTTCAATATATAAGGCAATAATCTGAGTAAAGATAATTCACAAGCTCCTAGAGCTGTGCAGGATTTGTTCTCTACCTGCAGTATTAGTACTGATTGCTGTTACCCAGAAAACCCAGGGCAAAAGGTAACTGCTGGTTCATTTTGGGATGGTGACTGTTTTCACCATGTCAGTCTTTAAAACAGCAAAACTTTGTAAGGTAGATAAACAGAACAATTCTTTCCTGACCCACGTGTCATGTCCCTTGGGTTTGCTAACCTATTTTGCTTGTAGCAAAGCCTGTGTGGCTTTTGGTCTGGCAACTGCTGCAGTGATACAGCCACTAACAGGTCTCATTGATTGCTGGTATCAAATATACTGGCAGCTTGCTCACATTTGTGATGGATTTTTTGTAATCGAGCTCATCTCTTCATCAATCTGGTTAATCAATTTTATTGTCCCTAGGGCAGAGCTGCTTGTGGACAGGTATAACTGGTGATATTAAAGTAGCCTTGGCATATGAATCAGCGGGAAGAAGAGACCCTGGGTGTGAAAAAGCTTCTATTCATCCTACTAAAAATCTTAACTTTGGTAATGAACTATTTAATGCACTCTTATTTAAAGAAACATCTCTGTGAGATGAAAACAATAAACAGCTGCTGATGGCTTAATAGCTTAAGTGTAGCTGGAGAATTCAATCAATCTGAAAAAATTGTGAGTATATTTCAAAATGGTGGAGGTTATTGCTATGATACATCTAACCTTAATGGCAGTGGGAAAAATATTTCCTCTCTTGAGAGTTCTCAAATAAACCTGTCAGTCGGTGACCAGTTTATTACATTCCCTCCTGAGTTCAGTCATCTGTGGCTGTGCTGAACAGCTGAGTCAGGCTAAAGCAAAGAGCTGACCAATTTATCCCAAAAGATGCCTTGGACAAGCTTAGGCCTAATCTGGGTGCAGGAAGGGAGAGTACAAGTCCTGGATGCCCTGCTGCCAGAATAGAGCTGCTGCTGCCTCTCATTCTCCCTGCAGCAGAATTGCTTGGAAGCCAGTGCTCCTCTCTGCCTCATCCCTTCTCTGGTGCTGACAGGCACTGCCAGCTGTGTCTCCTGAGGAAACAATGTGCAAGGAACCAAGTGGACTTGTTGGCTCTGATACTCCATTTTGCCTATAGCAAAAATAGTTTGAAATGTTACCAAATCCTAACCCACTCTGGTGGCAAGCTGGGAGTGAGGGTCCTGTCATTCATGTGAAAATTTGCAGACGGATGGTAGAAAAAACTTGTTGGTGTCAGTGGTGATGGGAGGGGAGAAGTCAGCCTGCAGCTGTTTTTTGTTGGCTCAGGAGCAGCTGCTTGCCTGGTGAGCAGGAGCACCAGCCTGCTGTGTTGTGCCATCATGGACCCTGGAGAAAGCCAAACCTGGTGCTTGGAGCTGGCAGTGCTGCCCTGGGAGGGAAAGGAACAGTGGGGAGAGCTGAGGATGCTCCTGGGGAGTGGCACT
This sequence comes from Eopsaltria australis, assembly GCA_034509425.1. Classification (NCBI taxonomy): domain Eukaryota; kingdom Metazoa; phylum Chordata; class Aves; order Passeriformes; family Petroicidae; genus Eopsaltria; species Eopsaltria australis. The sequence goes on along the minus strand of JAVTVJ010001113.1, from coordinate 548,213 downwards.
GGGATACCTGGCAGGAGCAGGTCCTTGGGAGCCAAGCTGTGCTGATCCTGATGCCAGCAGAATTGCTCCCCTCCCTTTCTTTCACTGCCTGCTATCTGTGAACCCTTGGCAGGTCGTTTACATCTACAAATATAACCTTTCTTCAGACAGAGGTTAAAATGATAAGTTGAAATAAATGTGGACAGATGCACTTACTTGTTGGCTCTTAAGTGTGATTAAGTGTGGAGCCACTCCTTAACTCTATGGTTTGTAACTCTGACCTTCCCAATTAGCTCTAGTACATCTGCAAGTGGTTCATTTGCACTGGGCTATGTCTAATCACACTGTGGTTATTCTGTTAATGGTTTTGTAACTATCCAAATCCATCTGCTGTGTCTCCCTTCATTTGCTTCCAGGGGCTACGATTATCAGGATGATCAAGCCACTTGCTGGCAGGAGAGCTGTCGGTTCACAAGAACTGGAAATATATAATCTTTCAGTAAAACTGTAAGATTAAGCACAGGGTCAGCCTGGGAGCTCACCTGGCCCAGCAGCAGAGGGTATCAGAGGAGTGAGACACAGAGCAAAAGGGCAGTGCAGTTGTGCTCTGACCTTCTGTTATAGTGAGACCAAAAATGCAGGCAATATTCAAGATGGGACCAACTGGCACAGTGGCAAAGTGATGCCTTATGGGTTTTGTTTCCTGTCTTATTTGATTTGTCTTTTTGTCAGTGACTCAGCATTAAAGAACATTGTACCACAATTATCCTTGGTAGCTCCAAATCTAGTTTCTGAGTGGGAATGGTCAGAGACTACATGCCTTGAAAGTGGGGGAAATTCACCCAGGTACCTAAGTTCACACTTATTTTGACTGGCCACTTTGTTACTTGGCTTGTTGGTACTGTGAGGTCCTCACACCTGTCTGAGCAAAGCATATTCTAGTCACAGGAATCTCCTTTCGACCTGTATTATTTGGATAAATAGCTGGAAGAAATAATCAAACATTTGTTGTTTTTAGGGATGGTCAATATTTCACTGTCATTAGTTGTTTCTGATGTACAGAAGTGTTGTAGCCCTGTGGAGAACATTTTGTCTGCTCAGCTCAAGGGCAAAGTACTTCAGATGCATCGGTAAGTCTCATTTAGTTTTTAAATAAGTTCCTATGGAGCTCTGCATGCATTTGCTTTTGTCTATTGATTAAATAGGAAAGATTCTGGCTTTTAAAAATGATGTTTTCAGTGCCTGGAGGATTATAGATTTTTTTTGTGTGTGTGATACCAGTCTAAAACAAAGCTATTGAGAAAACAAAGGCATCCATAAACTTGCTTTTATGCATTCCTTTATCTTTGTTTCAAGTTAATGGACAAGGAGAGCTGAATTGCTCCACAGGGGCTGGCTCTGGGTAAAACAGCCCTTTAGTGAGAGGCCCACCTGAAGGCAGGCTGGCAGCTCCAGGACTGCTCCCCATCGAGCCACACAAACACCTGTGCTGCCCAAATTGCATTCCCCTATTCCCAAGGGAATGTCCTCTGTGCTCTGATTGATTTCTGGCTCTGACACGGCTCTGTGTGGGATTTTCTGGCTTTGAGAGCTATCTACAGAAAGTTCTTATTGATTGGATCCTCCTGGGATGAGTGGGCAGGAAAAAACAACAGCCCTTTCTATCGTGTAGCCAAGCTTTTATGAGTGAATGGCCTTAGCTGAAAAACTATACAAACTTTAGAGTACAGAAGCTGAATAACCTCTTGTCAGCAGGAATAACAGTTTTTTGAGCTAATGGGCTTCTCTGGAAAAGAGAACAGTAAATTTCTTTCCAAAATAAGTAGAAATTAAGACACTGAACTCATTAAGCAGCTGCCCTGTTAAGTGCTGTAGTGCCTGCTGAAATGTGGCTGCTGCTGAGCAAGATTTGCATTTGTGGGCACCATGGCATCTCCAATTACTGCTCAGCAGTGAAGAAGCCTGCAGGGCAGCAGCTATTAGCAGAGGGCTCTGCTAACTGATCCATGCCAGCACTTGTGCTGGACATCCAGCACTGTTATTTTAATTGCCCTCTCTGTTGAGTTTGAAAAAAGGAAAGTGCTCCTAGACAAAGAAAATAAAAGAAAAAAAAAAAAAGAGAACTCACCAGGCACAGTCCTTCAAGCAGCTGATGAGAACTCATCAGCTTTTCTCTAGTCCAACGTTGTGCTTAGAACAGACCCAACTGGGACAAGTGGTCATGTACCACAACAGAAGTGTTGATAGAAGAGGTTGTATCCTGTGATGCAAGTTGTTTTCAATGCTAGTTCTTATCCTCTCTTTATAATTTCCTAGACCTGCTTTAGCATGGAAATGCTGAGAATGTATTCACATCCCCAATACGTGCACTAGCAAATGGAAAAATCTGATTGAATTAACTTGCAATGTAATTGTTAGAAGACTGCCACACAATGTCAGAGCAGTGATCCTCCTAGCTCTGGAAGAGGGTAACTCCAAGCTTCACAAGGCAGAATAAGGAGGTGTAAAGGAGACAGGTGTAAAGGTGTATGTCAGCCCAATAGCTACAGGAATCCTCCCAAGATCATCCAGTGCTGTAGCAGGCCATGTTGTGACCCTGCATCTGATAACCTCTGAATCCTCCTACATCACTGTTAATATGTCAAGGGGAGAGCAGGAGGATGTGGCTGCATCAGGAGCATCATTATTCTTCTTTGTCATCATCCAAAACCTGCTATCCCACCTCCCACTTGGAGCTACACCTGCCAAAACAAAAAGCTACTGCTGGATGTGCACAAAGGCAGCTTCATGGCAATTATTTAATTTCAGCTGATGACTGTTTTGTGTGGGTATCAGCACACCTGAGTGCTTCTGATTTTTTTATTTGAGCAGGATATGCAGACTGGGCAGTGAAAGGGAAATTTTGGCTCTGCAGGCTGTGCTGGTGGGTACACTCAGGTACATGGATGCACCACAGGACTCCAAGCAAGGAAGTGCCTTTTCCCACCCACAGCTGCTGCAACCCAGGTGAGTGGGCTGAGGTGCTGCAAGAATGTGGCTCATGTAGGGAGCCTTCCTATGGGCCTAGGAAAAACATTAAGCAGAAGGACTAAAGCCTTTTAAAGATGGAATAGGCTCTGCTTTCATAATATTTGTCTTTTCAGCCTCCACAAGACTTGGCACAGCCTAGTGTGCTACAAAGCACCCTTTTTTCCCCTTGCTCAGAACATCTTGAATTAATTCTTGGCAAAACTATCTAAAACTTGTGTGTGGATAGGAACAAACTCCAGCCAAACTGGGTGCTCCTGCAAGGCCACTCACCTGGCTCTCTCTGCTCCAGGATTGTGTGAGTATGCAGATTTTTCCCTGTGCTCCTGAGGTGGATGTGGTACAGCAAAGGCATCGATGTTAGGACCCATACATACAGTTGAGAAGTGCAGGTGTCCTAGAATTGACACAGAAGTTATTTCACAGACCATAAAGGCAACTGAAAATGCCCATCGACAGAGTGCAGCTCAGATCAGCATCTGTACAGTCAGATCTCACAGCAGGAATGTGCACAGTGAGCTCTGCACTGGCACCTCAGTAGCTCCTATCAAGAGAGGAACCATCTGGAAACAGCTGCCAGGTTTGGCAGGATGACCTGAACTGCCACATCTTGGAGAAGCATGGACATCCCCTCATCTCCCTGTGAGACACAGAACATTTTCTGCTACACCTGAGTCTCTGACACACCTGCTGCCATCAGGGGTTGTGTGCTAAAAGAAAATTAATCAAGATGTACATGTCAATTGAATATTTTCCAAAATGTCTCCCCTCCAGGCTTCTCAAAGTGCTGGATCCATTCAGCAACCTGCACAGGCTGGAGCCCCAAGCACCTGTTTGGTGTGGGAGGGGAATCTTTCCAGGAAATCAGTATAATGTGAAAATGCATTTCAATGCACCTCATCGACCCTCTGAAGGCACCTGCACCATCAGCATGGCTGCAGCCCTCGGGGACCTCCTTGATTATTTACTTACTGAAGACCAATTGATTTTGGTGCCTGTGTACATTTTAAGGTCTAGATTTTAAGTATCCTAAGTAAGAACATAAAGCAGTGCCAAGTATTTCTGGGTTTTGTGACTGAGCTGAAGAGAGAACTCAATATCCTTTTAGCAATTTGATCAGTTAACATTTTTTAAAATCTATTTTTCTAAAGGGGCACTAAGAAAGAAAATCAGGAGAACGGCAACTGTAATAATCACTGAATTTGCTTCTGGATTTTCTCCCTCTGTCTTCCAAAAACAAGTGTTACTGCCAAAGTTGATTCTGTTTTCCTTTCAGAAACTGTGCACTGTCTCTTCCATGGGCAGTGCTGAAGTATAATGCAAATGTGAGCGGTTAAATACCTGAAGAAGACAAAATCAGATTGGTGTAGTAACTCAGTGACGTTTCCCCTGCACCCTTCCTTGCAAAGCACTGCTATTTTACAGCAATAGAAATCCTTTTGGAGTTTCATAGCTGCAAGACTCAGAGCTGCAAGAAGAGAAGAGAAAGAGAGAGGTAATTTCTAAAGTGAAATTAAATTAACCACAAAATCAAACATTTCCAAAACCACTTAATTTCATGTCAGTTCAGAGGCACTTTTTGGATTTATGCCATCTAAAACCAAAATACCAATACACATTTCAGAACTGACGATCTTTAAATACTCTGTGTTGCACTCCAGAAGCTGTAAGAAGTGTAATTGGATTCTGTCAGGGCTAAATTACTAACTAGAAGCTATTTTGGAATGTATTCTCCTATTAAAACAAGAAATAACAGAGTTTGCATAATTATTAATGTCTTACAATAATCTTCAATTGTACAGATTACTTTTCAGAAACAGGAGCAGTGTCTTGCAGACAAGATGATGTTTACTGGCTTATTTTTCTTCTGTATGCTGATGAACACACTAACAGGTAAGATGACTACAGAATTTATTCTTGTTTCTTTTTTTTCAAGCCACCAGAAATATTCTATTACAAATACAGTATCTTCTATTTTTGCTGACACATTAATCCCAACAGTCCAGGCTGTGAGTTCTGACTAAGCTAGACTAAGTTGGTTTGTAGCACTGACTGATTGCAAATGGGGAATTCCTTGCTCTGCTGTTCAAGAACCAAAAATCTTCTGGCTACACAGAGGGTCCTATGTGGGCATTAAAGAACTTGTCAGCTTCCAGTTACACATGGAAAATGTTTGGTTAACAGAAAGTCTGTGCAGGAGCTGATACTGATGCATTTCCTCTTTATTTACAGATGCCCGATCCATCCAGGATGGAGATGGTAATTCCTAATGTGTTTTTATTTCCTTTACATCCCTGACAATTAGGAGAGTCATTTGTAACTCTCAGACTTGATGCCCAGCAGTGACTTTGGCAGGAATGCTTATTAACCTCAGTGGACTATGGAGAAAGTTTTCAATTCGTTCTGGTGGAGAAAGAATAGTGAATTAAAAAACCAAAAAATCCTTTAAACTTTATTAAAAAGTGGTGACATATTAATGTATAATAATAGAGCTAATATTGGGTATTAAAATGAAAAGGGATTACAGTCAAGTCACTAATTCTCTTGGACAAAATCATAACTGGAAAGCACCAGACTTATAAATGTACAGGACAACTGAGAATTTTGTCTGTCCTGAACAACAATGCTGTATGGGTATCTGCTTTTTGGCAAGAGATACTGACTTTCATGACAAAAAGCTTAAAATTTACAAATAGCCACAAATCCAATTAAAGAAATGTTGGAATAAATCGCTCAGCACAGCTACCCTGTGGCTCATGTCACTTTGTGTGATTAGTCCATTGGATTAATGTTTGCCTTTGATTAAAAATACCCTCAACACCCTAATGATGTTTACACTGGCTTACTGATGATTCTGTCATTTAACTGTGGCTTTTCAGACAGAATTCTGTCTGAAAACAAAGTTGCAGAGAAGTATCTGCAATAAACAAGAATTGCTGGTGAGCACCTCAGTTAACCAGCAGGACAGCCAGCAGCACCTGCAGAGAGTATTGTAACAGATATGAACAGGACAAATACAGAATAAGGCCTGATATGCTTACTTATAATTCAAACCTTTTTTTTTTTCCCCTGTGCTCCATTCTATTTATTTATGCCTCTAAAACCTTTTTAATATATCACCTGTGTTTGTGCACAGCAGCTATTTTTGTGGCAACTTTTGAGACAGTCAGGAGAGCCTGCATCAATCTAGAATCAGAGCCCTGCTCAGGCAGTGTCCTGTTGCTCTCAGTGCCAGCAGTGATTGTTTTCTTTCACCCTGGGCCAAGCAGCAGCCTGCAAAGTGAATCTGAGGTCAGCTGGTACAGTGAGCCCTCCTCTGCAGGCAGCATTTGGCTGCTTCATTTGGTTTGCTATGTGCCATCTGTGCCTGCACGCTGCAAACTTTGCTCTGTAAAATTAAAGTCTGACAAAGGGATTGTTGAAGGCTCTTAATTCCTGCTAAAGACCCTGGCCCCACGTTGAGTGGAAAGACTTCCATTTACCTAAAAGGGCTTCACATCAAAATAAAATACTGTGTTTAGCTTTGCTGCACAGAAAGATGTTCGTGACTGTGATGCCGGTTGGTTTCTGCCTTTTTTCTTTTCTATGTTCCCTGTACTCTTTGCACACATATTTGTAGCTCTATAGCCTGTTGTATTCATAGCTGGTTTTCCAGTACTTTTCCATGATCTTTCCCTAAGCAGAAAGACAAAACAAATTCCAGAGCTCCAGTCTCTTCGGGGGGTGGGCTTTTATGGACATGTTTCCTTAACTGCTCCTGAAGACTTTCAAAATAAAGATCCCCTTTTATATCCCCTCCTTGCTAAAATGATCTCAAGCTTCTTTTCCAGGCTGGGGGAAAAGGCAACAACTGTGGTCTCAGCTGCTGTTTATATTTTATATATGCTTCTCTGTTTGCCTGCATTTGGGCCCAAGGGTGGTCAGCTCCTGCATTTTCAGGACTGATTTTGTTTTCCTGCTGAATTGGAAATCTTGTTTCAATGATTGTATCCCATTCTGATATTGCCAGAGCAGGCCCAAATGCAGCAGCTGTCTCTCAAGAGCCAAAGCCTTTCTTCTCCATCCCCTTAGCTCGTTTCCTACAGTCCCCTGAGAGGAGGCACAGCTCTGCAGCTCCTGGCAAAATCAGGGAAGTGTGGCTCCAGTCCCTGGGCTGTGTGGTCAGCAGAGAGCATGGGGCCTTATTCCTTATATTTTTATACTGGGAAAAGCAAATTATGTGGAATGAAGAAAAATTACGTTCAATTGCAATTGCTTTTGCTTTTAAATAACCAGCAGCCTTCTAGAAATTAAAGCAGTCTGGTGAATTCTTGAACTGGCATAAATGTGGATGTGTCCCTTCATTCCTGCTCCCCATCTCGTCCCACTCTGTCACTCCTGGTGCAAATGGGTGGCTCCATTTTCTGCAGAGTGGGTCACAGAGAGGGGTCAATGACTCTCCTTGCCTTGAGGAACTCACAACCCCAAACCATGGTGGCTTCAAGCCCGACCTCTCAACAGAAGTGCTTCACATTACACTAATCTGCAATATTTTCTTTTGGTTGGGATTTTTTTAGATCTCTACCGGGAAGCTGCAGCCTTGCCATACTGGCCCTTCTCAACCAGTGATTTCTGGTCCTATGTGGAATATTTCCGGACCTTGGGAGCCTACAACAGGATCAACGACATGGCCAGAGCCTTCTTTGCCCAGTTCCCTTTCGGGAGCCACCTTGGCTACCACGTGCCCGACCATGAGCACTGAGAGCCTCGCTCAGCTTGGCCGGAGCTGCTGCCCAGGTGTTTGGGTGAGCACCTGTCTGCCAGAGAACACTCCTGGGCTCTCTCCAGCTGCTTCGTGATACCACATGCATGTGCAGCATTTCATGGCTTCAATGAGTCTCTTTTTTGCCGTTTCTTGTAAAGGTGTGGGAGAGAACACCTGACTGCCAGCAAACACACCTGCACTGTGCCTCAGGCACTGAGTGTCTCTGCAGCCACACGCAGCATTTCAGGCTTTATATCAGTCCCTTTTTTACCATTTATGCTTCTGCGTGAAACAATAAACTCCTCCGTTCTGCTGCATGGTTTTGGGAGGTTTTTTTTCCGCAGGTGATGCTCTCAGCTTTGTCTTGTCAGGAAAATTAATCCACAAACACCAGAGGTTATGTCCAAAAAGGAGACACAGGAGTCCTGCAACTTTATTCAAATAAAGGGAAAGGCCATGGGGCATTTCCCCTGGGGTCTCTCAGATTTTTAGGGGACGCAGCCTCCTTTTTATCCTCATTTCCAGACTGCATTTCCCTCTCTCGTTCCCCAGTGGCTGAGGTACTTGAGAGGTACAGACTTCCCAAAACGTCTAATACCTAAAACCCCTTCTAATGTATATCCCTCCCCCATTTTTACTTTTTCCTTGTGTCTCTTTTTCTCTAAATCCAGAGGTTTAGCACAGTTTTGAGGGAGGAACAGTCTGTGTCAATCAGTGGAATTCCTATGGAATTTATGGTTCCTCCCATTGCTCCTTTCACCTCTCCTATCTGGCCTTATCTACTACCAGGCTCACAGTTTGTTTGTCAGACACCTCCTTCTCATTCCTTTCACTTTTTTCACCTCTCAGCACCTATCTGGCCTTATCTACCATCACACCCACCGTTTGTTTGTAAAGACACCTCCTGCTCATTCCTCTCGGGCCTCTCTCAGGCCTGAGGGGCCGCAGGGCCCGCCGTTGCCGTGGCGACGAGGGCAGGGCGAGCAAGATGGCGGCCCCCATTGCTGGTCGCCATGGCGACGAGGGCGTGGTGAACAAGATGTCAGCCTCCACTGTGGGTCGCCATGACAACGGCGCGGCCATTGGCGCGGCCCCGCCCCGGCGGCGGAAGTGACGGCACGGAGCGGCCGCCATGAAGCCGGCGGTGGACGAGATGTTCCCTGAGGGAGCCGGGCCGTACGTGGACCTGGATGAGGTGAGCGGGGACCTGGGGGAGCTGAGGTGGGGGCTCCGGGGTGAGCTGAGGCGGGGGCTCCGGGGTGAGCTGAGGCGGGGGCCTGGGGGAGCTGAGGCGGGGGCTCCGGGTGAGCTGAGAGCTGGGGGCTCCGGGCTGAGCTGAGGCGGGGGCTCCGGGATGAGCTGAGGCGGGGGCTCCTGAGCTGAGGCGGGGGCTCCGGATGAGCTGAGGCGGGGGCTCCGGGTGAGCTGAGGCGGGGCTCCGGGATGAGCTGAGCGGGGCTCCGGGGTGAGCTGAGGCGGGGCTCCGGGCCTGAGCTGAGGCGGGGCTCCGGGCTGAGCTGAGGCGGGGCTCCGGGCTGAGCTGAGGCGGGGGCTCCGGAGGTGAGGCTGAGGCGGGGGCCTGGGGAGCTGAGGCTCCGGGGCTCCGGGGTGAGCTGAGGCGGGGGCTCCGGGGCGAGCTGAGGCGGGGGCTCCGGGGTGAGCTGAGGCGGGGGCTCCGGGGCGAGCTGAGGCGGGGGCTCCGGGGCGAGCTGAGGCGGGGGCTCCGGGGCGAGCTGAGGCGGGGGCTCCGGGGCCGCTGGCCGGGCTGTGGTGGGCGCCACGGCGCCGAGGCGCTCAGCGGCTGCTCTCGCAGGCAGGGGGAAGCACAGGGCTGCTGATGGATCTGGCCGCCAACGAGAAAGCGGTGCACGCCGACTTCTTCAATGGTAAGGACCGCCCTGCTCCGGGGGTTGCCTCGGTAAAGCTCGCCTGGCTGCTCTCCCGTGGCTTTTGGTCGCTAAACTTGTCGCTAATCACATCTCTGTGAGAGCGCTTCAGTGCCAAGTGGTGCAGGTGGGAGCGGTAAAATGCGGCGTTTTCCTCTCCTGCTAGTTTTAATCGCTACAAGGAAAAACGCCTTGGTGTGTTCGCATTGCAAATAGCTTGTGTTGAACAGTGTAAATGCATTAAAAATGTGGGCAGGGCTTTAAAAACTTGTCTCCGAGTGTTAGTGGTCTACAGGTAGTTAATTACCTCTCAAAACATGTGTGAATATGTATCCAAACGGAAATAAAAACACTTTGTGCATTGGTAAGTCAGCTGTCTGAATGAAGAATCAATAGAGAGTTTTAGAGGGTAGTAAACATGGTTGCTGTGGTGCTGTTAACATCTCAAACTGGTGTTAATTCCAAAATACATTTCTTACTTTGCTTAATTCTTGGAATTCAGGAGTAAAAGGCAGTTCTGCTGTCAGCAGTTGTGGGGGACACCCAGCCATCCATTCAGGAGCAGCTATTTCCATCTGTTTCTACCATCACACTGTGGTCTTGCGTTCATTGGTAGTTTAGGGCTCTTCCAAGTGAGGATTCACCCTCAGTTCATTGTAAGGTACTTGTAAATGGCCTTCTGTAAGAATAAAGACTTGTGATCAGTTAGGTTATTAGTTTATGTTCAGGATACAAACAAGACACAAAGCTGAGTAGTTAAGAGTAATTCCAAGGGTGATTTGAACCATTTCACTAGTGGGGGATGTGTTCTGAGGCAGAACTGTTATTGGCACATTTAAAGCAATTAAATGTTTTTGAGGAAGGGTTTTTTAACACAAATCCCAGTTTGTTAGTCTGCAAGATTTTGGGGTGTGTGCTCTGATGCTGTGACCAAAAGGCAGAATTCTGCAGGAATGTCTCCACTGAGACATGCTGCATGCATAAAGCTGATACTGCTCAGCTCTGGGCCCTGGGATTCATGCTTGAGCCTCTCTGTGATGGCTACTTAATAACTTAATAACAGCCCTTCTTTTGCAGCTTTACTTTAGTGCATTTACCCACAAGGTTTATATTGTGCAGGTGAAACAGTTTAATTTGTCCATGGCACAGAACATGTGTGGGTCTGATTGCCTTGGCTGTGTCCTTTCACCCCATGCTCCATTTCTCATCACTGATGGTGCAGTAACTCTCACTCACTGAATTCACCTTTATTTCTGTCATTAATCCAAGGAATGAACTACTGTGCTTCAGTATTTGTGCATTTGTATCACTGAAACCTCTGAGGTTAATTTCTGTCTTGTTTTTCCTGACCAGATTTTGAAGATCTGTTTGATGATGATGACATCCAGTGAATTTTGTTCTCCAGCTATGCAGTGCTGAGATGTGGATTTTTCTCTAGGATCGCCTGTGCAGTCCCTTATTTATTAAATTAATCAAAATGGGAAGATCAGAGAGGGGGTAAAAAATCCTGTATAAGCTGCTTGGGGAATATGAAAAGCAGGGGGTTACAGATGACTGAGGAGGGAACTCTGCTCTGTTATTTCTAGGAAGCTGTGTGTACATTTTCCTGGAAATTTTATTTCCTGATGTGCTTATTGAATAAAATACTGAAGAAAACCCCCTCTCTGGCTTTTAATTTGAAAGTAGATATTGCTGTCATCTGAGCTCCCTCAGAGTCACTACTTTGGTATTAAATAATTCACTGTTGCTTTTGGATATTACATAAAAGATTCACAGTAGGGCACATTGCTGCCTAAAAATGTTTTGTTCATCCCACAATAAAGGATTGTCTCAGGATAAGATGGTTGTCCTGAATAGCCCAACTCATTTGTTGCTCACACTGAGAAGAGTGTGGGTTGTCTTTTGTTTCAGGACAGAGAGCAAATATCAGTAGCTCACTTTTAATTTAAGGAACACAGAAACAAAAAGTAATTTCACCTTGATACGTTAAACAGAGCAACATTCTGATCCCAGAGCATGGGAATGCTTGGGTTTAAAAATATCATTTTGTTATTGAAATTGTGCTTTATGGAAAAAGAAACCTAAAATAATTTTTTTCCCTGCAGGATCTAATGCACTTATTTGTGCTTAGAGGTATAGTGTGTATGATTCAGGCTGTTGAAATACTGGTTCAGATTTTGACATAGAAATGTTTCATTCTTACCCTTCAGCAACCAAACTGAATCTTAGAATGAAAGGAACAGGTGAGTTTTTGGTATATTTTTTCAGAGTCAAGAGTGTAATCCTGTCTAATCTCAATGCAATCTGTATTCCATAAATTGATCACAGACTTAATACTATGACTGATCTTTCTTTAAATACTTCACCCTACTTAAATTTTACCCACAGTGAAACCCTTTCATACTTGGGTAACATTTTTATTTCTTTAGTTTGCCTTAATAAAGGAAATCTTAAATCTAACAGTAACAGTTCTGACAGTGAGCTTAAAAATGTGAGCACAATAAACCCAGTCTTTAGGTGTCTTCTGTGTTGCTGTGGATTTCTGATCAGCCTGTGTTTCATTATGCAGTGTGCTCTAAATCAGCACTCTGACATTGTGCTGTGTCCCTGCAGTGTCCTTTCCCTCTTAGTGCTTGCTCTGCTGAGAGCCCGGCATTTCCAGATTTCCTCATGGAGACCAAGGTAAAACAATTTGAGTGGTGGCAAACGGGCTTGGGCTGTCTCTGGCTTTGGAGCTGTGCTTTCTCCAAACTGGGTTTTGAGAAAGGAGTTGCTGCCAGGAAATGGAGACAGCGTTTTGGGTGGTGCAAAAGATGAAATAAAATTCAAGAAGTAACTCTCTTCTTCTGCTCTTTTAGCTACTTTTGCTGATTCCTCAATATGGTTGGGTTTGAAATATGTCCTTGTCAATGTTTTGTACATAGTCTTTGTTTTTCATTTGCTTCCTTTAGTTGTAAGAAACTTTGAGCTTTAAGTCTGATCGCAGCAGCAGGAGTATATTCTGTGATACAAACCCACCTTGAACAGCTGCCCTTCAGTATGGATGGTGTTCTGTGCTTTAAAGATGTCGAAAACCTCAGTGAACGTTGGATTGAAGGTGCTCACAGTGAGCAGTTCTGGTTTTGTAACATCTCACCTGGTCAAAACATGGAACTCTCTCTGTGGAACTGGATAAAGGGAAAATGATGCTCGTGGGTCCAGCAGGAGTTTTCATCCTGGTAGGATATAACCATCCACTCAAGGCAGGTATAGCTAACACACCTTTTTGTGAAGATTCACAAAAATTCGGGTTTCATGTAGAAAAGCTGCATAAATTTACTGCTGGCACCTGGGAGATATGGTATGTGTGTCTGTGGGGAGGGAATCTAATCTGGGCAGTGTTTGATTTCATCAAAGTCCCTACAAAGAAAGCTGTGGAGTCTCATGAACTGCCTGGGTGTAACTGCTGTGGGTACTGGGTTTTCTGGTGTATTCCCAGCTGCTTCCTGCTGAGATTGTCCTTCAGTCTGACACCTGTGTGGGTCTCCTGGGCTGGAATGAAAGGAAATGAAAGTTCAGAGTTGGGATGGGATATTACCAAACCTGCATCTTGCAGCTGTCTGGAGTATGAAGTTCCCTCCTGCACAGTGTCTCACAACATCTCTCCAAACAGGGCTGTCAGTGTGTTAAACTTTCATCAGAAGCCGTGATTTGTTTGGGTCCCTTTTGGAACAGTGTTAGATGAAGAACAAAATGCCCTTCAGCTTCACATTGTGTCTGTGTGCCCATTTGTCAAGGCTTTTGGTCTAATTAGTCTGTGGGCAATCAGCCTGTTGTCAGGAAACAATCACAAGATGTCAAAATCTCTAATAAAAATGGATATAAAGGGCACTTGACTGCCTTGGCCAATTCATTTATGGAGCTTTGATTCCTGTCCCTTTTGTGGAGATTGACACCTCTCATAAGAAGTGTTCCTTAGGGAACAAGGCTGTTTGAGCAGCAGTATGCAGATATTTAGAGAGGTGTGTGTGAGTTTATAAGCTGCTGGGTACTGCTCAGTGTTTCAACATCCAAATAAAGGCTCTGATCTGAGTAGATGTGTGAATTGTCCCCGTGATTGCAGTGGGACAGCTGGCAATCCTGAGACTTGGCAGGATGAGGTCCCCAGTGCTGAAATGCCATTGAAGGGTGTAGCCAGTGGTGCAGCACAGATGGAAAGCAATTGCTTCAAAACACTGAAATGTCAGCCTGTTCCCTTCCATACTCTCAACAGGCCACAGCTCTGTGTGCAGGGAACTGTCCCAGTGCATGCTTTGGAAATAAGAATGTGCAAACTGTTTTGAGCTGAAAAGAATCCACACATTGTGAGGGAGAGAAAGTTGCCATGCTAAAGGAAGCTGGCTGTCATCTGTGTCTAATATTTCTGCAGTGCTGCTTCTGAGCTGGTTTCCAGCTTATCCAGGATCCAGAGCTCTCCTGCTCTTCATATGAGCAGGAACAGGCAAGCTCAGACACAGTGTGCCAGCAGTGGCTTTTTGCTGAGTTAACTGCCAGGGAATTAGAAGTTTTCCTTTTAATATTTTATTTCAATAATTGAAGTGAAAAGTATTTCTCTTGATAAAGAAGGAATTCATTTAAATGAATAAATGGACTTCTTCCTGCTTCCCTGGGGTGTTCAGAAGCTGGCAGGCATCTTCCTGCTCTCTATGTGCAGTTGTTGAGCACATGAGAACTGATGACAGTGCAGCTCTGTTCCCTGCGAGTCCCTGCTGGTGATGGGGCTGGAATGCCAGTGTCACATCAGGGATATTTTGGAAAAGTACAATGCAAGTCAGTCCTCAGCAGCAGGGAAGGCTTTGAGCACGAAGAGTTGCTTCCATGTTTTTGCTTTCAGTTTTATTTATTTTTTCAGTTTGCCTTTTACATTTGCTCCAGTTGGCCTTTGCCAAGCTGCAGGGTTAGAATCCTGACCCATATTACAAACATTTTAGTCAAGCTGCTATAAAGAGTTCAGAGCAGAGGGAGACAGGACCAGTGTCTTTTAAAGCTTTTTAAATTCACTAATAGGACTAGTTTGTGAACACTGCTTGCTTATTTAGGAAAAAAGTCTTAGGTAATCTTGTACAAACTCGTATAAACTCAAAGCCCCCTGGAAGAAAGGACTCTATATTGAATATTGTGAATAAACAGATTTTCAGAGAGCTGGGTGTGTTGGTTCATAGTCCCTGTCCTTTCCTGCCTGACTCCAGAAGGGAATTAGAGATACTCTTCAAGTGTGATCTCTCTGCCTCCCTCCTGATGCCTCTCCATGAATCTGGGAGGGATCCCACAGATTGCCTTGAGGATGGCAATCCCTGCAGGAAGAAATAGATATTGACATTTAATGCTTCCATTTCACTGGGAATAAACCTTTCCTTTCCCTGGGTTGGCTGGAGGGTAATGAACTGCACCTCCATGTGAGGAAGTCTCCCAGTGTTCTCAAATTGGGCTGGGCTGATCATCCCGGGATGAGCTGAGGGTGGGTTTGCTAATTTACAGTCCCATGCCAGACTGAGGCTTTTCATGAGATGCCCACACCCAGCACAAACACAGTCATGGAAATGTGGCATCCTGGGCACACTCTGGTTTCCTCCACAGTATTTCAGAGACTTTAAATCTGATGGCATTTCTTGTATGAAGAAGAGTGGCTGATTAGCTAAATGCCAGACTTGATCCTAATCCCTCTGCCTGCTTCCATGATGAAAACCCTCTAGTGAGTTTATGCTTCAGAAATGCAAGTCTTGCAAGCAATTTATCTTTTCCTTGTAGCTCTTCATGGTTTAGTGCAGCTGCTATTTGTATTCCAATTAATTACTGGCACAAGTGATTACATGGGGTTGAAGTACAATTAGGACCAGGCTATAATTGTGTTTGAAAGGGCTGTGGATGCTTTTACAGATGGTTTCCCTGCTGGATGAGACTGGCCAGTCTCTCCAGCTGTCTCCAGCTTTCCAAGTTATTTCTCCCTAATTGTTAGTGCAGTGATCTTTCATTGGGGAGTGTTCTTGCTTTCTGCCTCTAAGAGTACATTAGCTTCTAAAGGGAAAAGCATCCATTTAAACCTGCCACAGCCAGAGAGGCAGTAAATAGTGAGACATAACTTTGCACAAGGCATCTACTGTCAGGATTGATTAAAACCCACAAACTAAAACACTTAAATTTGTTGGAGAGCAGGTGATTCTGTGCCCTCTCAGCATGTCAGTGTTGTTCTTGCTCTTTTGTTACAAGATAACTGTGTGTAGGATGCAGTTGATCCTCAGGAGCCAGCCCAGGCCTTGGAGTTGTGCCTGTGCTGGCCAGGTTTTCCCCTCTCATGGGTTTACGAAGCATGGAGGGATACAAAACCACAGCAACTCCCTAATGGGAAAAGGCTGAATTCCTTAGGAACTCCCCTGAGCTCGCCCCCAGGAGCTCTTTATCCCCCTGATCCCTGTTTGCAGCTCTGTGTGGAAAGCAGCCCAAGGCCAGCTTGGTGCCCTGCAGCTCCCTGGCCATGGGCTACCAGGGTCAGCCTGGCCGTGTGCCCCTGACAGAGGTGGAGGTTTGATCTCCATCCCACATGCAGCAATTTGGATGTGCTGGGCTGCAAGGGCTCCCCAGGGTGAGTGGTGGCCATGCTCAGCTCTTCTCCTGAAGCTTCTCAGCACATTTTGGCTGGCTGAGACCCCCATGCAGGGGTTGGGCAGCCTCAGGAGGCAGGAACAGGGGGGACAGGGCAGCTGTGGGGCTGCAATGGGGCAGAGCTGGGGGTGCTTCTCTGCCTGTCCCGTGCCTGTACTTGATTTGTTGATGGAGTGAGTCTCTGTTGGGAGCATTTGCCTTATAGGACAGATGTGAGGTGGCTTAAACTGGAATCTGGTGCCTTCTGGGAAAGTGCATGTCTCAGCTGAGCAAGAATCTTACAGAGATTCGAAGTGAAAGACTTCTTAAAACAGTTCCACTCCCTGAAGGCAGGGCTTTGAGCGCTGTTTCCATGCAGTGGGTGTTTGCCTTGCCCACAGCCTGCTGCCTGGGCTGCTCTTTGCTGGGGTTTGAGGTGCCTGGCTGGGCTGTGTCTGTGAGAAGGGGGAAGAGTCAGCACACAGAACAGCAGTGCCTTAATGGCTTTCTTTAACATTTTTCCCAAGGTCTAAGCCCCAGAGTGCTGGTGTACTGGATAAAGCTGGAAGCATGTTTGTTCCTGCTGCATGGCAGCAAGGAAAGCAATAATTTGTTTTGGCTCCCCCTTGGGAACTAGTCTTTAAACTTGTATAGCCTCCTAATGTTTATCCCAAATGCCTCTTAGTACTCTGGCTGTTTCAATTTTCCCTGCCTTCTGAAGATCCATCTGAAAACAGTTGAAAAAAGCAGTGCAAAAGCTCTGACTTGCTCCTTTCAATTTAAGCCTCTTACGCCACTTGATCCAGCAAATGCTGCATTTTAAAATCTCCTTTTGTTTATGGATTTATGGGTTTTTTTTACCTTTGCCCTGTTCCCTTCCCATTAATTCCCATGGTAAGAGCAGGGTTTTTCCCAGCTCTCTGAATGTAGCATGACCAGATTGAGCACCAGTTTCACCCTTGCAAAATCCAGTATGCTTGAAGCCTTCAGGGCCAGCAGAGGCCCTCGCTCTGGATGGCCATTTAGGCTGGATTCAGGATATTTGGTTGGGGAAACAGCCTGAAAACCAGAGCTCATCTTACCAAAAAGGATGCAGAACAGTGTAAGGTGGTGAGATGCTGAAGCCTTGATGAAAGAGTGTGGAGTGTTTCTTGAGAAAGCACAAGGGGGGTTCCCCTGTGTTTGCCAGCCTACGGTGCCCCTACCTTGATGGGGGAAAAAAATTAAAATTCCTGGGCTACCTGGTGAGGTTAGGAGAATATCCCTTTCTTTATCCCTTCCTTCAAGTCATTCCCAAAATGAATGACACAGAAACATGGAAACATTCTCATCAAGAGAGTTTTTTATTGGTTTTTTTTTTATTTGCAGTGTGGTAATTCACTGGAGTGTGGAAAATGATGTTGCAGGTAATTTCAGTTGAAGCTCTTAATGCTGTTTTGTGCTTGTGATATTGCATTAGCTCTGATCTGTGTTAGCTTGTTCTGAAGCTTAGTACCAGGAGTCTTCTTTAAATGCATCTGAGAAACCATCAAATCCTCTTTTAGCTAAAAGTCAACCAAGCTCCTTGAAGAGCAGCTTGATGGGACTGACACTAATTTCATCCTTAACACTCTTCTGCATCCAGCTAACCTTGCCCAGAGCTGGGGGTGTTCATCCCAGGAGCCCACTCCACACAGGAGGCTTCAGCACCACCTGAAGCTCTGCCCAGCCCAACCAAGGCTTATGGCACACTTAGGGCCTGTCAAAGTAGAAACACAGGTGATAGATCTCAACTTCTGGCTGCACTTGGGACCTGTTCAGAGAGGAGATGGGACAGGATCTTTGTGGTCACCTCAGGTCCCCCAAAACCACACAGTCAATGGGCTGCTTCTGTTGTATGGCCTCACCAGTGCTCATAAGGCTTCTCAGATAAATCACAAGAGAAGATCCCTGCCCTAAACCAGACTGCTGTCTGCATTAGAGATAACAATAGGGCATAAACATAAAATCAGTGGAAGTTAATAACCTGAATATATTCAAAGATCTGTGCTAAAAAAGGGGAGACAACAAACCAGAAGTGGAAGTCAAAGGCCCTAATAAAGAGGGAGTTACAAAAAATTGAGCTATCTGTTCCAGCTGAAAACAAGAGCACTCTGCTTTTGTGAATAGTATTTTCCCTCTTCTACTCAAACTTTTAAATGCTGGCTAAAATTTTTACAATTGGTTTAAATGGATTTAGGTGGCTGAAAAAGGGAAATTTAGAATGTCATGTTTAAACGCAACCAATTTTTCTCTTCTCATTTTTAAATGTAAAGGAAGGTTAAACCATGTTGAGAGTTATTTTTCATGACATGGCAGGAGTGATATTTGACTTTGGGCTGAGGTTTCCACAGGAAGACAAGAGCAGAGGTAGGAGTGAAATCTTGGTTTCATGGAAGTACTGGTATGATCTGACTGATTTCCCAGGACAAAGGGTCTCCCCTTGGCTACGGTTGCCCTTGCAAAAGGCAATTTTCTGGTGAATACATTATAGCTATAGCGCCAGTGCCCCAGGACACACCCGGGGTCAAGCCACCTCCTCCTTTTCCACGCAGCACCCCCTGCTTTAGTAGTTTTCTGGGTCAGGGTACAGCAGGAAGCCCATGAAAGTGGAATCGTTGAGGTTGTCAGCATAGACCCCATTTTTGTCCCCGTCCCCGTACACCTGAAGCCAGACCTCATCCCCAGAGCTGAGGTGCAGCAGGACTGAGCCGCTGGCTTGGTCGACGTTGTTGCTCTGGAACTGGTCGTAGGTGAAGATCACGGCCTTGTCCTTCCTGTAGAGGCTGACCTTGACGTCCGACAGGTAGACCGTGAGGTGGTAGGAGAAGAAGTAGGTGCCAGGGACATTGCAGATGAACTTGCCCGTGCTGGGGTCGTAGTGGCCCTGCTCGTTGTAGAAGATCTTGCTGAAGCGGATGGGGACGTTGGGGGCAGGGCCGTGCTCCGTCAGCCCCACGCTGAAGGCAGAGCGGTGCACAAAAGCATCTTTGCCCTTCTGCCCTGGGGTGCCGGGAATTCCAGGAGATCCGGGAGGTCCGGGAAAGCCTCGGCTTCCTACTGGGCCTGGCTCACCTTTGGGACCTGCTGGACCTGCAGGACAGAGTGGGGACTGGGAGTGGTGTTGGTGGCTCCTCTCGAAATGCAGAGGGGGCTGTGGTGTGAGCCCTGCTGGGCAGCACAGAGCCAAGGAAGGGCTCAGGGACCTCAAGAGCCCCCAGGAGCTGTGGCAGCAAGTGGAAACCCTGCCTAACCCCCCCACCCTGGCTGTGTGCAGAGCTGCTGAGAGCAACACATCAGCAAAAACATCATTAATGGGGAAACAAACCCCACACCAAACTCTTTGACTTGGGTGATGGAATCTCCACCCCAGGAGATAATCAAAAGCCATCTGGATAAAGATCAGGCATGGATCGACCAGACATGAAACCTGCTGGGGCTGGGGCTGGGGCTGGGGCTGGGGCTGCCCGAGGACTCGAGCACCAACATTGACATACCACCTGTTCCTCACCAACCTTCATCTCCTTTATCTCCCTTTAGTCCATCTCTTCCATCCTTCCCATCCCGGCCAGGGACCCCGTTGTGGCCAGGGTAGCCGGGTGCTCCTCCCATCCAATTGGCACATGGCATTTTGGGGTCAGGCTGGGTGTCCTGGGCAGCCACCCCTGTGGAGTGGGGGGCCAGCAGCAGCAACGAGCACAGCAGGAAGCCTGCCAGGCCCCTCATCCTTGGTTCCTGATGTGGACAATTGCTTTGTTAGCTTTAAAGGTTAATAGGGGGAAAAAAGCAAACACTCTCCCCCCACAAAAAACAGAGAGGCACAGGAGACTAAATCTGAGTCAGTAGCTCTGGAGGAAAGCAGTTCTGCTGGCCCCAAGGGCCTCTCTGCATGCAGCGTGCAGCTCCATGAGCCAAGCTGGAGCCCTGGGGCACGCCCAGTGCAGAGAGGAGCAAACACCAGCTACCCCTGCAGCCCTCACGGGCTCTGAGCACTGGCACAGATGTTTCAGGAGCCAGCACGGCAGATGCCAGGGTATCTGTGGCTGATCTCCTTGCAAAGCTCTGCTCAATTAGCCACAAAAAGCCCTGACTCCTGCCCGGGTGAGTGAGCAGCTGGTGGAAGGTACAGCTCAAACCCTCTGCAGCCCTGAAGGCAGGCAGGGGTGGTTTGTCACTGCACCGTCAGCCTGCTCACCTGGGTCTACGTAACACCAACAGAAACAGATGTATCAATATATTTGAACTTGCTATACAAACTCCAAAGTCTGCAATTTAAATGAATATTTGCAATTGCATCTGTTTTAAATTACTGTCTATGTGGAAAACCTTTCCCTGAGGTATGTGGCACTGTTTTCTAGCACAGGCTGACAAAAGAAATTCCCATGTACAGTCACCAATCTTCTGCCATGTCCTTGATGCTATCTGATTAGAACTCTCCTGATATACTTACATTTGCTGAAATTCTGACAACTTTATCCTACTTTGAGAAGACATCAGGCTTCTCAACTCCTCTGAACCACAATATGAAATGATGCTACTGGAGTTTTTTCCATCTGAATTGGTTTTTGATTGCAGGAAGACAAATTGTGCAATGTTCAGGCACTGCAGGACTGTATTTCTTTTTAATCTGGCTGCTTTGCTGGTCAGAGCAATTAGTGCAGCTGCCCAAAACCAGGTTGGTGGGGACACCCTGCAGCCAGCCTGGCTTTGTGCTGTGCTCCCAGCCCTTGGTAGGCTTTGGGTCAGGTTTTTAGAACACAAGATATTTTAAAATTACCATTGTTGTGTGATACTGCTCCCCAGGCAGGGTTTATACTCTGGAACAGTAAAGGTATCCTGTTAGGAGCATTGTAAGTGGCATAATAAGCAATAAAAAGTGAGCAACAGCATGGCAATTAGAGTCCCTTAGCCCTGTAATTTTCAAGAAAAATAATATTTTGGAGCAATTCCTTTGCAGGGTTGATTTTCCTAGGCAAGCTATTCAAATGTCACATTTTAAATAATGTCTTATTAGCTCTGGTGTAATTGCTTCAAAGGAAGCTAAAGAAATGTGCTGGTTTTAGCTGGGGCAGAGTTAATTTACTTTATTATGGGTAGCATGGGTTGTATTTTGGATTTGTGCTGAACACAGGGTTGATAACACAGAGGTGTTTTTGTTATTGCTGAGCAGTGCTTCCACAGCATCAAGGCTTTTCCCACCCCTCACCCCATGTGCTGAGCATCTGTTTTCCTTTGCATCACTTGTCTTTCTTGGGGTTTACTTCTCTCTCTTATTTTCCTTTCCATTATAATTTCTTATTGTTATTATTACTATTTTATTTCAATTACTACACTGTTCTTATCTCTGCCCATGAGTGTTCTCCCTTTCACCAGTGCAATTCTCTCTCTCCCATGCTGCTGTAGCAGGGGTGAGCAAGTGGCTCTGTGGGGCTCGGTTGAGCTGGGGTTAAACCACAACAGGAACAAAGAGCTTGCCATGATTTCAGTTTCTGCAGGATATTGAAGGGGCTTTGAAAAAAAACCTTAAAAGCTCTGTTTAATGGCTTTAGAGGGCAAAGCCTAACACCTAAAATCAGGAAACTCCCAAATCCATGCCATGCCCCTGTGGGACCCTTGTCCCCCCTGCCTGGGTCCCCTCCAGCTCAGGCACATGCATGTGCCACTCCAAAATCAGCACAGGCTGTCTGGGGACACCTAACTGTGTTAAAACATGGTGATGCATAAAAATCTGGCTCAAAACTATGTTTCTTGAGCCATGTTTTGGTGATTTTGTTGGGGTGAGTTCTGCTTTCTGGCTTGCTGCTGAGAACTCAATCATCATTTCAATTTTAGTGGTGTACCCCGCAGCCAGGTCTTCTACTGGTGAGAAATAAGCCTCTCCTGTAAGGTTACAAGCAGTGCCGGTGTGAGGAGCCCAAGGCAAAGCTGCAGGGAAGCTTTTCTGGGGCCAGTTTGCTCCAGAGGGCTCAGAGCCATGCCCTCCCCAGCATCACACACAGCACACACTCAGTGCTCTCCTTTCTCATGAGAAAAGTGCTGTGATATGCAAGGAGAGAACGACTTCTACCCCCACAGTTTAACTCCAGGTGATTTCTGTGCTTGAGAAGCCAAGCAGTTCTCTGGCATAAGCATGTCCTACAAATGGGAAGTTTTAAGCTGTGTCTGCCAGATCTGAGCTTAAACTCTGGTTTAGAAATGACATCCCTTTACTTGGTCTTTCCCATTTCCTTTAGATTTTCCATCTGATGCTTAGCATCAGTTTAACATGAAATAATCTGCTAGATTTGAATGTCAGTCATACCTTTTGGACAAGAAATAGAGGAACAAGTAGATGAAGTCAGTACTGCTGGTGGCTTTCAGTGATTGCCTTGGCAGCTGCTGTATTAAAATTGCATATGTGTTACATGAAGCTTATTCATTTATCAGCAAAAACCAGTGTAGCATCTGTGAGAACAATGCCACTCCTGAGGGCTACATAAGGATTCAGAATTTAAATTTCAGATAGCACTATATAAAAGTTATACACTCTAAGCCCCCACAGCTTTCTGTGCAAAACAGACTGAAAAATCCATCTGTTCTCCCACTAGAGAATTTCCCTCAAAGGGTATTAACCAGGGCTTTGGCTTATGTCTAACGTTTTTCTTTTTGTAATTCTTGTTAGTGTAGTTTTTGCTGATATTCCAGCAGTGACTTGCTCCAGAGGGCTCACACCTTAAATGTGAGTGGTGCAGGTTTCTGGTGAGGAACTGATGAGACTCAGGGAGATTTGAGGCAAACCAAATCTTCCCTGGAGTCTTTGAGGAAAGAGGTGAATTGAAAGGTGCCAGTGCAGTATTTAGTGTTACAGCCATGCAGTTTCTCACTGTTGTTCCTCACTACTTTTTGATTTAGGAGTTCTGTTCTCTAAATAGTTTTTCCAAAAAGGGAAGTATGAATCTAGCAGAGATCAGCTATTCTTGGTTTAAAATACTCTCTGGCTATAATGAGAATAACTCTGAGAAAGGTAACTTCTTGCAAACAGAAAAGTCTGTCCAATTCAGCCCAAAAGAAGCAAAACTCCTGAACTTAGTAAGGAGGGGGAGGAAAAAAAATCATGCTTACCAGCTGCTTTGAGTCCTGGTTGGCTTGCTGCAGTCTGTTTAGAGAATGAAGTCTGGCTATTGCATTGCTATCCCTAAGGGCACGGGGAGCTGTCAGCTCAGACACTGCACTTTCCATTTGCTATTGCGCATGCTGACCTAAAAGTTGGGTTTTCCCATTAATTTTTCCTGGACATAACTTAAGTTTTGGAACATGTAAATAATCCACTGGGATAGCTTGTGAAGATGGCCTTACAGGGCAAAGATGGGTTTGGGAATTGGACAGGAACTGGAAGAGCAGTGGTTTGTGTGAGAGCCTGCTCAGCCAGGGCTGTGCTTGTCCAGCACAGGCTGCTGCTCTCTGCAAACTGGGAAATGTTGGTAGTGGCTGGTGGAGAAAGTGTGTCCAGCTTGCAGTGATGCACACACACGGGGCTTCCAGCCTGTTAGGAAATGACTTATTGTGGAATAAGTTTCAGCTTCTCCTTTTAACTGCAGGAACCATTCCTGCCCGGAGGCTGCTGCCACACCAAAGAAGGGCAAAGCTGCCCGAGGGGGAGGGCAGCACTGGGGGAGAGCTCCTTTTTAAGGCACCCAAGCGTGTGCCAGCACTATTGTAAATGACTGGAGCAATTCCAGACCTAGGATGGCTTTCCACCTATTGAGCTTTTTTGGCTTTAGGTCAAAATAAAGTCTCTTTCTCCCTGTATCTGTCTCCTTCCAAAGCAGAAGTTGAACCTTAGCTAGCAGAGCTTTCCTCTGCAGCTGCTCTAGGGCAGTTCAAAGCTAGCTAGGTGGAACCTTGGCAAAGCTGGGCTCCCAAAATCATACCAGGAAAAAAACAGTGTGATGTGTGATGTTGCAGCTGGGCATGGGGAGCTGGTGTGCTTGTGAGAGGGGAAACTCATCCAAGTGAATGCCAGCATGGCACTGTTCTGAATTGCTGAGTTGTTTTCAAGACTTGCTTATCCAGAGGGACTAAAAAGATGTCTAAATGAGCATATAAATAACTTTTTATAAGCTGTGAGTCAGCAAGAGTGAGTTTGTAAGCCTGAGGAGAAGGTGCAGAAGGGAGGAGACACAGGACAGCTGCATACTGCCTGCCTTGTTTTGGGCAAGCCCGTAGTCCAGCATTTGAAGAATATTTGTAGTTTTTGTTGGATGATGGGTTTTCCATGTATGGTTGAGGCTTAAAACAATCTCTCATGCAACCCCAGTAAAATATGACAGTGGTCAAGCTGGATCTGTTTTGCTACAAATGTGATTTTCTAGAGCCGTGTGGCTTTGTGTGCAATGCCAGTGTTTCTGTTGAAGTCTCCTGAGCAATGAATGGAGGAGCAG
Organism: Eopsaltria australis; assembly: GCA_034509425.1. Classification (NCBI taxonomy): domain Eukaryota; kingdom Metazoa; phylum Chordata; class Aves; order Passeriformes; family Petroicidae; genus Eopsaltria; species Eopsaltria australis. The sequence continues at coordinate 523,521 of JAVTVJ010001113.1, read as the reverse complement.
GACTTTGGAACCAAAATTGCTTTTGCTGTGGGGTGAGAAGTTTTCAGCTGCCCCTGCCCCACATGTGAGCAAGACAAGGCTGCTTCCCCTGCCAGCTTTCAGCTTGAACCCCAAAATACATGATTGGGATATTTGTTAGGCTGCCAGGAGTTGAGGATTGGCCCTGAGGTGTTTAACAGGTAGTGCTGCAATTACCTCATGGTCTTTCAATTCAGCTGTCAGGGAAATACCACAGTGATAAATTTTTCAGTGGTCCATCAAACATCTTCCCAAACACAATCCCTGCCTCCCAGAAGAGAGGTGGAAGTTACACCTGGGGGTACAACCAGCTGACACAAGCCCTGGCACACTTGGTTGTGGTTATGTTGTGTTGCACACTCAGTTTGCAGCTCGGTGCTGGCTCCTGTTCTGCTGCAGAGGGAGATCTCGTGCAATCCAGGGAGCTGCTTCTGCCTTTGTGATAGGAAAACAAATCAAATGCCTTTGGCTCTGCCTGGTGACAAACAAAACCTGGCACCAAATGTGGGCTGTGCTGGCAGTGCCCACAGCAGGTCTGGATGCACTGGGAGTGTTTTGGCACAGGGAAAGCTGCTGCTCACAAGTCCTGAAATGCCTTCCCTGCTTTGCTCCGTGGTCACCAGCTCTCCTGTGTGGGACACACTGCCAGTACCTAACTCGGCTGCAGGCCTTGTGCTGAGCCTGGATGTTTCCTCTCTTGGATCTGATACGAGCCGGCCAATCTGAAAAACACAAAACTGACTTGATGGATTGTGGCTCGCAGCTTTCAGTAAGAATTAAAAATAAGCACAGGGTTATATTTAGCCATCTATAAACAGGAATAAAATAGAGCAGAGGCTCATTATCAGCTGTGCTCTCTCAGATCCCTGCTGGTGTTGTTTGAGGGGCAGAAAAGCTGCTTTGGTCGCAGGGAGGTTGGGACGGCTGCCTCAGCAGGAGCTTGGTGACTGTCCAGCCCTGCTGGCAGGGGCTGTGCCATGGAGCCGGGGCAGCAGCCCTCAGCTGGCCACCACTGTCCCCTCCCAGCAGGATCAAACCAGCATCCCCGTGGAGCCCAGTTCCATGGGAACCCTTATCCCCCTGGCTGTCCCTTCCTGGGGCTGCTCATCCCGCCCAGAGCCGGGGCTGCTCCGCTGGGATCTGTCCCGAGCACTGTGCTCCCACTCGCTGTCCCCCGGGATGCCAGCTCACCCCTTGCCTTCCCTCCGGCCCTGGATACCGCATGTCCCACAAACAACACACATTCCCCACTTTGCTAAAAATGGCCAGAACTGTGGATGCCGTCTGGCAGGCGGCCTGGCAGGCTGCTCCCGGCTATTTTGGTGCTGTCTGGAGGGAGCACGGCCTCCATGCCAGGGCCCAGTCTCCAGGCCAAGGCGCTGCTGGCTCCGGCCCAGGGCACCGCAGGCAGCTGGGACCAGGCCAGCTCTGGCCACGTCCTCTCCTGTGGCCGGCCAGACCCGTGCCCGTCCCTGCCACTGCCTCACGGGCACCTGCACTGCGAGTGCTGAGCAGCCAGCTCCAAAGCTAAAGCAGCAAATGGAGCTGGGGCAGGAGTGCTGTGATGTCCCCATGCTGACTTGTGCTGCCGTGTCCCCAAACCGCGATTCCCAGTGATCCCAGGCATCCCTGTGCGCCCAAACCCTTCCCTGCACAGCCTTGTACTCCCCTCTAGTGGCTAATCATTGATGGGAGCTGTCCCTGTGCGGCTGGCGGTGCCAGCCTGGCCCTCGGGGCCTGCCCAGCCCCTTCCCCATGTGGCTGCCTCCCGTGGGCTCGGTGCCCCGTGTGCCATCCCTGTCCCCAGCAGTGCCAGCAGGGAGGCACAAGGGCCACCAGCACGGCGTGAGGCACAGCCTCTCACAACTTTCAAACTCATGGGCCCCGATGGACTTTCCTACATGAGCGTGAGGAGGTGGCACAGTCCAGGCACAGGCAGGTCTGGCGGCAGTGCCCAAGGCCACTCTCTGGGCGCACAGCAGGGGACAGTGGCTTTCTGTGGCCCTGTGAAAGCCCAGCTGGGCTGTGCAGGGTGGCTGCTCCCCCGAGGCCATGGCAGCGTGATGAGGGGTGCAGGGGGACAGCAGGCCTCTGGTACACACCACAGAGGGGACACTGAGCCGGCGTTTGGCTCCGGGGAGAAGGGGACACACCACACCTGGGGGGCTGGGGGGACATGGCCCTGGCTGCAGGACACGGGAGTCACTGCCACACTCTGCCCTGCTCCAGTCCAGCCTCCTGCTCGGCTCTGGCTTCCCGATTTCTCAGCCCATTTCACACGGACAAACAGGCTCTTTTCTTCCCTGTGCTGGGCAGCTTGGACAGAGCAGCTCCTTGCCAGGCTTGAGCAGCAGCGCGTTTCTCTCCTTGGCGATTGCAAATAAACCCCCCTGGCCTCAGGGGATCCTCGCTTGGCTCCCAGCGAGCCGAGCCCAGGGATCTTGGCACAGCAGGATTTCTCATGCCGAAAGGGACATTGAGACGCGTTTGTCCAGGAAGCAGAGCCCTGTAAATTAATGTCATAGCTGTTCCCAGGGCTCTCGTTTCTGCACTCCGAGTTCAGGGTGCTGCTCTGGCCTCCCCAGGCCGGCCAAGGGCCCGGGGAGGGGGCTCTGCATCCAGCTCCCCCCTGCTCCCACTCCAGCTGAGCCAGGTCCTGGCTGCTTTCAGCACAACCCGCTCTCGTCTGGGGGCTCACTCCAGGCTGGGAAGGAGCTGGGAAGGAGCTGGGCAGGGAACAGAATAAGCTCAGGGGTGTGGTATGGGGTCAGTCCCCTGTGAGCGACATCCCTCTGGCCCCCCAGCTTTCATCCCTGCAGGGATCGCATCTCTCAGAGGAGGCACCTGAGAGCGCACCTCTGCCTGGCGGAGCTGTTAATGAGGTGTTTAATGAGATTGCCATTTGCCCGTTAAATGAAATGAGCAGCTCAGCGCAGGCAGGGGAGGAGAGCTGGCAGCTGCTCACCACGCAGCCCCCGCAGCCTCCTGCGTTCCGCGGGACGGCTTTTCCCAGAGAACAGGAATTATTTATTAGCAGAGCGTTTCTGAGTCACCCAGGCAAGGAAAAGCGCATTTCCTTGGCACAGAGGAGTCATCCCAGCCGGCCCCTCCGCCGCTTGGACAATAGATGGAGCTCACCGCCCTGGCTCCGCAGCACAGCCCAGGCTGCTGGACCGGGGATGCCCCCAAAGAGCCCCCGGGCTCGGGGACAGCCCCAGGAGCCTCCCGGGACAGCCAGGCCCTTCCCTCTGCCGGTGGTGGGCAGTAGGGGCTGAGGGAGCCGTGACCCCAGCCAGCTGGAAACAGAATGCAAAGGGAAAATTTGGGTTTGTCTGGGGCTTTGCAACCTTTGGGTAATGTGGTACAGGTAATCCCAGCACAGTTTCCGTGGTCTTCCCAGTCCACATTACACTTCTGTCCTTTTTACAGAGGTGTATGCCCCCAGCCCCCCATTTTTCTTTGCTTTTGGTTGCTGAGGGTCAGAAATGGCATCATCTCCCCTTGTCACCACTTCCCATCACTGGACATGTCTCATCTTTCAGAGCCAAAGCTGCTGCTCTCGATTTGGGGTAGCAGTGTTGCTGGGGGTTCTGGGGGAACTGTACAAACCAGAAGAGTGTATTTGCTCTGGGTCTGATGGCAAAGGGAGCATGTGGATCCCCAAAATCCCAGCGGTTTGGCAGAACCTGGGGGGGTTGGTGGCTCCATGCTGGGGCCCAGTGCAGGCAGCAAGGAGCCATGGAGTGCTGGAGCTCCTGCTCCTGGGGCTTCAGGGCACCCCCAGCCCTCCACACCACAGCCAGCTGGGATTTAGGAGTCCTCACAAGGGGATTTTCTTCCCCTCTCTCTGTTCCTTTCCCCCAGACATGGCAAAGGGAGGGCACAGGGCACAAACAGGGAGCAGGCAGGGCACAGGACACAGGCAGGGCACGGACAGGGCTCCTAGTGGCTCCAAAACCACAGCTCTCCTCTGCCCAGTGACAGCCCCGTGCCATCCATGGTCACCCCAGCACGGGGTGAAAGTCAGGAGCCCGTGGGGGAGAGGACTCCTTCCCATCACACTTTGCTGTGCATTGTGCAAATTCGGCAGAACTATTTTTGGCCATCAGGGATTTTCCATTCACTGAGGTATTGATCCCGAGCCACCAGCCCGGTAACCTCTGCCGTGCATTTGCTGACTCCTGCCTTTTGCAAGTGATGGATTTGAGATGTGGCACTGGTCTGCTGGAGTCTGGGGCTCTTCTCCCAGTGCAGGACTCTCTGCACTGTCATCCAGCAGCCAATAAACAAACCTGTGTCACTGTGTTCTCAGATCAGGCAACCAGTCCCTGCCTGCCTTCCAGAGGGTCTGGGCTCAAATTCAGTCATCTTTGAAAACACCAGTGAGGTGCTAAGGGATAGAAGTTTGCTTGTTTCTCTCATCTACAAAACCTCTTCACTTAGAAATGAGGATGTGGTTAATTAATGTAATGAGAAATCTGACGTTGTTTATAATGTGAAATATCATTGCTCAATCTGAGTGATGCATGTTTCACCAGGAAATGGTAAATCTGTTAAAATATTACCCTGTGGGCATAAATCATCCCAAAGTGCTCTTTGGGAAGTCAGAGAGAATGACACATCTGTGACACTTCAGATGGGGCATTTCTTTGTGCTTTACAGAAGTTTGTGTTTACTGTAGGACTAACGAAGGCTTACGGTATCTTCAATTATTCATTTTTATAAGCACTTGTTCTCCTGACTTGAGCAGTCAAAACCACACTGTCACTGGTTTTAGTAGTAAATGGTGGGGTTTTTTTCCGCAGTCAAATGACTTTGCCTCCACTTTGCCTTTTGTTCCACATGAAAAACAATGGTGGTTCACTCAGCCATCACAACATTTTATGTTTCTAGCTTTGGAAAGCACCTTTCTTTGGGAAGGCAGTCTGGCAGCTGCTGATCCAGCAGCCTTTGTGGCCACAGCACCTTTCCTTGTGGCTGCTGGGAGCAGACTGGGAGCCTCAACACCCTGTCCCAGCAGATGTGAGGAACTGGAGGAGCTCTGGAGGACTGACAGGACATATTCAGGCTGTTGTGCTGGCTGTGCTCAGCAGCCAGGTGAGAGCTTCATGCTTGCAGCTTGGCCTGGGCAGAGCTATGACTGATGCTTTAAAAATCCTTTACAAATGCACACACAAAACCTGTGCTGGTTTGTGCCAGGGCCCCTGAGCTGGAGCTGAATGCCAGGGACCCTTTGCTCCAGGCACACGGCAGCTGTGAGACCCTGAGTGCTGCTCACCTGGGCTGGAGAAGCTTCCATGCTCACCTGGCAGTCCTGGGGCACTGGGCCCCTGCACACCAACCCACAGGCAAACCAGATGTCCTGAGCTCTCCTGCCATGCCCTGGCTGTGCCCCCTGGTAGGACAGGGACCCCAACCCTGAGCCTCGGGGTGCCCTGGTGTGCTGGGCTCAGATCCTGCCAGCTTGGCATCGTTGGAGTCTCCTCCTGCAAAAGCTGTAGAGCCAGACAGGCAGGTGGGAGTGAAAGTACTTCTATATAAACCACATTTTCTGGTGCTCCTTTATAGGTTTTTAATGTGATTCGTATGTCCCTGCCTGGCCCGTCGCCCACAGCCAGGCACTCCCCTTCCTCCCGCTCCTCACTGCAGTGTTTTCTATGGATTGGGTTCAACTGGATAATTTCATCTCCTTTTGTATTTATAATCCCTATGAGGGTGGTGTCTCTAACAAAGACTATTCCTTCTCATTGCTTTGGCAAAGCAAGCATCAGCTCCCTGCTGTGTCTCTCCTCAGATGACACAGAGGTTCTCTGAATAGCAAAGCGAGAAAACAAAAAGAAACAGCTTAGATGCTTTCTTTTTCTAGGCAGCTACACATTTCCACCTCATGATACTCACATCCACCTCATGGAAAATTCCCCCCAGTCCTTTAGATATTTCCTTTTCATGTGCCTGCATCCACAAGGCTCTGCCTGTGGCTCATAGATGGAGATGGGGACATCAGAGAGAGTGTCTGACAGGAGGAGTGAGTGGGTTTTTTTCCCCCACAGCCCAAGAGGAAAGAGTAAGGAAATTCAGAGAATCCAGATGAGATATGATATAGGTATTCTTCATGAGAAGCACTCCAGGGCCTGCAGTCTGGGACTGCAGTGGGCAAGTGGTTCCGCTGAAAAGCAATTTAATTCCTATCATGGCACAAACCATTCCTGTGCTTGATCAAGGCTCAGACTGGAGGCAGGAATGGCATTGCCTCATTTTCCCAGGGCAGGGCAGGGCCTGCTGACCCCAGGCCCTTTTCATCCCACTGGCTCTCTCAGCAGGGAAACCCTTGGGCAAACTTCCCATCAGAACCTTTGGAGGGGACTGCTGGTGGCACGTGGGCACTGAGACCTCACCTGCCCTGCATGACCCAAAATTCAGGTGTCACTCACCCCAGTGGGCACCAGCAGACTGTGCCAGTGCCATCACCGTCCCCGCTGGGTTTCTGGGGGTAAAACCCAGCCCCTGAACCCCACTGCGTGTTTGTTTGTTGTCTCTTGGCTTGCTGGCTGCAAATATTTGTGTGCAGCTGAACCAGAAGTAATTGCTCCCAGCTCTGCCATGGGGTTTGTGATGAGCCTGCAGCGCAGGCTGTGTGTGCGCAGATAATCTGGGTGCTTTTGTGCTCAGTGCCTCTGGCATCTCTCACTGGATCCCTTTTGTTTCTGGGCTCTGTTTGTCTCCCCCTCTCCCCTCGGTGCATGGTGCCTTTTCTGATACCTCTGAAAATAACTGACTTCACCTCTTGGTCATTCTTTTGTGTTTGTTTCTGGAAAGCAGGAAAGCAGCATCTCTGCGTGTGTCCCCCGTGACTGCTGTTCACACAGCGTGTGGCTTTATGGTTCAATTAAAAATGTTACGACATTTCCCCAGCATATCCTGCCACCATCCTGGCAAAGCATTTGCTACCTTTCTAGTATTTTGCAGTTTGTGAGTGCCAGGTATTATCCCAGCCCTTCCCTCCGGGACAGCTTGCTGTGGCTGCACTGCAATGACTCCAAAATGCAGAGTGTTTCTGATGCTCTGAAAGAGAGATAAAAGGTAGCCCCAAGGACATTGCTAAAGGATTTATCCAAGACTGAGATTACCTGATTTTTGAAGAGAAATAGCTACAATTAAATTAACCACAAAATTTTCTTCTTCTCCCAACAGACTTCTGCTGCCTCACCTGGGACACAGGGTTCTCCTTGGCCTAATGGATTCAAAGCTTTGGCTCTCCTGCTTCCCAGAGCAGCTTTGTCACCTGAAAAGGTGGAAAGGAAGGTTTCATACATGCTTATTGAAGAGGAGCATTGACCATGTTGCATTACCCAACAGAAATATTCTTCTGTCCCTGTCCTGATAACTTTACCCAGCTTCTCTCCATCATCTTGTCACTCTTGTTTCTGACTCTGTTCAGCCAGTGTTTGCTTTTTCCTCACCTTCTGCACATTCAGTTTGTTATCTACAGCAAATCCTGAGCATGGCATGAACCTGGCAGCACCAGAATCATATTTTGCACGGCTAGTGTCAGAAGGCAGCAGAAACCAACCTGTATGGCCAAAGACAGGGCCACGGTTGAGACCTTATGCACGGTGAGATTTCCTACAGGTGCACAAGGGAGCACTGAGAAAAGAGGCAGGAAAGGAGCGTGGGTGGGAGCCTGGCTCAGCTGCAGCTCCTCTCCACCAGCACACGCTGGGGCTGCTGCAGGGGGGCTCAAGCTCAGGTACAGAACCCTGCTGCTGTTCCCTGCTGGAGCAGGCAGTGAAACCTGGTGGTTCAGCGCTGTCACAGCCCCGGTGAGTCAGCGGCACTGCGGAAAGCACTCTGCTCTGCTTTGCTTTCGGTCTTGCTCAGCTCCATCCCCTCTGCTTGGGCTGCCAGTTCCTCTGCAGCCTCTCTTGTTCCTGCAGTGGGAACATGCTTCCTCAGTGACTCCCCTCTGCTTTGTTCAGGGAAGCCAGAGAGAGCAGCTGCAGCACAGATTGGGATGTTGCATTTCATGGCAAAACCTTCTCTTCCCAGCAAGTCTGGTTTTGAAGGTGGAGACTTGTGGCTGACTCCTTGCAACAGCTGGGACTTTACCCACAGTCATCACTCAGTTAGTCTGTGCTCTAAGAAGGTTGTTAAGGTGCTGCTGTTGGTGGGTTTTAAAGCAGAAGCAGTCTTTCAGAAGCCTTATTGAAGTTTTGGTTGTGTTTTTCTATTGCTTATCAGCACATCAGTATATTGCCTATATTACCCTAAGGTTCACGGTGTCCCTCGTGCCCTGTGGAAGGGCTGAGGCACAGGGTGCAGCCCAAATGGCTGTTTCCTAAAGCAGTGCCTTCCTGAGAGCACAGGGAAGACCCCAGGGTGGGATGAGGTTGGCTGGTTTTTACCCCTGAAGGAATCAGCTGAAGCCTCCAGTGTGGAAAAGCATCTGCTGCCTGCCTCACCACCAAATATAACCTCTCACACTAAGCATAGGGAAATGTCTGTTCTGCACACTTGTTTAGCTCTGAACACAGGCAAGTGCTGTCATCCCTTGATTTTCACAGGAAAGAAGCCAGCTCTGTTGTCTCTCACTTTTCTTTGAGATGATTCCTTTCCCCATTCCCTCAGGTTATATCTGGCAGCTCTGCCCACACGTTGGCCCTGCTCTGGCCTCTCTTTTTTCCCACCATCTCCACGCTCCTCCTGACCCTCTCCTGCCTTTCTGCTAGGTGTGGATTTTGCTCCTCAGAGCTCCTATTTCTGCTCCTTTGGCACGTTCCTGTGGTTTCCATGATGCTCTGCTGGGATTTTGCTCTGCTTTCCCACCCAGCCATGCGACCCCACTCCTCCCTGTGCTGTGCATGCTGCCCTGTTCCAGCTGTGGGTTTCTATATTTGAGAAGGAATATTCTGGCAATCTCTTCTTTTAAATTTCTGAGCCCATTGTACCTTGAGTGAAGAATTCTCCTGTCTTCCAGAAGAGAACATATCATTTGGGTGTTTTTGTGCTGTGTATAAAAGCTTCTTAACAAGTTTCATGCTCCTTTTGTCTCTCTCAAATCCAACATTTTTTAAAGTTTGATCTATGAACACAGGAAATATTAAAATCTGTGGCACACCACGATAACCTGCTTTTTCTTCTCCATTTAACTTTTCAGCAGATCTCCTGCCTCAGATTTAGACCTATTAAAAAAAAAAAGTGCCTTTTATTCATCTCCCCTTCCAGGCTCCCTTTGCCTTTTCCTTGAAAAGCTGAAGTTTCTGCTTGAATCTTTTTCAACAGCCACAAGTATTTTGGGGAGGCTGAGGTAGATAAGATTTTAAAGCAACTCTCCTCCACATTCCATGCCTGCTTTTCCCACCTGTTGCCATATTCTGTATTTACACCCTCACCTTTTGCAGCACTGTGATCTCTAGGAAGGACTTTGCAAGGAGATTTGGAGAAGTCACTAATACAATGTAGGCAAAGATTTGCATGTTTCTCTCAGGTTGCAGCTGCTGAAATACCAACAGCTGCTCTAAACCCAAACCACCTTTCAGTTCTGGCATTTGCAATCCCAACCCCTGCAGATGGGGCTGCAAACCTCAGCCTCCTCCTCCTCCAGCTCCATCCAGAGGGGTCTGTGCTGAGCCTGGCCCTGCCCTGGGCTCCTGGGAGTGAATATTCATGCATGAGGGAATGGGGCCAGAGGCTGCAGGTGGCCCTCTGCCAACACATTCCAAGCAGACCTGGTAAATCTTGACTTCTTCAAGGAAGATGCTGGCCAGGCCAACTCCCTCTTCCCAGCCACACACATGGAGGGGGCTCTGGTGCTCATCCCTCTGCTGCAAGGCAAAGGCTTGAAAGGCAAAGGTGGCCACACACCTTCCCCTTGGGGACATTTGGCTTCACCAGCCCTGCAGTAAATCAGGGCCAAATCTGCTGCCAGAAGTCAGTGGGGGATGCACCCTGCTACCGTGGAAACAGGAAATGGTAAGAGGCTGAACTTTTTTTAGACCTCAGTCGGCTATTGAGAAAGTGAAGAGTTATTTGTTGTTCTTATGTGACAGTGAGTCTTTGCTTCCTGTGTAGGTAATGCAGAAGTCGTCTTCCTTTGTAAACCTCGTTTCTGCAAGTCTTCTCTCAGTTCCCAGCTTCCCCTTCACACATCAGTGTGTAAAAGGTTCTCTGGTCACATCTGATGCTGAAGCTGTGCCTTGAAGAGATGCTGGAGCTGTGGGCTGAGGGGGGCCAGGGATAACCCCTGTTGGGGCTGTGGGGTCTGGGGGTTTGCAGTCGGTGTCTTGCCTGTGCACAGAGGGAAGGATGAAGCTCCAGAAGAGGCAGAGAGCACAGTGCACAGTGCCATGTGCATTGGTGGGCGTGTGGAGGGGCAGAGCCTGGCCTGGGGCAGCCGTGTGCTGGCATCCAGGGAGTGGGTGCTGTGCACCCACAAGGACAGACCAGCCCTGCACTGGGCCTGCTGCCTTTGCAGGAGGAAGGACACCTTGAAGGACACCCTTGGAGACTGGACTAAGCAGGCTTGGTCTGAGCTTTTATTCCATTTGATCATCTTCTCTAGGATGGGGAAATTCTAAGCCAATAGATTTGTTGGCAATTAGAATTCTTAGAAAATGTGATAAAGGGAGGGCTGTGTTCCTGATGTTCTGAGCTGGGGAGGCTGCAAGGGCAGATGTTCTGCCCCCTCATTTAATTAGAAAGTTAATGACAGCACTACTTTGGAGGGAAAGCTTTGTCCCTGGGGACCCTGTGCTCCTGCAGACATCCTGGGGGGACTGGTGGGGAGCCTCTGTTCACCGAGCACTGCAGGTTTTGACGTTTCCTGCAGCCCATGGATCCACATCACTGCTCGCCTCCCTCCACCTTTTGGACTCACAGGCCACCTCCCTGGCAGGAGATAAATCATCCTTGGGATGGCAGCCCCCAGATCTGGGTGAGCTGCTGAGCACATCTTAAAGGCACCTCAGCCATGGGGTGAAGGCTGGCATGGAATCTGTGCCATCCCTCCCTTGCCTCAGGGCTGTCTCCACACAAGTCCCTGTGCTGCCTTTGCAGCATCTTGCCCTCATGAGCAGGAAGAGAGGACTGAAGCCTGAAGCTTGTGTACCTCTGCATCAGCTGTACAACTGGGGAAACAAAGGAGAGCTGGAGCTCAGAGGGTGCTGAGCTTCTGAGCTGGCCAGAAGAGCTCATGCTGTGCCCGAGCCTGGAGAGTCACTGCTGCCCACCAGAGAGGGGCTTGGCCTGTGCCACTGACAGAAACTGAGTCAGGGATTGTGCCCATGCCTAAATGGGACTTCCTGAGGGTGAGACAGGCTAAGAGGAAGCAGTGAAGCCAGTGTGGCAGAGACAGCGTGGGCACGAGGCTGCATGGGGCATTGCTGAGGAGCCTGCAGCTCCAGAAATGCTTCAGAAAGCCGTGATCACAGCCAGGCAGGCATAAAAATAACATGTGGAAAGGTTACATGGCACGGAGGCAGGATCAAGTCACAGGCAGTTCAGAATCTAATGGGAGCAAGTAAACGAAGAGCCCAAGTGCTGGAGAAATGAGAAAGGCACCTTGCAAGACAGTGTGGGCATGGGGGCTGAAGTGTTCCTCGTTAGAAGAAGTGGGAAATATGGGAAAAGAAAGAGGAGAAGGCTGCTGTAATACCTACAGGAACAAAGTGTTAAATGCATGAAAGGCAAAGTCATCATGGCATTAAAAATAAAATATATCAGGAAAGCAGGGGCCAAGCAGGCAGCACTTAAAACTTGTGAAAGAAAATAGTTACAGCAACTGTGGAGAAATGTGATCCTACACAGCCAAATGATGGTAGAGGAGTAGGGTTATTGTTGGCACTATAAAAAATCAAGGTAGCAGTAACTGGGATCAGTCTTGCAGAAAGCAGTGGGTGAGATGGAGACTGTTTTAAGAACAGGCTGAAGTTCCTCTGATTCACCATTTGTGGTTCAGTGACTGGAAAGGAAACCAGGGTAGGAAGTGAGCAGGGAATAGAAAATGTTTGCCATTTTCCTCAACTTTAGAAAATTCCCTCTTAGTTTTGCAAGGAGGGGAAGCAATGAAATTACAGTGAAAGAAGCAGAAATCACCCAGATCTGTGCAGGGTGGGAGGTTTCTGTATTCCTCATCAAGCTGGGAAGGAGGCAACAGTTTAAAGTGAGTGCCAAGAGGAGACAGGGTTTTTGTTTGATTTTCCACACTGCATTTAAAAAGGTGGTCCCTCCTGCCTGAAGAGGTGCTGAGGGGGACACAGGGCACATCCTCACCCTGCACAGGTCCAGCAGAGCTGAGCTGGCAGCTGTGAGTGAGGGGACGAAGAGCAGAGGGTTGGGGCCTCCAAGGCAGGGGTGCAGCTGCAGGCAGGGAGCTGTGCTGCACAGCAGGGCAGGTGCTGGCACCCAGGCTGTGATTTGGACACAGCCCTCCATGCCAAGGGATGGGCAGGACTGTGGGCTGGAGACCTCTTTGTGTCAGGCACTTTGAACAGGTACCCACTAATGCAGGAAGGTTGTAGCTGAGTTCCTTGAGTGTTCTGCACAAAGGCAGAGAGCTGTGAAGGGCCACCAGCTCAGGGGGTTCTGTGTGAGGCTTGAGGGGCACCCTCACACCCTCACTGAAACACTGCTACAGCAAACCAGAGCAAATGGCATGGGCAGGGGGGCCTCAGGAGGAAGGAGTGCTGCCTTCCAAATGTTTTGCTTGTGACTGTATTTTTGCAGTTAAATATATCAGTCAGTATAAATCACTGTCTGAAATTCCTGTACATGTGTTATCTTCTGATGACATCTTTATTTGCCCTGACTCCTTATTTATCTGGAATCTCAAGGTCACAGAAGAATCCTGTATGTGTTTTCCTTCAGCAGTATAAACATCACTTCTCTCTTGCCTCAGCTGCATTCTTTCCAGTGGGCTGAGGGTCCCCAGGGTCATTCTGGTGCTTTTAGGGATTCTTTATCATAACTGCTCTGGTCTTGGTGGGCATCCTGCAGAGCAGGAGTAGAGACAGACTTTTGGAAATCATCCCCCAAAAAAGTGCATCTTGATAACCTGACAACCAACCTCCATGCTGTGCTTCTAGTAGAAGAAATTCCAGATATTTTATTAAATCATGAAGCTGTGGGGCTCAGGGTGAGCACGGTCCCAGTCCCCATTTGGAGCACATTTTGCTGTGATGCTACCAAAGCAACCAAGCATCACAAGCATTGTCATTCCTGGAAAGTGCTTTTTCAGGCACTGCTGAAGTAGGTGCTGTGTGAGCTCTTTTAAGGCCTATTTTGGACATAATTTAAAAAGTCAGCACACCGGATAGCTGCATCCTGTTGGATACCTTGCATCCCCTATTGTCTTTTCTCAAACAAGGATTCCAAGTGTGGGCATGGGACATGCTGTAATCAGCATTTACAGCACCCTTACAATAACCTCTTCTCGCACTGCTTGAGGAAACCAACATCAAGACTGAACATGAAATAATTTTATTTGTTGATCTTAAAATCCCCTGAATAGCAGGCTCAGGAATCAGGAAGAAGTACACTTGAATTTGCAAGGAACTTTCACAAAACGAGAAACCAAATACCTCTCACTACTCCAGACAATTCTCTGGAAATCTTAAAAATGCAGAATCTGAACATTGCTTTGTTAAGCAACATCTTGCTGGGGCTGTGGGGTGGAGCTCCTTGCCCACAGGAGTGTGGATCAACAGGGTAAGGGCTTTAAAATCTGTCCCTGAAGTTCTACATTTGTGACTTGAAAGTGCAGTTATTTATTTGGCATATCTCAGGAGGATGAGTTCAGCATCTGAAGGTGTAGAGTGCATTAAGGATACAGGTACATCTATGATAAAAAAAACTGTACCCAGGAGAACCAAAGGGAGATTGCAAATGTTTAATGTGAGTGACACATTGCAAAAATATCCTGCTGCCTCCCTGCTAGGGGTGATGGAAACTCATTCCCTGTCCAGCACAGCACTGCTCAACATCAGATAGCTGCCTACTGCAGGAAGAAATGTCACACTTTCATCAATTCAGAGCACAGCTCTGGGTTTAAAGGAAAGAAGAAGTAATGTAGAGTTTGTGAAAGCAGGCAGGAATCGTTTCTTAATTCTGGGCTGGGCTGGAACTTCTCTGTAGGAGATGTTGCATCTGTCCAGGATTCTGAGGAGTTGGATGTCCTGATGAGAACTACTTTAAAAATGTTTTCTTGAATTTATTTTTCCAATTAACTAACCTTCTGCTGGGTGTTTTGGGAGGGGTTTTTCTTCTTAACAAATGTAAGAAAAATATTTTCATTAAATTCCATCAATAAAAGCACTGTGAATTGAGTGGTTTTCATGTTGGAGTTTTTGGTTTTCATTAAAATGTTCGGTTACCACTAATGGCAGGTGCTGACCAGAATGGCTGAAGTGTTTTTTCAGGGTCTGACTCTGGACTGCCTTGTAATGAAATGGTTTATTGTGCACAGTCTAATTACTGTAGACTGACAATCAAACAGGATGACTCAGCCAGCCCCAGACCAAGCTCATGGGATTTTTGAGCCATGTGGATTGTTTGCATTTCACAGGGGGACAAAATTATAATACTCCTGTAAAAGCAACTTCTGGCTCAGAATATTCCTCTGGACAAGAAAAGAAAGACCCTGCATGACTTCAGGGCACTGTGACCGTGTCAGATGTGCTTTTATCTTTGACCTGTGATGGTTTACAGTGAGGAGAGGAGTTTGGTGTGTTAATATTTCAGGCCTGTGCAGTTCACCTTCATGAGGAAGGCTGTTGCCTCCTCCGTCGCTCCTTTCCCCACCCATACCCCCCCCAAAAAATTAAAGTGCCAAAACTCAAACACTTCAGAGACCCCAGAGAGCCAGAGACCAGAGCCTGTGGAAGCTCTTCACTAAAGTGCAAAGTCAGGCAGGTTTGGGCTGACTTTGCAGAGAAGCAAACTGCTGGTCTCAGAGCTGGACCAGGGGGATAATCCAGAGCAATCTGAAGTCTGGATTACTACAAAGTAAGCAAAGCTTTGGGACTGTCTTCAACCAAAGTCTGACTGGGGACAGCTGATGGTCGTGTCTTGGCTGTGACAGCTGCACTCTGCATCTGCAGAGGGAAGGGCAGCCCTTCTGCAGGCAGGAAATCTTTCAAGGATGGGCACTGGCCTCTGCTGACCCCCAGGAATGAGCACTGCCCATGGGGGGCTGCAGTCAACTGCACTCTTCCTGCCAGCCTGGAAAAACAAGCATCCAGGAGAAAGAAACAAGACTGCATGAGGGCTCCTCCTGCCCAGGAGCCTGGGCTGGGGAGCTCTGTTCCTGCCCAAGGAAATTTCTCTTGCTCATCTCTTGACCTCCCAGCCTGTTGGCTGTGCTCCAAAGAAGACATCCTCCTCCTCCTGCAGAGCACTAGTGGGGCTGCAGCAGCTTTACCTCCAGGAAATGAGTTAATGAAAAATTCCCAGTACTCCCCATCCCTTTCTGCTTGTGTCAGCTCCACCTGGGAAATCCCAGTTGCTTCCTGCTGCTGCCTTAGTGGTTATAGCTTGCAGGGTAGGTGACACTGGACTTTCTTCCAGAATTAGGACATTGCCTTAGATGTTCAGGTGGGAATTTAAAGATGTTTCAATTACATTCTGAACTTAACCAGTCTACAAATTGGTCTTTGGAGAACAGCAGGTTCTGTGGCAATAGCAAGGGCCTCAAGTTCCCCTCGCTGATGTTGTGTAACCTCTGTGATCTGCAGAAAAGGATTTCCTTATTTTCTATGTAGAAAGCCTAACATGCCTCCCCTTTTCTTTTCTTCTAACCATGACTGAGATAATGTGCAGGGGTGAGGGGGAAAATGTCACTCGTAATATGATTCTGCTGAACTTAAAAGTATGAGTTCTCCTCTTACCTAAATAACTCTCAATGCCATTTTCTTCCCCACTTTATTGTCTCAGAGAGCTGAAGACATCAGCCATGTACATAATCATAGGTGCTGGTTTCAGGAAGCATTCTAGGTCTTCATTGTTCAGACTTGAATCCTCTCTACCGTGCGAAGAAAACAAAGAAAATTCTACCTGCAGTTTATTTTTAGCGTGGCTGGAACATAACAGCAAAGGGAGTGGTGTGATTTTTCTCACTGGCATGTTGCTGTGCATCATGATCTGGCTTCAGAGCAACTTCCTCCAGTGCCAGCGTGGGAAGAGGTGGGAGGTGAGTGGGGCTGGCTTACCTGTGTCTGTGCATTTGCTGTTCTGCCCCACTGCTGTGAAATAATAATCACAGCCCTGGGAGGTTATAAACCAGTGTTCATGGGTTGTGCTGTGCCCAGAGCATGGCGTGGGGCCCTGGAGGCAGAGGAGCAATGTGGTCAGTCCCCGTGACCAGAAACCACATCTGAGAAAGCCCCAGCTGCCATGACCTGCCACACTGGGTTTCACTCATTCTGCAAAGATTCCAACACCCTGCCAGGCCCTGGATTGTGCAAAGAATCCAGCCCCCTGCCAGGGCCTGGTGAATGCAGTGCCTGGGAAGAGCAGAGAGTGACTGCTGTGTTTAATGTGTGCTGTGGACTTAACCTCACACCTTTCCCTCTGCCCTGGCCCTGCTGCTGTGCACAGAGGCAAACCTGGGCTGCTCTGGCAGGGAGCTGAGCACAGGGGCATCTCTAGGGAGCCACATCCCAGCTCAGGGGCTGGCCCCCTCTGCCTCCTCTGACGGATGAAGGGTTGATGAGCTGCTGTGCCATCCCAAACTCTGTGCTTGTGCTGGTAGAATTGGAGAAGAAACTGTGGCCCACAGGCTGACCCATTCATTTGCAGGCAGGATCCCAGCTCACAGTGAGATACTGCTTTCTTCCATGGGAGGCAACTCGGTGACACAGAATTTTCCAGCCAGAAAGATGGGATCTGCTTGAGCTTGGGCTGTGTGTAGACTTGCATTTGTAACGTCTGCAACTGCGATCTGAGACAATTGAACCTGCCTAATTGTTGCTGTGTGTATGTGCTGCGTGTGTGCCAGCATGGATTACACATCTTCCCTTCTCCTTGCTCCTGCTGCCTGGGGTGTGCTGTTTCTGCCACAGTTAAATGTGTCATATTTTTATTGAATAGAAACATCCCAACCAAAGAGATAAATACAACACAGGCATAATGAATCACAGGCTCTGGAGGACTTGCTCAGCCCCAGGAGACTGGAGCAGGCCAAGGGATGAAACACCGTGGTCTAACTCTTGTTTGCTTCACTTTTGCCTGGAAAGTGCACCCATGGGAATTCAGAGAACAATACTCATCCTGCCTGTGCAAGAATCCTAAAGAGGCCAGGAGGAAAAGCACATGCAGGGGCCAAGAGGGCTAAGTGGCATCATGCTGCTCTCTGCTCAACATCCCTCTCTGAGGAGGGGTCTGTTTGGGCACTGGCCAGGGGCTGGATGGGCACTGGTCTTACCAAAAAATCCTTGGTCAGTTCAGAGCAGGATGAACACGAGCCTCTAACAACACTCCCACTGTGAGAAGAATAAATGAAATTAAGAATACAGACAGAAGTGCACTTGTACACACCGTGCGACCCTTTCCCTCTGCTCAGGGCAGGGCAGGCTTCAGGACTGATGAAGAGGAAGAACCAGAGATGGGCAGCAAGGAAGACTGGAGGTCTTGGAAACGTGACCTATGAGAGCAGGAGGAATGAACTGACATTGATTAATCCAGAGGAAGGAGGAGTAGAGAGACAAGTTAAGCCTTTAAGTGTATAAAAGACTACCACAGAGTAAGGCAGTACATGAGTCTCCCACTGGGGATAGGGGGAAATTACAATAATATTTTTGAAAAGACATTGAGAGAAACTTTCCAGCTGCAGGATAAATAAGGACTGGAAAAGATACAGGCTGGCATAGCTCCACCAACAGATGTTTTTAAGACCAGGTTACACAAACCTCTGTCAAGAATGCAGGTTTTGGCAGCAAGAAGGACAATGTGGGGTGTTGAGATTAATTTCAGTATTTTTTGTTAGCTGGTTTCACTGTGCAGAAGGCAGAAGCTTCTGGAGAAAATTTCTACCATTGCACAAGGTGCAGGTATTCATACACATCCTGAGCATGGTGGGACTTCCCTGCAAATGCTCTGCCCAGCATGTGTGGTTTCCCTGCAGTTCAAGGACAGTCAGGTCAGGCAATCAAGGAGGTGGGAACTTTTTATCATAAAGCTATTAGAGGTTTAAGCAAAGAGCTAAGGAACTGAAGATGTGGCAAAGTATTTTTTTCATGTAAAAGCCACTTAAACTCACTTTTATGAGCCTCTTGGTAAAGGAAGGAGTCTTTGAGGAAGATTCCATTTAAAAGCCCCATAAAAGCATTATCTATTGTTCTCGAACTTCTAATATTAGCAGGCAGAGAGCATAAATATTAATCACTTCATTGAGCATCTGAGTGCTGCTCTGTGATGTTTCTAGCACTGCCCAGGTAAGTGTGCCCCTTCCCCAGTGCTGCAGTCATGACTGGAAGATTTACTGATTCAGAAAATCAGTAGTGCTGGCACGAGGAGCAGCAGCTGCTGACGCCAGGGGTGGTACAGGAATCCCTGAACTGGCCTGGGATGTGGCTGGGACAGGACAAGAGTATGCTTGGACAAGAGCCACCTTTATATGCTGCTCTTTTGACTCTGCCCATCTCTTTAGAGTGACAAATCAAGAGGGGTGACTCTGACTCCCAGCACTTTTCCCTGAACTGCTTGTTCTGCAGCATAGGAAAAAATGACTTGGACGAAGATGCTGATGCCAGCTTTGTTCTCCAGAAAGAAGCTCTGCTGGAAGGTAGGAGTCATGAGCCTGAAAAAGCCAGCACAGCTCAGCACAGCCCTCTGGAATTTGGATGCTCTCCCTCACTCCCCCTGTGGTCTCCTGTTGCTGCTTGCCCAGGGGCATGGCAAGGTGAGTGGGTGAGGTTCACCCCCAGAGGCTCCTGGGCTCCAGCATGCTGCTTTTGGTTATCTGCAGGTTTTGTAAGAGTTTCCAAAGGTAGGGGAAGGGTTTTCTCCACCGTGGGTGGTCTCTGTTCAGGTATCCTCATGGTCTGAAACCTCATTACAGCAAGAAGGGAGGGATGAGCAGTGTCTTTGTGTTTGCTGGGGGAGTGGTTTGGGGATTTCTGTACTATCCAGGCAGGTGAAATTGTTAAATTCTGCTCCTTTCTGCAAGCAGCACAGCAGAAGGGGAATCAGAGATGGAGCCAAGGAGCAGTGAGAAGGGGACATCTACGAGAGGGGAGTGGGTAGAGGGAAGAGGCAGAAAGCAAGCCCTGTGTCTTCCTGACCTGGAGCTCTGAAGGGGAGGGCAGGAGGTTTTTGCCCAGCTCCTTGCACTGACAGCAGATACCTGCCTCCAAACGGTCCAAGTGCAAAAGAACTGGGAAGATGCTGAGTGAAGGATCTCAGCCCAGGCTCAGGCCTTTCTGAGCAAACATCCACATAAACAGACCCCAATTAGTGGTAAGTATGGGCTGGCCACCTGCCCATCTCTCTCATGTCCCGGCTCAAAAGAGCCACAGGAACTCATCTGCCCTCGGGTTCACCACACGGGTATGGTTTAACCAGCTTTTAAAGGCCAGGAAGTGCCCTAAACCACACTTTGCCTGTCCAGGAACGTGTCTGCGTGCTGTGAACCCCCAGCCCCAGTGCCCATGCTCCACGAGCAGCTCAGCCAAGGGTTCTAAAGGGCACAGGGTGTGTAAACCCACCCAGGACACGAGGCCTGCACCTTGTCCAGGCAAGCAGGCTCTGCCTCCCTGATTCTCCCAGGCACTGCATGCAGGGAACATCCCATCCAGCCCCTCTGCAGCCGGGGAGAGGCACCAGGAGACATGAAAGCCACAATTGTGCCCTGTCAGCTCTCCCCCCAGCACCTGGCTCAGACTGGTACCAGCCGTGACGGGAGTACCTGGGGAGCGCACGGGGCTGCAACGTCAACCTGAATGCTGCAACAGCACTGTGGGCTGTTTATTTTCTGAGGATTTATTTTGTAATACTTTACGTATCCCTGCAGATGTTTCCCTGCAGATGTTTCATGTTCTCTGATGCCGGAAAGCCCTTGTGAAGACCTTGCTCTGTCCAGTGGGAGAAGAGAGGTACACTGTGAGAGGGAACATCATCTGCAGCCGAGGTGGGAGTAATGCACGGTGAGATGCTGATTTTGGACACAAACTTGTAGGGTATAACCCCATACCAGATGCTGACTCCTTTCAAGTTGGAAAAACATGGATGAACCCCAGAAGCAGCTTGCTTGCACTTTCCAGTTGAGCACTGGAAGCACAGCAGCCAGGGTAGGTACAGCGGTACCATGTCCTGCAGCCCCAATGGGGACCGGCTCTGATTTAAGCAGGACATTTGTTTTGATTTGCACGGCTGGGGCTCAGACTTTGAGCTTTTATGATCACAATAATCAGGTTGCCTTGACTGGATCTTGATTAGTACGTGGCTTGGCAAAACATACTGCACGCACTGATCCCTGCTTGTGCTTTTGTGTGACACACAAGAGGCCAAGAGCAGTTTAAGGCTGCAGCCAGCTGCAGGCAGGCAGTAGCCATGTGTCCCATTTTCCACGCTCTGGGCATCCCTGGCCGTGAAGGAGCCCTGAGGGAGCCATAGCCGGGAGATCTCCCCGGGAACACTGAAATAGGTGCTGGGGGAAGCTGCCTGCAGCTCGCTAATGAAGTATTGATGTGTCTGCAGTGTATACTCACAATGAGCCCACAGTGATGGAGCTGGATGGCAGCTCTGCCAGCGCGGGGCTCTGCCCGTGTCCGTAGCGGGGTACGATCGCTCTTTGTGCCTTTCACACAGAGCAGAGCTCCCCGCGGCGGGCAGGGCCGGGCTGGGGCTCCCCCCGAGGGTGCTGCGGGTGCGGGGCGCTGTGTCCGAGCCGTGTCCGAGCCCCTCGGCTGGGGCCGCTGTCACCGCCGCTCCCCGGGCCGCGGGAGCAGCCGGCTGTGCTGGGGGCGGCTCGGGGGCTGCCGCTCCTCCTCGCCGCAGCTGTGCCGTGAGGGGCGGAGGATGAGGAGGGCGAGGAGGATGCCCCGTGCCCGCCGAGCGAGCCGGGCCGGCGGCGGCGCCTCCCCCAGCGCGGCGGCCCCCGCCTCCCCCCGCCTCAGCGCCTTAAATGCCTCGGCCGCGGCAGCAACAAAGGCGGGCGGCGGCCGTGAGTGAGGGGCCGAGCGGGGGTCGGCGAGGCGGGGCTGGCGGTGAGCGCCTGAGGGCCGGTGGTGAGTGAGGGACTGAGGGGCAGCGCGGCCGGGCTGGCGGTGAGCGAGGACTGAGGGGCGGCGGGGCCGGGTTAGCGGTGAATGAGCGACCGAGGCTCGGCGGTGAGCGAGGACCGAGGGCAGCGGGGCTGCAGGTGCCGCGGGAGGGGAGGAAGGTCCGTGCCCCGCCCGGCCCGGCCCGGTCCCGCCGCCCTCGGCGTCTCGGCTGTGGCGTGAGGCGGCCCCGGCTGCGAGTGGGCTCCGGCGGGCAGCGTGGGGTGGGCGAGCGCCAGCTCCGCAGCGCCGTAACTTTTGTTAATTCTTATTATTTACGTTTATAACCCCATCAGTGTAAACTTCTAAGAGCGGCAGATGTGTATGGCGGCGGCTGCCCCGGCTGCCTGTCCGCCCTGCCCCGGCTCCTCTCGCCGCTCACGGGGCTTTGGCAGCGCTGAAGTCGGGGGTGGCTGCGGAGCCCGCCCGGCGGCGGCACCGAGGGACAGAGGATGGGCGGGGGATGAGGCAAACCCCGGCTCCTGCCTCCCCCCGGATTGTGCTCACCTGAATCTGACAGATCCCTGCTGGCCCGGGTCAGCCCGCAGGGAGCCGCGAGTCGCAGCAAGGGATTTACGCTGTCAGTAATTTCAGAAGTAGCTGCATTCGTCTCTACTAGCGCGCAGCAGGTCAGGCTGCAGAGAGAATAAATAATGTGTAGCGTGGTTTTTTGTGCTGCCGTGTGCTAGTTTTTCAGGGCAAAACACTGTTCTTGCATTTATGAGCCCCACACACTCAGGGCAGTGGATGGGGGCCAGGGGGTGAAGGAGTGGGAACTGCTGCTGCTTTAATGCTTGCTGCTTGCTGCAACTGGATCTAATCACTCACTGACAGTGTCAAAACAGAAATATCTGCAAGGGGAAAGGTGCCATGGCAGAGCAGCTGGATGTAGCAGGAGATTTTCTTGGCTGTGAGGGAGTGAGAAACCAGAGCTGCCTATTAATGTGTGAGGAATGAGTCTGACTCTCTCTGTGGGACTCCTCCTTTAGTGGCACACTCACGGGACTGCACTTCCCTAAAGACTGCTAGCTAACCTGGAATACTTTTTCTGAGCTGGGATAACTTTAAATAGACAGGAGTGCTGTGATGCTGCATCATGCTCCTGCTCTCAGAGGGGAGTCAGTGGAAGGAGACCCCAGCAGAACGGGGTAAGTGTACATAAGGTGTGTTCCCGAGAGGGAAAGGGACAGCTTTCTGTCCTCAGCTTTTGCTGCAAAAACTCAGTATTGTACTGACCTTGGCTGTGCATCTTGGAAACTTCTCCTCATCTCCTGGTGTCCAGGACAAAATAAGGTAACAAACACTCATCCCCCCTTGTGTTTCACCACAGTGCCCTGGGTCACTGTGTCAGGAAAGGTTTAGGTGGAGCTTTAAATGCCTGAGGAGCTCATATAGATATGAATGATGCTAAATCTTCCCCAGGAGGAAGAAGATTAGCAGGAAAAATCTTCCCCAAAAGGCCCCTGGGACAGAGGCCAAGAGTGTCTAATGAGGCAGACTTTTCCTGTTAGCTGCAGTTATTGATGTGGGAGGGTGAGGGCCTGAGGGGCTGGAGTGAGCTGATGTGGGGATCTCGAGGGCAGCCAGCCCAGTGTCAGGTCTGCCCTGCTCCAGGCAGCCTGGGCATAAGCCACTGCTCTGGAGGTGATGCAGCTGCTGAGCTGAGACAAACCATCTGTTTTCTGCTGGTTTAGCAAATAAAGAGCAGCTCTGTGGTGCCAAGGTGTGTGCTCTGTCGGTGCTGGGGACAGGACAGCAGAGCAAGGCTGCAGCTTGGCTCCACGTTAATCTGTGCACTGCTCTTCTTTTCTCATTTAATGGTTGCTTCTCTTAGATAAGCGAAGTACAGTGGAAGGAGCTTTGTTTTGTGGGTTTAGTGGGAACAGCGTGGGGTCCTCTGCCGAAATGTGTGCTTCTGGCAAAAGTGGTGCGTGGCCTGAAAACGGAGATGGACACACTAGTGAGCTGCCACATTAGCAGTGGAACTGCAGCACTCAGCTGGGCGTGTGTGTGTCTCCTGCTGACAGTGAATGTGAGGTTAGGTTTCAGAAAAGAGTATGTGATCATATCAACTTAATTCCTGGGCGCAAAAATATTTGTTGCTGTGGCTCTGAGCAGGCTGCTTGCTCTGGTGACTGCTGCTTGTGTGCTCTGTAACTTGGTTAAAACCAAAGAGTGGAGATGAAGATATATCATTGTTCACAGAGACCTAGTTTTCGAGGGACAAAATATGTGAGCACTTAAGCCTTGTTTTGCAGTGCCTGCTGGCAGAGTCACCTCCTGCAGGAGCTGGGAATACATGAGAGGAACCAGAGATGCCAGCATGAGGTGGGCAGGGGTGGCCCAGTGAAGGACAGAGCAGATGCAGCCAGTAATGTCCTGCATCTTCACTGTCCTTGAGACAGTGGTGCAAGAGAAACTGCTGCGGGAGCAGATCATGGAGCATTCAGAGGCTCATGTCCCTGTGGCTCTGCGGGAGGACAGGCAGGTGCTGAAGGGCAGCCCTGTGCCCAGGGCTGTGTCTCCAACATCCACACAGGCACCTCAACCCCAGCACTGGTGCAGCATGGCCTCACCCAGCCCCTGTCCTGCTCGGGGCTGGAGGAACCAGGGATGCTAATGGGTCAGGTTGCGTTGCCCTTTGCTCTCAGGCTGGCTGATTTGAAGGAGATCTTTGGACTCGAGTTCTTTGACCAGCAGTGCTTCTCCTCGCACCCTTACTCTGTTGTATTGGCAGTTTTTGGAAGGACAGAAGTGATGCTGCAGTCGTGGCCCTCATCCCTTTCCACAGGAGAGGTTCAGTGGCGTGCACAGCCACCAGTGAAAATGTCATTTTCCTGTCCAGTACTCAACGTTCATAAAGATCACTGGAAAAGGTCTGACAGAATTGTTTTGATGATCTTTTACAAAGTATCCAGACCTTTTCCATAGCCCTCAGGTTTTGGAAGAGTGATGTAAATCACAATTCTGCACAGGATTAGCAATCAGAGAGCATTATGAATCAATCTGATACTTTGTCTTAACCATAGCCCTTCTTAGAACGCTGACCTACATACTACAGCTTTCACTGTAACTGTTTCACCAAGGACAGGCTTTGCTTCTGAGTGGAAGGTGGCCCAGCTGCTGGACATGTTTGTGTTTGAAGAACATTCCTGGTGGCTTCAGATGTGCTTGAAGTCTGTGCTGCTTGACTGGGTAACTTGTCAATGAAGTGTGAAATACAAGTGGTTCCTTTGAATGTTCTTTTAATTATAATCGTGCTGATGAAAAAGCTAGAAGATGAAATGAGATGCTTTCTGTATAAAGTGCTCTTAGATGTTGAGCCAGCAGGGATCATTTTTATCAGATCCTCTAATCACTTGTGTGATTAAAAACCTTGGAAAAACTTGCATGTTTGAGCCACTTGCTTGTAGGTAAAAATGAAGGCTTATTGCCTTTCTGAATGTGTGCTGCAGCTCAGCCTTTGGTGAGATGTGAGCCCAAAGCTTCTGTAAAATCTCTCCCTGTGGGTCACTGATGGCACTGAATTTGAATGCTTGCTCCACTTGCAGGTGAGTTTTCCTGCTGATTCCCAGAGCAATGAGGTGAACAACGATAAAAAGGAGAGTTCAGAGCCATGTCTGCAAAGCAGTGACTTGACTGATTTAAGGCAGCACTTAAGCTCATTTCTACCTGTCATTATGATTCCATATCTGTAGGACGCATTCCTTGGTTTGAAGGATGCTGGGAAGCAATGAGAAATCCATGTACTGGTGTGTGTGTGCTTTCCAGCACGTCCCAGTAGCATGGGCCATGGTAAAGGCCCTTCCAGGTGGGGTGTGTGTACAGCAGCATGTTCACACGCACATCTTGGGTATGGAACATAATTTGATTCTGTGAGTGTCCGGATTTGGTTCTGTGAGTGCCCAGGAGCTCTTCTGTGAAAGCAGAACACAGGAGATCTGTCCTGTAGTTTTCAGTCTCAGAAGGTCCTAAGTGGTGCCTTTGCCTGGCTTGGGTTTGCTGGTCCCCCTGCAGCATTTGGAAGCTGCCTGGGGTGCTTGGCTTGGGGTGTCTCTGAAATTCAGAGCTCTGCCACCAAGTCATCCGGTGGTCTTCAATGTTTGCTTGTGGTCTGCAGCTCACAAGTTCCCACAACCTCCGTTCCCAAGCAGAGGTTGGTGTAGAAAGCTGCAACACAGCACGTTGCTGTTTCTTTTTCTATAAATAGCTAAAATAAAAAGGTCTGTTTGTGAGATTGGAAACATTGCACATAATCTCCTGCCCTTCTACCAACAGGATGCTGAAGTGCAGGGAGGCCTGTTTTTCTGCCTTGTCTCCTGTGCCCCAGACTCCTCTGCCTGGGAATGGAGTCTGTACGTGCAGAAGGGAGCTCAGTGCCAGACTGTACTAACGTTTCTCTGCGCTCCTGATGCGTGTTAGCTCTGGGAACTGGCAGCTCCTGAAAATGAGCTCAGCAAAGCTGCTCCTGGTACCTCAGTGCTGCTGAGGGAGTGGAGAACCCGAATGCACCCAGCACAGGATGCCAACCTGCCTGGCTGTACATCCCACACTGATCCCTGGGCACTGGCAGGAGTGTTTGTCACAGAGCCCAGCTTGTGTCTGGTGGAAACTGGAAGCAAGCTAATGCTCCCTTCTTAAATATTGCATCCATTCTGCTTACAGGGGCTACAGCAGTTTGGATTTTCAGCTGTAAAATTTTGCAGGGGAAAAAAAAAAAGTTGTTGACAGCAGTGATTAATTTTTTAATATGCATTGCAGCTTGCCCTTTGTGTCTTTGTGGTACAGCATTTGCTGATTAGGAAATCAAAGGGGTTCCAATCAACCTGACTGGATTTTCTGCAAATGCCCTGTGTGTGCCAGCAGAGTCCCCAGTGTGTGGGGAGAGTGTGATGACCCTCACTGGGATGCAATGACAATAGAAAAAATGCCACAGCGGTTGTGCAGCAATGACAGCTTTCTAAAATGGATCTCCTGAGGACTGAAAGGCATCTGTGGTCCTGGTTTCCCCCTGCTAATCTCAAGGACCTTCTTTTACCTTGAAATAACATTTACTGTACATCAGAGTAATGACTTTTTTGTTCTAAATGTGTATGTAAGACAGAATCCTTAAAAAGGCTGCAAGCAGAGCTCTGTTGCCTGAGCTGCTCTCTTCCAAAGGCACAGAGCATCTCAAAAGCAATTAGTTTGTCTCTTAAATGAATAAATTAATAAAAAGCTTCTCAGAGAAGATGCCTTCATGCTGTGAGTTGCATTGCCTAGCAAGGCTGAAAATTTGAGTGTGGTCTTTTGTTAACTAAGTTGGCTTAATGTTTATTTATTTGGTTGGTTTTAGCTTTTATCTCCTTCCCTCACAGTTTAGCTCTTCCTAAATCCAAGATTTTACTTTGCTCTGGGGATAGATGATCACTGTGTTAATTCTTGGTTATCCCTGTGACCTGGCTGTGGTCCTGCTATTCTTTGTGCTTGCAAGGGGTCTTAATGAAATTAGAAGTTTAGATGGACAAGATTGTTACTGTTGGGATAAAATCTCCCTGTTGGTCTCATGAGACCCCACCTGGAGGGCTGCATCCACCTGATCTGGGGTCCCCAGCACAGGAAGGACATTGGCCTCTTGGAGAGAGTCCAGAAGAGGCCACCAGGGTTATTGAAGGGATGGAGCAGCTCTCCTTTGAGAAGAGGCTGAGAGATTTGGGGTTGTTCAGCCTGGAGAGGAGAAGGGATCAGGGTGACCTCATTGTGACCTTCCAGTACCTGAAGGGAGCCTACAGGAAAGGTGGAGAGGGACTATTTACAAGGGCCTGGAGGGACAGGACAAGGAGAAATGGCTTCAAGCTGACAGAGAGTAAGTTTAGATTAGGTATTAGGAAGAAATTCTTCCCTGTGAGGGTGGTGAGGCACTGGAACAGATTGGCCAGAGGAGCTGTGGATGCCAAATCCCTGGAATGTCCAAGGCCAGGCTGGATGGAGCTTGGAGCAGCCTGGGATAGTGCACGGTGTCCCTGCCATGGCAAGGGCTTGGAACGAGGTGATCTTTAAGGTCTCTTCCAACCCAAAGTCTTCTGTGATGATTCTATGATACTTCATATTTTTTGGGTTGCTCGTATTTTTATATAAATTTATATTTGTACTTCTGCAGCTCCTATTTCTCCAGAAGAGCTTCAGTGTAAGTAATAGTCAGGGAGTTGGGCACTTTGTAAGTGAGGTCCATTAGCAGAAATGCAGCAAAGATGGAAAAGTTGTGTTCTGGCTCCTCTGGGCTGGTATTTCACAGGCAAGTCTGATGAACACTTCATATGTTTTATGAGAGTCTGGAAGGTGCTGGATGGATTTTGCTCTCGTCCAGATGATGGTGTCTGTGAACAGGAAGCTTGTTTCCTATTAACAGCTGTTGTTGCAATTTTGAAATCCACTTTTCCCAAATGCTCATGTCCGTGAGAGTGCTGCTTTCTTGGGAAGATCATCAAAGAGTGACTGGTTGTGTCCTAATAAATTCCTTCCAGAGCTTGATAATGGATATTTTGTGAAGTCTGGAGCTGCCTTGCACCTTTCTGGACAGAACCCATTGTGAAGGGGAGCCTCCTCCCCAGTCAGTGATGTGCTATGACTTGCCTCCAACAAATGCTGCAGGAGCAGGTTTCAGTTGGACAGAGTGAAGGAACTGGGGATGGAGATTAAATAGTCCCCAGTCTTAGTACTGGAGGCAGGGGGATTCCCAAAGGCAAAAATGGAACTGGTAGAAATAAGTGTTGCCTGTGCCTGTGGCATGAAAGGGTAATTTTGGGGATGTGGGAGTCCCTGGCTGGAGAGGAAGGAAGAGCAGTGGCTGGAATGCCTTGAGTGATAGGTCAGTCAGACTTTCTGCTAATGAGACAGAGTGAGGGATAACTGGCATTTTTAGGCTCTTCAAATGTAATTTAATGTTTGTTTAAAGAACAGCTCTCTTGAATCCTGCGGACTGAGCAGCTATCTGTGGATTGAACATTCTGAGAAGGTGCTGCAGCCTTGGTGTTGGGCAGTGGTTCCCTGTGCTGGGTGCCTGCTTTACCTGAGGGGTCTGAAAAGCGCAGAGAGGTGGGGAGCTGCATAGATGGGATGTAATTTTCTGTAGATTTATCTGCTGATTTTCAGAGCAGTTGTTACTTGGGTCTTCTGTTTTATTCTTTTTTAACAAGGTGTGGGTGTGGAGTGCCAATTATTTTAGGTTCTGTGGATGTGGCTCAGCAATTTCAAATGTGCATTTTTAAAAATTGAGGTGAACTCCTTAAAGTCTTCACCTGGGGTAACAGTCAAATTAATTTTCAAGTGTGATATAGCTCTACTCTCAATTTTGGAAACTTCTTAGCACTTTGTAAATCACTTTGCAAAACACCTGTGTCTTTCAGATGATCTACATGTTCTAAGGTTAAGAAGTTTGCTCAGTTATTAGGGGAGTGCAGTTGGGTAACTATTAAGTATTCATGGATGGATTGCTTAATTAGACAGATGATCATATGCTTGCAATCTAAGGAGAAAAATTCAGAAAGGTTAATTAAGGAATGGTTAGAAAATTTGATGTCAGAAATGGTGTTAAGTTTCAGCCTGGACCCTCTTAATTAAAATTAGTTTCGTTCATGCTGGAAGTGAATGGAAATGAAGGAAATTTAAGCTTACCATAGCTACAGATGTGGGGGTGTACCAAGGTCGTAAATGCATATTAACTCATACTTTCAAAATTAATTTCTGGCATTAATTTGGCTTGATTTTTCCCATCTGCCTTCACACAGACAACACTCTGGCAGCTTCACGTATTTGAAGTATTGCAGAAATGCTTTTTTTCTCCCCACTATTTCTTTGCAACCTCTGAGCTGAGCTTTTACACTGGGTGAGGACAGCGAGTCGAGCCCTGCAGGTGATGTTTCAAATGTTTAATTGTGCACCTAAACGTTGTCTTACTGCTGCCAGTGCCTCACACCTGTGAGGTGTTGTCAGGTGTGAAGGTCATGTCCTTGCCACACGTGCACCCCGTCGGTGGTGAAAGGAATGAGAAGGAAATGTCTTTACACACAAACTGTGAGCCTGGTGGTAGATAAGGCCAGATAGGAGAGGTGAAAGGAGCAATGGGAGGAACCATAAATTCCATAGGAATTCCACTGATTGACACAGACTGTTCCTCCCTCAAAACTGTGCTAAACCTCTGGATTTAGAGAAAAAGAGACACAAGGAAAAAGGAAAAATGGGGGAGGGATATACATTAGAAGGGGTTTTAGGTATTAGACGTTTTGGGAAGTCTGTACCTCTCAAGTGCCTCAGCCACTGGGGAAAGAGAGAGGGAAATGCGGTCTGGAAATGAGGATAAAAAGGAGGCTGCGTCCCCTAAAAACTTGAGAGACCCCAGGGGAAATGCCCCATGGCCTCTCCCTTTATTTGAATAAAGTTGCAGGACTCCTCTGTCTCCTTTTTGGACATAAACGTCTGGTGTTCGTGGATTAATTTTCCTGACGGTGGGGTGGCTGCGGGGCAGGAGAGAGGCGGCTCCGTGACAGCCGAGCCTCGGAGCGCCCGTGTGTCACAGCCCGTCCCAGCACCTCGGCCGGGAGCTGATCGGGGGCCGAGCTGATAACAACCAGTCGCTGCTGTCACAAGATCTCTGGTCTTCCTTCCCACATTCTACCCCCGTGGATTTCCCCTGGTTGCTGTAACTCCCTAATCTGGAGGAAAACAGACTTGGGGTGTGGTTAAACGCTGCGCAGGGCTCCTGGTGAGTGGGGGGAGCAGCTGTCAGCCTGCTGCCAGCCCCCCACACTCCCCTGAGTGCTTGTGCTGCTGCTCTTGGCCCGCTGGTGCTGGGGACTGCAGGATGCCGGTGAGGACTTTTGGAGAGCGTGGGCCACCTGCCAGGGTTTCAGTAACCACAGGCTGTGCTGGTGGGAAGGTGTTTGTGGCTTGCTTTTCCCATCACTGGCTGTTTTTCTGAAGTGAAAAACTCTGACTGGGTGAGAAGGTGATCGTATGCTGCTTCTCCTCATCTGAGATTGCCCCCCCAGGCGTGTTTTAATGCTGTCTTACAGTCTTGAAGTTGTTTTAGAGCATTTCCTTTGGCCAGATTCCTGGCTAGCCATATGCTCCAAGAAACCTTCTCATCCTTCCAGTATTGCTCCTTCTAGCCCCTTTCAGCTTCTCTCAGATTCCTAAGCAGCCATCTCTTAGACAGCTTTCGGTCTCTCTGGTCCTTGAGCATCTTTTAGCCCTCCCACATCCTTGGCTTTCTTTCTCTTAGGTTTCATGAAAACAAACTCTTGGGGAAAAAAAAATCCCAAACCAAAAATAGCACCATGAAAACCCCTACCCACTCTCCAAATGTCCAGATCTATTCTGCCTCTTTTCTCTGTAGTTGTACTTCTTATTTTTCACAAAACTGAATTCAGCTGTTGGTGTTATCAGTAGTTCTAATGACATTTTTTATAGCCAGTTACCAGGAAACTATTAGCTGTGTGTTTGTGTCAAAAAATAGATGTAATGGTTCAGAGCAGATAAGCTGCAAAAACTACCCCCTTAAAAAAGGCCTGTGGAGAAGCTAATTTGGTGTTGCTCACTGGAGACAGATTCTTTATCTCTTGGGGAGGAGGATCAGGGAAGTTTAGTTCATCTTGAGCAAGATGGTTTTGAAATGGAAATGTTGGTCTTTGCAGTACCTGGGGAAAGCAGTGAGAAACTTCTTAGTTGGTAGGTGTGGAAAAAGGATCCTGCTGGGGCCTTGCTGGGATGAGACTGTGGCTGGGTTGAGGTGGGATTATCCATAACTTGCACAGGTTCATCCTTCTCCATGGCCATGGGTAGCTCCTGCTTGAACTCTGGCTGTGGGGGTTGGCTGTGTCCCTGTTGCTGCATCAGATCCTGGTGATGTGTGGGAGCCAAAACCCTGCTTCAACTTGCCTTGCAACAGGTGACTTTCTCTGTTCCTGGGAACAAAGTGCAATAGGAGAGATTTCCTCTCTAGGATATCCTGATAATGTCCTGCTAACTGGGGCTGTGTTTCCCCAGGCCTGTGGCCAGCCTAGCAGTCAGTAACTGGATTTTCATTTCCTGCCCCTGAGGTTGTACCCTGTTCTAGGTAGCAGACGTTAAGGTCTGGCAGCAGTGATGGCATCAATCTCAGATCCCTGACTAAGGAACTGCCCAAGTGCCTTTGCTGCTCTCTGTGTTCTTGGTTCCTGAGCCTCTCTTCGGCAGCAGGGATGTTTTTGGGTTTCTTGCTTTTCTGTGGTGCTGCTGAAGGTACAGTATTTGCACAGGGCCAATTCCTCTGAGATGATGATGATGATTCTTCTGCTTAAGCACAAGCTGCCAACTTACAGAATTAATTGCCAGTGGTCTGCAGTAGCCCTTGACTTGTCCTAGAATTTGCTTTAATAACAGGGAATGGATCTTTAATGAAAGAGGAAGGACTTCTGTATTTTCTTTGGAAATACAGAAAGGGTTGCAAAGCCAGCTCTCAGAAGGCAGGACAGCTTTTAAGTTATACAGCCCAAATCTGATTTCTGTGTGCACTGCAGGTTCTGATTGTGCAGTTCCACAGCTGCTGCTTGGCTTGATGCTGCCTTGCTCCTTGAGCATAATCAGTCTGTATTTGTGGCTGTTTGGTGGGGGTTTTATTTTCCTTTTTGCAGCTCTGAGGTTGTGCTTTACTTATGTACTTAAGCCCTGCCCCAAAGACTGAAACACAAGTTGTTCCATAGGTTACTCTGTGGTGCTGCTCGTAAATGTCTGAGCAGCTGCAGTTCATGGTGTGTCTGTGGGAAAGCAGCTCTGTAAATGGGGAGCTGAAGCACGCACAGGGTACTCAGCCAAATCTGGGTGCTCTTCTGGGAAGCTGCCAGGAATTCTCTTCTCTTAATTTCTGATGTTGGTGAAGTGGAGTTCTGTGGCTGAGAGTTCAGAGAATCTAGTCCCTGTGCAGACCTGATCATGGTTCTGTCCTTGTGCAAGGGTCTGGCCACAGGGGATGTGAAAAGTTTATTTTAAGCTTTGTTTGGCTTCATAGCAGCTGTAAAAGAAACAAAACAGGAATTACTTTTTTGTCAACTTTGATTTGCCTCTCCCGAGACTTTATCTGGCTTTTGTGTGTTATTTACTACACCTTAAAAAAACCTGATGGAAAAAAACCCACCCAGGTAGAATGTTATTTCAGCACTGTCATTCAGTGGGTGCTTCTGCTGTGTGAAAGGAGTATGCTGTGACAATATGAGGGGCAGCATTATAATGTCCTTTCTTTGTGTTTTATGGATTGAGGAGAGGGCTGGGCTCCTAAGTCCACCACACAGGCTGAAAAATTGTTCTCCCTGTGGGGGCTTGCTGGGGAGAACAGGCTGTGCAGACAGGATTTGTTGGCTGGTGGACACCAGTGACCAGGGGAGCCATGGGCTCTGCCAGTGCCCCCAGAGCAGGTATTTCCTGCAGCCATTGCTTCTCTTCAGCCTTGTTCCCAGCCTGCCTTCCAGTCCTTGCCTTAGTGGTCTTCATGGACCATTCCTGGGCTGAAGCTCTTCAGCAACTGATTCCATTTCTTGTCTGAGATGTTGTCTGGGTTTCACATCCCACTCCTCTGCGTCTGGTAGACCTGCTCCATCCTGGCTTCTTTATTCCTCAAGTCTTCTCATGTGACTGGTGTGACCAGAGGGTGCAGCTGTCCCTGCCAGTGGTGGCACTGTTCATGTCCCTGTTCCCCAGCCACTGTGCCCTCCCAGCCATGCTGGCCCTGTCTGAGCATCTGTGCTGTGGAGCCTGGGGACATTCCTGGCTGGTGCTCAGCTCTGCAGAGGCTTTAATGCTTTTCCATTTAACTGTGATTAACCTGACAGGCAGGGCTTTGCTTATTGCATTCTGGAAGAGTTGTGGTGGCAAGATTTCTAATTTTGGGATGAATCAGCATTTACAATTAAACAATAAACAAATACCATTTCTTTTAAAAGACAGCAGGATGTTTTCCTCTGCCAAAGCATCCATCAGGCTGTTGGTTATGCTGTAGCTGGTAAGGTGGGAAGGAGAAATAATTCTTCACTCATAGCAAGAAGATAAGTCATAAGTCTCCACTGACTGCCAGTGGGAGGGATGCTGAATGACAGAGGAGGCTGTTGCCTCATCCTCCTGGTCCTACAGTCTGGGAATTACTGGCTGTTAGTGCACAGGCCTGTCACTCTGGAGCCTGGATGTTACCAGAGTGTATGAAATCTCTTCAGGCAGACAAACTCACCTGGGCTGGTATTTAATTTACAGCACTCTCCAGGATCTTTCCATATAGATCCTCTGTCTTAGGAGGGAAGAGGAATTAATGATAAATTAATGAAAACTTTTACATTGTTCTGAATTAGAGGATAATTTTGGGCCCCTACTTAACCTTACCATCTTTCAAGCTATTGTCTCTTTTAGGAGTTATCTGCTTGTATTCCTGATGGGCAAACTTGCTGTGTAGAAATGTTGTGTTGATGGATTCCTCATACTCTGGCTTGCCCAGAAGGCAATGGGGCCTGATCACTCTGGTGCTCATGGCTTTCAGAACAAGTGCTGAGAGTTCAAGCTCTGCCAAGGGACACTGCTCTCAGCACCCAGCATAGGCTGTGTGCACATCTGGAAGGTGCTGGGCTGTCAGAGGTGCTCCTGAGCACTCCTGCTGTCCTGCTTGGTGAGGGGCGTGTGTCTCCTTGATCCTTTTGCCTCCCAGAGATGCTGGTGAATATTTCTGAGCATTTTGCCCTGTTGGCAGGAAGGAGTGGGTGCATGGTTGGGAAGCTCCCCTGGCCCCAGCCTGCCTGCTGTGTTTCCTCTTACAGCTCTGTGGCTGCCCAGAGGCTGCTCTGTGCCATGGAAGAAGTTGCATTGCCTCTGGTGGCATCTCTGGGCTCACTTTCCAGTCATGTATAAAAGCAGACTTCAGCAGGGAGCAGGTAGCCAGGGGTGGATTGTTGTGTGTCTTTCAAACTGCTGTCCCTGAAGAAGTGCTGCCTGGCTGGACAACCAGTGTGCTGGGCTTGTTCAATTGTCTGTGCTTCTCTGCATCCCTTTAACTCCTGTTTGCATCATTTTTCTCACTTAAATGCACCCTTTCTGCAGGCCACAAAGCCTGGCGTGAGCACAGCCTGCAGCAAGGGGATCCTGCTGAGCTTGCAGGCTGGGGGCTTCTAGCCTGGCATGTCAAAAGTGCTGGGGCTCTGGCTCACCATTACTCCTCCAGCCTCCTGGGGTCTGCCTGGCCAAATTTCCTCACTTGCTGTGTGGCTGACCCCTTGCTCAGTGAGCTGCTTCTCAAAGATGCAGCTATGCTGAGGTACTGCTGCAGCCTGGCAGACACCAAGAATGTTATTTTTCAGTCTGGCAGGTAGCTGTTTCTGGTTTTTCCCTTTTGACATAACTCTGAAGTATCATTCTCATTTCAGTCTCTCTCACCTGGCAGGAAACTTCACAAGCCTGTGCTGGTGGGACCTCAGTGCATGTGGTCTGAGGGCTTTATGTGCCAATGTCTCTTTGCATGGGTAGCACCCCTCTTTTTAATATCTTCCTTCTTTCTTGCTTTTTACCTCTCTTTTTCCCCGTCTTCTTCCTTTTCTTCATCACACAAAATACATGAAGCCTGAGCTTACCTTTTTCCCACTGCTTTTCCTCCCTTACTGTGGTGTGCTGCTGTGGGTTAGGGTCCCTTGGATGGTTCACGCTGGCAGTAATTTGGGATATGAACATATTGGGACCTCTTCCTAAGCTGTGAGTGCTTGGGCTCCCTACTGAGAGCAGAAAGCTGAGCTGCTGGGCTCGAGGTGGAGCATATGCCAGGCCATGCACATACACTGGAAACTTGCCCAGGGCAGGATAATTATGGGAGGCAGTGTTTCCTCAAGCAAACTGTGTGCTCTTGCTTGCTAAACAGTCTTGTGATTAATATCTTATTTAAGAGGATTTTAGGACATGTGCTGCAGTTACACTGAGTTTCTTTTAGAAGTAGGGGAGAGGTTAGAAATATAAACTCTCTGAAGGCTCTTTTGTGTTTGCAGCAGGGGTCATCAGGTAAGTGCAATGCATCACTGCTCTGCTGTGTCAGAGGAGGCAGTAGGTTTTGCTGTGGATGGTTCAGTGGTAGAAGAATCCTTGAAGGGCTTTGCACATGCTCTTGTACAGGCTGGATGCTTGAGATCTCCTCAGGGACCCACAGCTCCAGCACTAAGGGCAAGTTCTTCTGCCCTGATATCAGCATTACCAGCTCACCCTGACCCTGGCATTAGACTCTGGTGAGTTCTGCAGCCAGCAGGTGTTCACCAGCAGATTTTGCCTTCAGAACAAGGCTCTGTGAGCTGTTTTACTCAAGTAATGTTTCAAGGTGTCAG
Organism: Eopsaltria australis; assembly: GCA_034509425.1. Classification (NCBI taxonomy): domain Eukaryota; kingdom Metazoa; phylum Chordata; class Aves; order Passeriformes; family Petroicidae; genus Eopsaltria; species Eopsaltria australis. The sequence continues at coordinate 487,904 of JAVTVJ010001113.1, read as the reverse complement.
CAGCTCAACTGTCAGCCTTATCCAGGACACACAATGTGGACACAGTGCTGTCTGCATGCCCTGGGTGTTTCTGTGCCACTGCTGATGTGCTGTGTGGTCCTCGCTGGTGGTTGTAGTCTCTGATCAGTCTGAGGTGGCTGTCTAGCATCTTCACCCTAATTTCTTTCCTAGGCTAGAGAGAGCTCAATCAAAAGGGACATGGGAGCATGAAGAATTGCATAGAGAGCACGGATGTGCTGCCCGTGGTGGCATCTCCTACAGACCCTACCTGGAAGGGAATGACAGGAACTGCTGTGGACAGCAAAGGAACCTGGAGATGAAGGTGATGACCATGGTTCTTCCTCTTTTTTTCTCCCTGCCCCTTTTTTCACTTCCACATGTCTGCAGCAAGAGCAGGGCTGCTGTCAGCGTGACAAGGCCACATACATTGAGGGACTGCTGTTTGCACTGAGGCTATCTCATGTTACATGCAGAGCTGGGAGGGTGGTAAAGAAAATGGAGAGGGTTCCCTGATATTCCCTTAGCAACTATCCTATGTTTCTCTTTTAAAGCAAAATAAAACATTTATTCTGCTTCTTGTGGAAGTCCTTGTAGAAGCTGACACGTATTGCTTGTGCACCAGAGATAAGAGTCTGATACCCAGTGTTTATGCTGACTTGCATAAAATGAGTATGAGATGTGTACTGGGGCTCATTTTGGTAAATCTTTCCATAAGAACCCTTTGGGGACATTGCCTTTGGCTCTAGGTTACAGTAATTAGCTGCCTGCTTACTCAGCTGACCTCTGCTGATCATGCCTGAAGTGCTTCTGTGGTGATGCCACGACTTTTCCTATCACTCTTCCCTACTGGCATCCTGCCCCTTAGCACATCACTGCAGTCCTGCTGTTGCCCTCAAGGATGATGAGCATCATGTGAGCCATTGCAGTGACTGTTGCGGATGCTGGCACCTCCCTTTTTCTCTCATGCATGGCAAAGCAAACTTGCTACAAAGCATTTTTAGAGGCAACTGCAAATGTAAGTATTGGGTTTATGCCTCTTCATGCGTGAAGAAGGTTTGGGAGGACCTCATTGTCCAGCTGCTCCTCTAAATATTTAACTTGCTGGCATCAAGAGTGCCAGCTGTTGCTCCTTACTTCTCCTCTGCTGGAAACATGCTAATGTCCTCTCCTCCACTTAAAACCTGATCTTGAATATGGAAAATGCACCACCCTTTCTTACTTTCTGTCTGAGCAACGCTCCTCTCTCCCAGTGTTGTGTTACCTTTAGCATTGCAAAGTGTAACACTTGGGCAAGGGTGGTGGAGTTCCAGCAGCCTGCCTGCCTGGGGGCTGCTGGACTTCCAACCCCAAAGAAGGCAGAGAGCAGCCAAAATCTGCACAGAGGTCAAGACAGAGCAGTAGGGAGCAGGAGTGGGAATGCTCTGCTTGGAGGTAGGTGAGTGGAAAAGAAAAAGCATGGCCCATTGCCTTGGGCATCTCTGGCAGCTGCTCTTTCCATGGTGAAAGAAAAAAAACTAAGCTGGAGACAGCTTGATTTCTGGTTAGGTGGAATTTGGGTGGAGAACAAAGGATTAAAGAAGCAGGTCAGCCATGGAGCTCTTCTGCTGAAAAACTTCTCTGTTTTAGTTGTTGTACAGAAACAAAGGGGGTTTTAGTTCTGTGTTTTCTTCCTTGTTCCTCTGTGGAAGTCTTCTGCTTACTGAACAAAGATGTGACCTGGGGTGTGATGCTGGTGAGCTGGCTGGATCTCATGTGGGCGTGGGAGCCATCCTCTCTGAGGCTGTGGCAGCACAGGGCACAGCCACGTGCGTGTGCAAGGCACACATAGGCAGCAGGGACTGGGACTGTTGGCCTTGATTGAGTGCCTGCCTTTGGGACAGCTGAAACCCAAGGCCAAGTTCACCTTTCAAGCTCAGATACACTTTCTGTGTGGAGCTATTCCCTCTCTTAATGAGCATTGGTAGCACTGAAGAGTCACCATCTGTTTCTGCCAGAACAAGATCTTGAGCCCCTTTTGAAATGTTCAGGTGTCTTCCTTGTTGAACAGCCAAACCCAGCCCTCTCTTACCAAGTCTGGTTTCAGACTAGGCAGGCCTGGTTAGGCCTGGCTTGCAAGGTGGCAAAGCTGCTGGAGGAGATGGGTATTTGAACGCCAGCAAAGTGATATATTTGGTCTGTAATATTTGTATCTCTGCCCACCCCTTTGTCAGCAGTTACACTGTTTTATATGTTAACATCTGAAGTGGAAAAGGGACTTCCCTCTTTCTTCTTTGGGCACATCTGAAATAGGGAAGTAAAACCAAAAATGGGCATGCACCCCCCTTCGTGCCCCATTGCTCCCTGTGGCTGTATGAGCTTCTGACCCCCTCCTGCTTTAGGAAGGGGCAGAGCCTGCCTGTTGGAGAAGAGGATTTATTGTGTGTTGGGCACAGCTGGTCAGAGGCAGAGGAGAGGGTAGGGATGTGCTTTGGTATCTTGTGTCTGCGTTCAGGAGTGGTTTCCACGGTGGGTATCCAGGCAAGTGGACACCACAAGCAAAGCGTTCGACCACGTACTAAAACATTATCCCTTCAGGATAATGGGATGATGCACATGTCATGCTATTGTGTAAGATTAACAGAGCAATTAATTCTGCCTGTGCTGAAGTGCAGTGTGAACCCATCTGCTTGTTTTGGCTGCAGTTTCGTGTGTGCTTTAGAGAGAGTCCCACCAGTGCTGTCAGTTTGGGGCAGCTCTGTCAGGAGCTGGGTGTTGGTGTGCGTGGCTCTGTGGCCACTCTGGTGGTCACTCAGTTTCTGCATACTCATTACTTCTCTCTCTGAGGTCCGTGCTGTGGCAGGTGACGCTCATCTCAGACATGCTTTGCACTTGAAGCACTTTGTAGGGCTTGTGCATGAGCTCTAAAATACCTGCGTGAGCAGAGGCTGTGAGCCCAGAACAGGCACTGCATGCAGTGGATCTGGGAGAGATGAGGGGAAAAGCTGCCCAAAACTGAATATAAAAAACTGGACATAAGGGGAGGGCTTCCAAGAAGGAAGGTTAGTGGAGGGTGGGATCTCACCAAGGCAGGAAGGCAGCTTCCTGCTGCTGCACTGTGGGGAAAGGGCACAGAAATTACGGCATCCCCTTGTGCTGTGTGGATGCTGGAGAGGATGTGAGGGGCCTTAGGAGAGATTTCCCAGGAGGAAGAGGAGAGTCCCAGAGATCCAGTCACAGTAGGAAAGCACCCAGTTCCTCCTGGGAAGTACCTCCAGCCTCCCTCCCCTGCTCCATGCAGCGCGGTGCATCCCTGGGCTCTGAACGCAGCTCCTGCACGAACCACCGCGGTTGGTGATGGGATCGGGCAGAGGAGAGCGGAGCCCGGGGCTGCTGCCCGGTGGGATCGGGCAGAGGAGAGCGGAGCCCGGGGCTGCTGCCCGGTGGGATCGGGCAGAGGAGAGCGGAGCCCGGGGCTGCTGCCCGGTGGGATCGGGCAGAGGAGAGCGGAGCCCGGGGCTGCTGCCCGGTGGGATCGGGCAGAGCAGAGCAGAGCCCGGGGCTGCTGCCCGGTGGGATCGGGCAGAGCAGAGCGGAGCCCGGGGCTGCTGCCCGGTGG